>OU744732.1:34118836-34618477 GCA_916613615.1 Steromphala cineraria
AGCTGTAAGTAAGTTACTAACACAGTTTATGAGATGTATTGGATGATGGCAGGGACACTTGTCCTTGAATCAGTCCTCGGCTATTGTAACCTTTAACATGCCTAGCATAGTTTATGAGATGCATTGGAGAATGGCAGGGACACATTGTCGGAGAGGCACGTGTGTCCCTGCCATTATTCAATGCATCTCATAAACTACGCTAGTAACTATTACATATTATTCTTTAGTATCAATATAATGAACAGAAATAGTATACATGAATAACAAAGTTATACACTCATATACACATAACATATGCGAACATTCCAAAATGATTTCTTAATTTACAGATTTCTCCCTGTCTAATTTCCTGACTGAGATGAAAGCCACATCGCTGACACAGCTAACTCAGGCTATCGCAGCGAGACTGTTCGAGAGACTGGAGATTGCCGGATATCTACAGAACCCACAATGCAACACAGGGGCGTCGCCCTATACACCAGCAACCAATGGTTGGAAGAATGGTGAATATTGTAGCAATGGTTGATAAAGAATGTTTTGAATTATCAGAAGTGACAGGATCTATATTATCATCAGAATGCCACTCTAACAGCTATATTATCATCAGTGAATCTAAACACACCATACCATTTTCGTCATGTTGTAATAAATGCTTATGTGTCAAATCTTTGAACAGTATCTTAAAATGGTATATTCTTCATCAAAGAATCTTGCTATTCTTAGATTGTGAAACAACGATTCTTCCATTTTTGATTGGCTGTGTTACTTTGATACTTGTAGTTGAGAGATATCAAAGTTAACATATGAAGATGTATGTTATGAGGTTATTTCATCATCTATGTACGGGATAGCTCAGTCGGCAAGAGCGCCGGTCTCACGTTGCTGAGGTCCGGGTTCGAATCCCATCCAGGCCAAGGTGTAAAAACCTAGAGTTCACCTCTGTTAGAACTCTATATGTGTCACCCTGGAGCCCTAGTGTGTAATGCATCAAAAACTGTGCACTTAAAAGATCCCACGAATTCATGTCAGTGGCTGAATGGTGGATACATGAACACGTGCATACGCCGAGCTGTCGATTATCAATGTCCAGCAGTGTTGGACAAACTGCTGTGACTAATGTGTCTCAGTTCACCCAGCTGTGAATGGGTACCCTGTGAGGCATAGAATGGTCCCTAACCTGAGCGCCATATATGGATGCCGGTTGAATACTCCCCAGGGAGTTAAATTGGAAAAAAATGATCGAACAGTGAAAGAATGCCATTGACCAGGGGAAACAATGTAAGAGCCTTGAGCAACCACGAGTGGATGGATATGTGCGCTATATAAATATCTATATAATAATATGAACTAAGGACTTGTAGCAAAATAATTGTCATCATCTTGAATTGTATATATATGCTGAAACAGTGAGTGATTGTATAGCTTGGTCAGAGTTCCAACTTAGCACCGGTAACTGTTTCTCCCTAACAAATATATCATAGTTGTTAATTGGCTTTTCATTTGAGTAAACTTATAACTCATTCCATTTCAAATAATTTAAGTGTATCCACACCATGGTTTTAATTCCTTACAGACTGTCCAGTTCCCGGATTTGACTCGGAGTACCTCCCTCCCCTACCAAGCTCGTTAGTCTGTCAGGTGACTGACCAGTGTACTGCCATCGACTGTTGTGTTCACATCGACTTCCTGTCTCGGTCATTCCACATGTTCCTGTTCGTTGACATGTGCAACTATCAGCTGACAGTTCGAGTGGAGCAGATTGAATATACACATATGCTCTTTGATTATGAATGGGGTAAGTATACAGGGAAACTCAACTGAGTTTTTGTTTATATCAAATAAACAAACAATTCAGGTTCTATTGAGCTATTTTGGTACAATGTTTATGTATATGGAGGAAATAAAGACCATTAATTCATTCATTCATTCAATCACTCATTCATTCATATAATTCATTAATTATGCCTTATATACAGTATACAGTTATGATTATGAAGTTTCATTTCTTTTGTAAACATTTAGTCAAAGTAACTCTGATATGCATAAAATAAACAGTCATGCACTTATGTAATGAATGAAGGAAACATATTTAGAATATCACTTGTGACGATTTTAGTATTCACCTATTTGGTCTTTCAACTTTCAGACTACACTACCAACCATGCATTTTTAAAGACTTAATAAGACAAATTTATTTTAAAAGTTATCATGCTTTAACATAAACCTCTAAGCAACGATTCCTCTCTGTATGGTTGTTTATCTATAAATGCTCTTAAACAAAATGAAAATTTACGTTTTATTTCCAATGAATATGAATTCTTATAATTTTATCAGTTTAATCACCATGATCTGGTATTCAGAAGCCTGATGTCGACCTGTGCAACCTATTTGTCAAGTGGTTTGAAAGAATAGTCATTCATTATATCTTTATGTGTAATTCACAAGAAAACTGTATTTGTTCTTCAGGGAAAGACGACCATTTCTATGTAAAGGGTGTCATCAGAATAGAGTAAGTTTTAATTTTGATAATTTGAATGATTACATTTTCTGGTTATTATACCCCACTATGACGTAGTCGGGGGTATATAGCGCTCCGCGTGTCCGTCCGTACGTGCGTCTGTGCGTGCGTCCGTCCAAAATCGTTTCCGGAGCATAACTGAAAAACTATACCACTTAGAACCTTCAAATTTGGTATGGAAGTAACCTATATGGTGCTGTGGTGCCTTTTAGGGGTTTCAGCTCAATGGTCCAAATAATTTTTGAAATTTTGACCAAAAACGGTCAGATTTTTGGACTTTGTCTCGTTTCCGGAGCATAACTGAAAAACTATACCACTTACAAACTTCAAATTTGGTATGGAAGTAGCCTATATGGTGCTGTGGTGCCTTTTAGGGGTTTCATCTCAATGGTCCAAATAATTTTTGAACTTCTGACCAAAAACGGTCAAAAAATTTTACTTTGTCTTGTTTCCGGAGCATACATAAATACCAAATGACTTGCACACTTCAAATTTGGTGTGGAAGTATACAGTCGAACCTCGGATACCCAGACTCCGTATATCCATAAATCTCACCTTACGGACAAAGATTTTTCAAACAATGTTTCTATATTTCTTAAGAAAAATGACCCAGTTAACCGGACGATTTGCTATCCGGACGATTTTCACCTGTAACCAAAACAAGGTTCGACTGTATAGTGCTGTTATGCCTTTTAAGGGTAATTCCAGGGTTCCCAGAATTTTATTCAAAAACTACATAGCCGGGGATGTTTTGAAGTGAAATAGTTTTTAGGGTTGCAAGATCATTGTGTTCTAAGTCATAATCATAAATTTTCAAATTAATGTTACGTGAAGGCGGTCAAACTACAGCCGTGCTCACTTTTGCCTTGTTTGACTGTAGTCATTAGTGACCTTAAGGAAGACATAAAATTACCTGTAAAGATCATGAAAAATAGTACTAATATCAGTGTATAAAATAGATTGTAAACTTAGCCTGTCCTGAAAATTAATTGGTCAATTCCCAAGGGGAAAATAAAGAAAAAAATTGAAAAGTTACTAGTCCTGACCAAAAAGTAACCAGTCCTTGCAAAAAGTAGCCAGTCAAGGACTGGTGGACGGGCTATATTTTAAACACTGCTAATATCCAACAATAAACCTATAGTGTTATCTATCAGTTGAAAGATGCCTTCCAGAATTAACATTTTATCCATCCACTAAATTAAAACTTTGGCTGTACCGAAACATTTATGACAATGTAAATAAATTTAGAACAACATTTTTTTTGTACATAAGTGTTAACAAATAAAATAAATCTAAATTGATTCAAATTGCATTGATATTGATGACAGGAAAATTGCATCGCCAAAAAAGGTAATGATTTATATTATTTGTAATAAATCATGGAATTTATTAAATAAATTCGATTGTTTATTAGTTTCAAGATTGACCGGCGACCAGGGTACAAGCAACTGGAGGTGACAGCAAGCCTGAGTGTGTGTCTCAAGCAGGACGACTGTCTCTTTAACAAACTGCTCCTGGACAAGGCTTTGGTTCCCCAACCTCTCTGTGACTGGGATGCCATGCTCAATGCTAACGGTATGCTAGATTTATCAGGTTAAACTCAGCATTATCAATCTATGATGTACAGTCCGCACGCTGTGTTTTCATAGTTATTTGAAAATGTGAAGAAATATTTTTAAAAAGAGTGTATTCAATATCTTTTTGGACAAATGTCACCAGTATAAATATCAGTAAATGTATATTATTGATTATGATATTAATTATAACACTTGATGGTGATGATGAATTCGATGATGATGATTGAGAACAATATTTGCACTGTACCAATCAGATTTTCTTAGGGAAATAGGGATCTCACGAAAGTGAAACAAATTTTACCAAATGTTCACACACAAAAAATGTTCTGGATGGAAATTTGACAATTTCTTCTACGACAACTGATAATATGGTTGATTTGGAATAAACTGATAATTGATTTAAAGTTTATTTTTGTAAATTTACTAAGTTGAAGCTACAGAATGATCTGTCAGTGGCATAACTTTTAATATCTCGTTATCAAACTCACCGTCATATGCAAAAATAGTTGTGATGGTGATGATGAAGCATGTGGTGATTTTGTTGGCAATGGCAGCATTGAAAAGGATGATTTTATACCATATATGGTTTACCTTAGGGATTTATATTTTTCTTTCAGATTTCTCGCTGTCCAACTGGGCGTCAGGCAAGGGTCTCTCCTCCGCCCTATCATCTCTGACTGACACACTGATATCCCAACTAATGAATGATCTTGGTGTCACTCAGTTTCTAAACATGCCAGGATGCAGCCAGTCAGATAGTTTATATGTACCTGCTGATATCAAAAATTGGAAGAAAGGTAAGATAGACACTTATTTAATAAACAAGGTAAATGATGTGTTTACCTTGCGTAATTTATTTTCACCAGGTAGATGAAACAGAAGGTGAATAGCAGGATCCAGTACTATAAAATTAAGATGCTGGTGTATGAATATAAATATCAAGAAACATTATACAATTATGGACTGGTGATGAGGTCAATACCTGTTTTTATAGACCCGAGGAAAACAATATTGACCGAGGACGAAATCTGAGGTCAATATTGTCTTGGGTCTACAAAAACAGGTATTGACCGAATTCACCAGTCCATAATTGTTTTATTATGTTTCAGTTCGAAAACAAAAAGTGAATAATAATTAAACAAGTACCACTTAAACATAACTTACCCTACATACTGTGCAGTGTTGAACTTGGTGATGGCGAGAAAGAATATGCCAAGTAGCAGGACAGAGCACAGAGCAGAGTATATAAGGGCACCTGACCATCAGAACCAAAGCTAACCTTAACAATAGACTATGGTCACAGGACAAGCCTCTGACCACCCAAGTAAACCAAATCATAAAGGATATAAGTAAAATACTCTTGAAAGCGGCACATCACCTCACCTCACCTCACCTCACCTCACCTCAGCTCACCGCCCTTTGTTGACAGAATGTTCCAGTGCAGTTGTGCCCTCCCTCCCAGACTCGATGAGATGCAACCTTGACCTGACCTGCTCTATAATAGACTGCTGTGCTAACGTGCCTCTTCTGAAGCGAAATATCCATGCTAGAGTTCACGTGGACATCTGTAAACTGGAGCTCCATCTTACCATCGAGAAGTTCACTTATGACATTTCTTTACTTGAATACGAGTGGGGTATGTTGTCTTTGTTTTCTTTGTATTTTTGTAAGGTTTGTGTTTTTGTTTTTTTAAAGGTTTGCATTTTGTGTGTAATGATATTTTAGGAAACTTATTATTGCATAAAATGTATATTTTATGTCAAGAAACCTGTTTTCCAACCTAGGATTCATATGCCACTTCATTTTTCAAAGATCTTTAAGATTGGTTCTGTATTTTGTGATTTTTTCATTCGAAATGAAAATTAAGATATGTTGAAAAAATTTGATTTTTAATATTATTTCATTTATACCATTAAGCACTAACTTTTGGATTATTTTGATAATTAGAAAGAAAAAAGAATACAAAGTCGTATACATTTTCAAATGTCACTTATCTTCATGAAATTGTTTTTTAAATTTATTGACATCATGATAATGATATGGTTTGAAGTAAATTACAAATGTGTTGATAAAACTCTTTTTGACGTGAGCTATGAGATAAAGTTACATGAACGGATAATCATCCAACGATTACCTTTGTACTTTTCAGGTGCAAAGGGACAGATCGTCATTGGTTTCATGTCACGAATTGAGTATGTATCAATAATAATCTAATGTATGATTTGTTCAACCCATTTACAACAAAGAAAGACAATTCTATTCTTCTGAGCTGTTCATAAACACAAGATTTATTTGAAATGAAGATTTCGTCATTCAAAGTTTACACCATTTTAATATTTGGAATTGCTGAAAATGTATGTTGTTGAATAAAAACAAATCTGATGTGATTCACAATAAGATATCTTATTTTGATGTTTTAGTAACATAACACAATATTATCACAGGTAAACTCATTTATTAATTGAAACTAAATATGCATTTATATATATGAAGCCTTCAAAATAATATATGTGCTGAGTCTTCTTTTTGCATATGGTTTCATATCCTTTCTGTTTAATAGTACAAGGTCCTTTGTTCAATCATGAATTCCATCTGACAATGATAAATGTGCAAATACGTCAAAATTACAAAACATGGCTTTTTTTGCGCTTCAGAAATATATAGAAGTATTTTGCAAAGGTCCAGGGAGCATATACATATGTCACAACCCTATTTTTGCAAGATTTTATCGTCTCTAACACAGGTATACGCTTGAACACGACCCATCAGCGCAGAAACTGATTGTTGACGTCACAATCAAGGTGTGCTTCGAGAAGACTGCCTGTTACCTGGACGTACCTGTGTTTTCTCAATCAGAGATCGTTTATTCACCTTGCAACCCAAGTTTACCTGTACCATTCAAAGGTGAGATAGATAATGTTAGATTTTTTATTTTGGTTTTCATGTAATAAGCGTTTAGATCTTAGGTAAATGTAATTAATTTGACATTATACATTTCTTTTTGGTTTGTGAGACATTTTTGTACACTCATTATATAATATAATTTCTTTGTAACATATTCTAACACTCAATTTCAGGAGTCTCATTCGACTTTTGGAAGGTTGAAAAATGCAATCTTGGAAGCTCAAGTGAGTACATTGAAATATAATAATATTCAATTTCAGTTGACTTTTCCGCAGGATTTTTGCTGTTAGTATCATAAATCATTTAATTCTGAAATTATGACCATTTTCACTACAATATAATATAATTGACAACTCACAACTGGAAGGGGGAAACATCGATCAGTCTGCATGTGTTCTTTCTATTATAGTTGAAAAAAAAAGTTATGGATATTTCAAAATTGTAATTATCGATATCGAATTATTTCTTCATGCACATCATGACTAACAATAATTAAGAAAAAACTCCCCTGGAATACTTACTTCCAATTTCAAATATAAAAGATAAGATATGTGATATTCTTAATAGGATAAAAAAATTCTATACAGGTGCTAATATTGATGAAAAAATTAATTAATTTTGAATACCTAAATCTAATTTCAAATATAAAGAATATAACATAAAATTGATAAAATAGGATAAGTTTCGATACAGGTACTCATATATATTTTCAACTTTTTAGTCCATCCGTCCATCCGTCTGTAAACTTTGTGGAATTTCAACTTCTTCTCCAGAAGCATATGGCCTAGAAAGCTTAAACTTTGTGTACAGACTCCTTGGCTAGTGAGGATTATAATAGTGTAGCTTTGGTGGCCCTGTGACCCTTAATAAGGGCCACAGGGGCCACACCCTTAAAACCTATTTTCATCTTCTCCAGAACCATAATGCCTAGAAAGCTGAAATATTATGTACAGACACCTTGACTAGTGAGGGGGAACCACATTGGCCACACCCGTAAGCAAAATCAAATGTAGAGCCTGATGACCTACAGAGCCAATGGCTCTATTTTTTTTGCTAATTCAATGCTTCAATGTACTCCCAGCATGTTCGGAACCCCTCCCTGCCCCCCTACAGAACGTGTGTCAGCTGACAGACAACTGTCTGGGTATCACCTGTTGTGTGGACGTCGATCTGGACTATCTGGGGGTCTACACCTTCAGTGCTGGAGTCATGGTCGACCACTGCGATGACACGCTTCATTACTTCATAGAGAACAAGCAATGGACAAAGAATCTACCCGCTATTGATTATGGTAATCATATTATCTGTTTTATAATAGATGATAATAATAATTATAGTGAGTCTTTGTAAATGATCTGATGCTCAAGGGGTTGAAATTAGTCCTATTGGGGTACTAGCCATTTGGACATGTGTATTCCTGAGAGCACCAGCCCAAAGACATTCTGACTAGCCAAATGCACTGATATAATAATTTCTTTGAATTCAACTACCGTATTCGTCCTATTAAGCGCCCCGGGCGCTTAGCTTTAAAAAATCCAAAGGGGGCGCTTATTAGGATACCCCAGAAAGGGGGGGGCGCTTATTAGGAATACGTTATAGATAAGCTAAACTAGCACTTGTCAGGATTCTGAACGAGAATTAAAGTAGGTCGATCGTTGAAATTCAGTGCAACTACACATTCACAGGCCCGGATAAATAAAAACTATTGGAAAAGCAGTAGAGTTAGGCCATTTTACGTATGAAGGGGAGGGGGGGGGGGGGGCGCTCTGTAATATGGAAATTTGTAATAGGGGGCGCTTATTAGGGAGGGGGCGCTTAATAGGACGAATACGGTAGTCATTTGGACTACCAGTTATTGCACTTTACAAGCCCAGCATCTTTTGCACTAGCCATGGGCTACCAGGCTAGTGCTAATTTCGAACCCTGCGCTGAATCCACACATTGAAGTATGCTTCGAGTGCTACAGAGTTAAAAACAACTGGAGGATGCGGATGAATAAACAATAAAATGAACAACAATGGGCAGAAATGCTTTAACAAATACTTGAATGTTTACTGGTAAAACTTATGTCTCATCTTTATGCCTGCTTTATGTTTGAGCTCTTCCAAGCAGTCGCTCAACATGAACTGGGCCTTTTTTGATGTAATTAGAACGAATTCATCACATATTAAATAGAATATCTGTAAATTTTTGAAAAATATCATGTTTATCTCATCTCGTGAGGTAGAAAAGTTAAATATTTTCACTCGTGGCTGCGCCAATCGTGAAAACATAAACTTTCTACCTCACTCGATGAGATAAACATAGTATTAGTCAAGAAAATACAGATATCCTCTATCTATATATATTATTATTCATTTATATATTCCAAGCTATTGATTATGGTGAGTTTGGTTATGTGCAACAATAGGTTTAATTTTAAAAGCTTTAATTTGAGATGATAAAGGGCAATATATTTATGTCACATCCATGCGTTTTGACTTATTTTGTGTTGTGTTTATTTAAACCAAGCCTCATTAGCTGTTTTGTTGAACAAAATCTAGATAGATGCAAAAAGAAAATCAATAATCCTTGGGGTTTGAAGCTTATTAGATAGTATTCATTCAATATATGATAACAGTTGTAGATAGTATTCATGTAAGTAATCACCATATTTGAAAAAACAATAACGGTGAACGATTGCAAATTCAGTAATTTCTAATGTAAATGTTCAAGTACTGGCGATAGCTATTTAGATAACACATACTACAACATGATAAAAAATGCCTGATTCTTAAAAAGTACAAAAGAAAACCAATAATCATCCTGTCTAAGGGTGCGAACGTTACGCTAACTTCACTAATCTGTACCCTGGAAGCTAGATTTGCTCGCGCGGCCGACTTGGGATCTAGACAATCAAATCATTTTCTCGCCACCTTCTCGATAAAATTTCAACGAGAAAATGATTTGATTGGCTAGATCCCAAGTTGGGCAGCGAGAGCCAATCTAGCTTCTGCCCAGGGTACAGATTAGTTGAGTTAGCGTAACGTTCGTACCCTGAGACAGGATGACCAATTATTTAATTCCATATTATTCCACAGACAAGAATCACACCGAACCAATTGGAAATGCTATCCACATCAGCTACATGATAACAAAGACCCCAACTCTGTACAAGGTATCGCTACATCTGAAGATTTGTGCTCTTAATGGACACGAGTTGACGGACAAGTGTTATTACTTCAACATTATCGACCAAATGACTTTCACGATGCCCTCGTCTTGTGATCCAAATAAACGGAGGAAAAGAAGCTCCTTAAACGAGTATGTTGATATGTTTTTTAAATTCATTCTATTTTGGCTATGAACTTTCTTCTTGATACCTAATTGACCAAGTTCATTTCTGTATATTTTATAAATAATGATTTGTTGATTCTACAAGTATGATGCTGTTGATCATTGTAAAGTGTGATGAATAATGTGCTCTGCATGCATGGCCAGCATTTAGACCACTTGCCTCTTTTTAACCCCCAGCTACGACATAGTCGGGGGGTATAAAGTGCTCTGCGTGTCTGTTCGTCCATGCATGTGTGCGGCCAAAAAATTTTCCAGAGCATAATTGGAAAACTATTTGACTCAGAAATTTCAAATTTGGTATGGATGTTACCTATGTGGTGCAGATGTGTCTTTTGGGGGTTCAATTCCAGGGTATCAAACATTTGTGGAATTTGGGTAAAAAATGGCAAAATTTCGGACTTTGTTTTGCTTTTGGAGCAAAACATGAACACTATATGTCTCAGAAACTTAAAATTTGGTATGGATGTTACCAAAGTGCCTGTGGGGGTTACAATTCCAGGGTACCAAACAATTTTATAATTTCAATCAAAAAATTGCAAAATTTGGGATTTTCTTATGTTTAGCATAATACTATATGACTAAGAAACTTCAAATTTGGCATTGACGTTAACTACATGGTGCAGAAATGTTTTTGAATTTTTCCAATCAAGTTACAGTGGGGGTATGTGAGCTGTGCTCACTTTTGCCTTATTTATTAGAATTGTTAGTATGAACTGCATATGTAGAATATCTTTTGTAGCACATTTTGTCCAAAATGACAATATATAACAAACTATTTTATAATCTTATACTATTTGTATTTTATACTATTTGTCAGTATATTTATGAAATAGATCGGCTTATGATCAACCAAATAAGCTTGCAGTACCAATTGCTATATGCACCATCTTTTATCATGCTCCTTTACTTTCCTAGATTCGACAAAAAGAATCTGAAGACAGTTTTGAGTGATGCTTTAAATCGAAACTTCACCAACGAACAAATTGACAATCTGTTCAAATCTATTCAAGAGGAAGAGGTGGGTGAATAATCACAATAACTGACAATTGTACTTAAAAGGACAAAATTGTTGATGTCTTAATGCAAACTAAATTTGTGGAGATACTGAAATATTCAATGTGAGTAACTAAACCATGTTAGTTCTTACATCTATAAGTACATGTAAAAAAGGAACACAGTACTGATTTAAAGAATTACAAATTTAGTTTTTGTTTTAACAATTTCTATCAATAAATATATACAATTGAATGAGGTATAAATTGTATATTGACATTAAGTGTTTTGATACAAATTAAAGAATATTGCTAAAAATCTATCTCATTGAAACATATACACACAAGTTATCCCCATTTACTTTGACCTAAAATAAGCTAAGAAACCGAAATAATTAGCAGATGTGTTTCCTCAGGATATAAATAGAATGAGGTTATAACTTTCCCGCGCAAAGCATTGTGGTCATAGTTGCTGCGGGTGGATTCGTACCCAAAATGAAGCTTGTCCCATTGGGAATTCAAACCGAAAAGAAACTTGTGCCTATAACAAAACGACAAACACGTATCTGCAGAGCATTTAATGTTTTAAAAGTCATTAGTGATATGTTTATCATTTTAGTTTAGTTTATCATTCTTTCTTAAAGAGGTTATGCAATGTACTTTTTCTAAGAATAATATATCAATATCTCAAGTACCATTATCTATGAGAATGCAATGAGCATATAATTGAGACAATACACACATAAATTAGGCTTTTAATCAGCATTTTATACCCGGTTTTTAAAACGCCGCCGAAATTAACAGGCGAACGTTTTGAAAACTCATTAGAGCGTGACATCCCGCCCACCGGGCCTGTCGACATTTGCGTATCTACCATAATGTCTGGAGACAAACCTACTTCAAACCAAACGATTTATGTGTTAAATTCTGATTTATAAAAGAAGCCTAGGCCAGAAGTAAGTACGATTATATCAAAGAAATACTCTGTACTACTTTTGTTGTTGAAATCACTTTGATGGATGTGACTATCACAATGCGGAATGTTATATGCAAAACAGTGTGATCCCAAAAATAAAATTGTTTCATTTTCTATACGAATTGAAATCTTATATATATTGAATAGATTAACCATTGGTAAATAATGTTTGACTATTTTATTATTGATATGTGTTGTAAAAACTACGGAGATTGATCATAACGTGCTATAGATTATCCACGGTGGCGCCTATCTTTTCATAAGAGAAAAAATAAAATAAATAACATATAACCTCACCTATAATTCACACTTTTCGATTCCTTTCAAACCACTATGGTAAAATTATCCACCGTATAACATATCTTTATATTGCAATAAACTAAACAAAATTAACATTTTAGGTATTCGATTGTGGAAAATATTTGGTTTGTTCACTGAAAATATAAACGATTTGTTATTTGTCACCGTCGGAAATAATAGTCAGTGTATGTTATGTAAGATTCAGCAAACAACAGACCATCAGATTATCACTTAAAACGGACATGTCTAGCCATAACGGCGCCAATTTAACGAGGCAGTCGCCGTTTTGCGTCATTTGATGGTGGTTTTTCAGGAATAAAAATTGATTGATTGATTGATTGATTGATTGATTGATTGATAGGGTTTTGAAATATACGATACTACATGTTTATACAATAATTATTGGCTTGAATAAATCGTTATTGAGTCTTCGGATAACTAAGCTTTCGGAATATACAAAAATTGAGTGTTTATTGTGAATATTTGTATGTTAAATGAATGAACAATAAGGACAATTCTTATGGATGAACAACTTCTTTATTCTGTGTAAGCGACGTTTCGACATAGATTCAAATGTCGTTGTCAAGCAAGTGATACATGTTACAAGGATGGAGGAAATATATACATGGTTAGGGAAGGGTTGTTTATACAATAAATAAGCTTGATGTACAGTGTTGTGATAAGAAAATGAGCAATGTTGATAGGATGTACAAAAAAGGATTAAGTTGATTGGAAGCCAAATAGATGTTTTTACAAGGGAAGAGGTTGATGTACATTGATTGAGTAGGTACCACACCCCACAAGTTGTGTTTATACAATGGATGAGATTGGTATACATGATGAAAGTAATGAAGAAATGATGGTGAAATTATGAATGACAATGTTGAGGATTTACAAAGATAAATTATTTTAACAAGTCATGGTAGGCCCTTGGGATGAAATATCCTTCATCTCTGTTGAGAGAAGGGTTAATCTTTTTGATGTGAACTGCTTCGAGGAGTTTGCGGATTTTGTAGTCAGGCTGGTTTCTTTCTATGATGCTGATGTTGCTCCAGTTGATGATGTGGCCGGGGTTGACGTTGGCATGATCTGCAATTGCTGATTTTGAATCGTTCTTTTTCACTGCAGCCTGATGTTCTTTGATCCTCAGGGTGAGTGGTCGTGATGTTTCTCCTACATAGGATTCCCCACAGTCACAGTCAATTTTGTAGACAACACCTGCAGGATCTGGCTTTTTTTCCGATTCAGGTCTGCCGGTAGCTTTCAGTTGGTTCTGGATGGTGTTGCCTCTCTGGAAGATTACATCTATGTTTGCCTGATTCTTAAGCAGTCGACGAATATGGTGGCTAGTTTGTCCGATGAAGGGAAGGCTGATGCAGAATGGGGCAGTTTGTTGGCGGGGAGGCTTAGTCGCAGGGTTGAGGGTCTTGGAGATGGTGTATACCAATCTCATCCATTGTATAAACACAACTTGTGGGGTGTGGTACCTACTCAATCAATGTACATCAACCTCTTCCCTTGTAAAAACATCTATTTGGCTTCCAATCAACTTAATCCTTTTTTGTACATCCTATCAACATTGCTCATTTTCTTATCACAACACTGTACATCAAGCTTATTTATTGTATAAACAACCCTTCCCTAACCATGTATATATTTCCTCCATCCTTGTAACATGTATCACTTGCTTGACAACGACATTAGAATCTATGTCGAAACGTCGCTTACACAGAATAAAGAAGTTGTTCATCCATAAGAATTGTCCTTATTGTTCATCACACCAACTTCTAGAATGCCAATCAAAGATGTTATATGAATGATTAAAAAGGTGTCATTTCCCGTTGAAACATGATCATTAGGTGAAAGTACTCGCCTACTGCTACGTCACAGTAGGTAGACACGCTTGGGACACGCTTCAGTGACCACAGATTCTGTTCGCCGGGGCTAATTAGGCAGTGTATTTTAAAACCTGTATTTAGGCAAGTTGCCGTCTGATTTCGAAAATTCTAAATTGACTCTGATTCAAATTACATGCCGCTCTTTAAGAATCCCCAAAGTGGCCATAGACCATTTCAGTCCCCCTTTAAACAATAAAAGCTATTTAGGCTAAATACTCCCTATAAGCATACATCGCAGGTTCTGATTTTTGAATTTATTTCATGTGTAAAATACTCCTTATTTGCCCTCAAATTATTGTCAATAAATATTTAGCTTCCAAACATAATTATACAGATATGAGATTAAAATTGAGAGAGTCAAAATCACATGGATTACAGACCTCAAAAGGCTCTATAACTCGAGTCGTGCACATGTCTGACTATAGAGTCACATTTTCAGATCTGAACAAACATTCCTGATATCGTTTATAACCTCTCGAATTTTGAAAGAACAAGTTGAAGTAATTTACATAAGTTGATTCCATTACCAATCAATGACGAATTTAGTTATAATTACTCGGTCCTTTACGGAATGAAGAACTGCTTAATTTGCATAGAAATTTAGAATATGCCTAATATGATATCGACAGGAAAGCTATTTTCAGGGTTTTTGTTCACGATTAGTTTTCTCTTGGTGTCAACAAAATTGTGGTTACATATTTAGACGAAAATAATGTGAAATTATCGAAATTTTTAGATAAAATGAGGAAACTTTTCCGGTACGAGTTTGTTTGGTTACGAATTTACTTTATCCATGTCGTAGTCTGCTTGCACACTGAATGTAAACACAGATGACAAGTCCTTTCAATATGCTGCTGCTACTCTATGGAACTCTCCGCCCCTTGACTTGAAACTTGTACCAACTCTTCCTATCTTTAAAAACAGACTCAAGACATACCTTTTCCAGCGTTACACTTAATGAATTTGCAGATTGCAATTGTTGTATATATGTATATATCTTACTTGTCAGCGCTTTGAGCATTGCCGATGTGTGGTGGAAGTCAGCGCTTTATAAATATCCTTATTATTATTATTATTATTATAGGTGTTTTGAATAAAATGTTGTATCAGAAACATTAACATACTTAATGTCCCTTTAAATGGTTTCGGTTCAGTGATGTCAACAATGACATCAACCTTTTATGTCATAAGCACAAGACATTATGACATCACAGTGTTGACCAAAGCACAACTGACATTACGCAGTAGAAAAGGAATGACATTAAAAACGCTTAAAAAACTTGAATGGAGATAAACATACTTTGTCTTTTAGTTTTCAAAACATAAATTCAATACTGTTGATGTTCAATTGGAGGCATCACGCTAACATTACCATGTTTGGTTCAGAATCACAGTAAGTTTATCTCCATAAATTCAATACCGTTGATTTTCAATTCGAGGCCTCACGCTAACTCTTCCAGGCTAATACGTTTGGCTTCGAAATGACGTCAACAGGTATCAAATCTACGTTCGACCATGAAAATAAAAAAACAAAACAGTAAGTTTATCTCCTGAAATATACTTTTGCACTACAGAGACAGGGGAAGCTGGTCGTGGAAGACATCAATGCTGACGGTGCCGCCACCAACCCTCGTACGGCCCTGAGGAAGATGGGGAACGCTAACCCGGGGGTGATCCTGTACTCGGGCGAGGTGGGCGGCGGGGACGTTGTTCTCAGTATGGAGGGAGGTCAGTCTCAGATAAACCAACCACACAAAATTAAATTATCTTAACAGAAAAGACAGACAAGTTTTTATCCTTTTCAAGGGCTCTGGTCAAACAACATACTAGTAAATAGAGGCATGATGATTTGTTGTGGTATTCATGAATGGTGATACTTAATATATCTGATGATACAGAATCGTGATACATTCTCTGTATCGTAATAAGTATCATTGACTTTGGAATGGGTTATTTTATCAAAAAATAAGAGGATTTATAACAAATTAATGTTTTATTTTGTCAAAAACCATGAAATAGTGTATTGTAATGTGTATCATATAGAAATTATCGCTATGAGCTATTGTGATACGTGTTGTATTGTGAAAAATCTGTATCGTCACACCTCTACATGTAAAGGTCGCACATCACATACCTATACTGTTTACAGTAAGTATCATAAAGTGAAAAGTGATTTAAATATTTTGCTAAGATACTTTCCAATTGGTTTAACAGTCTTTATATTTTGAGTAGACAGAAAAGGAGTACTGTAGTACAAACATGTGATTTAAGAAAAGTAAACTTTTGCCGCTTAGTATCTCCCTCTAGCTCTCACTCTATTTAGAGACAAATACTGGGTGGGGTTTCCCTTTATTAGCTGTATGGTAAGGGGTTTAATATACCCTGGTTACGGTTGGGCGGGGAAACCATCGTCAGTACGATGCCACACAAATAATAAAGCTTAACATTTCAACGTCCAAGAGACAAGATAACTGATAAGAGACACAATATTCAAAGTTAAAGTAAGAATAAAAAAAATATGAATCATTTCAGAAATCATTTACACCTGTAAAATCCTTGATTACAGGTGAGAAGATCATGAAGGTGCTCGGTAAGGTATCTGACGTGCTGGGTCGCAGTGATCAGACTTACACAGTTGGTAAAGGATTGACCGGCAAGGGACTAAAGCTTCTGGGAGCCAAACTGGCCAACATGACTATAGGGGAGATGATGGCCATGTTTGATGCCAAGAACATAGATCCAGTTCTTGCTCTCCGTCTCACTCGTCAGCTCAGGGACCTTGCTCTTGCACTGGTACGTATATGTGAGAGTTGGTTCCAATCCCATCAGGGGCTCAGCAACTTTGACTGCAGTAGAGAACTCTTTTACACGCAATCAGGTTTGGGTGCAATGCTTCACTGAATATCAGCGCAGTACCACCCATGGTTCGCTAGTTGCAGCCATTGCTCGCAGGTTTCACTGCAATGCATAGCCACAATGGTGCTGCGGGCCTTCTCCCTGCAATAATACTAGCAGCCACGATATATGTGAAATACTCTTGAAAGCAGTGATAAATCCCACATCACCTCATCTCGCCTATATGTGAGGGTTTGCGTTTATTACCCATATGGTTGAAAATAAGTAGTGACATATTTTCAATATGAGCACATGTGCACATATCACTTTTGCCAAGTAACAATTGTTGTAGCATGAGTTCTTGTATTGTTTTGGCTGTGACTTCATTAAACCATAATTGTTTATGACGTAACCGTAGCTGGCTGTCGCAACTGAATGCCCATTTTTTAGATATTTCTAAGAGGGTAAAATGGAAAAGAATTGGTAATAAAGAAATTATTACCCTCAGAAGTGTGTCAGATACTTTTGCACAACTAGTGCATATTTGTGTATAACCCTTGCTCTTTTTGTAATAAAAATTCAAACTCGTATCTTAAAAGTCATGACAAACTTCTAACCCATAAAAACCATATGAAATAACATATCTTAACAATTTCGAAGTGACAGTTTCTAATTTTATTAATTCTTAGGTATTATTAAATATTCTCATAGGTTTTGTTCTGTATATATAAACTTGCATCACTTAATAGTCAATCATTTGTCATTTGCTTATCTCTTTTATTTAGCTGCAGCAATGTTCAATTAATTACACCTCTGTGTAAAGATGATTTTTCCAGTACTCAGACATTGTAGACGCAATCATCAATGGTGACACTGCTGACACGTTTGGTTCCTTAGATCTGATCCTAGCTGGGAACTTCAGTTTTCCATTAAAATTCCTTCACTGTAAAGATAATTGTTTAATATAACCATCATTTTTCCAGTACTCGGACATCGTAGACGCTATCATCAATAGTGATGCCGCTGACACGTTCGGTTCCTTATATCTTACCCTGGCTGGCACCTTCAGCTTTCCATTAAAATTACTTCACTTTAAAGATAATTTTATAACCATTATTTTTCCAGTACTCGGACATCGTAGACGCTATTATCAATGGTGATGTCGCTGACACGTTTGGTTCCTTCGATCTTACCCTGGCCGGAGACTTCAGCTTTCCAATAAAATCATATTATAACCATCATTTTTCCAGTACTCGGACATCGTAGACGCTATCATCAATAGTGATGCCGCGGACACGTTCGGTTCCTTAGATCTTTCCCTGGCTGGCGCCTTCAGCTTTCCATTAAAATTACTTCACTTTAAAGATAATTTTATAACAATCATTTTCCCAGTACTCGGACATCGTAGACGCTATCATCAATGGTGATGCCGCTGACACGTTTGGTTCCTTCGATCTGACCCTGGCCGGGGACTTCAGCTTTCCTCGTCAGAGTGTGACCTTCTTCAGATACAGATACTTCTTCCTGATTGGAGGAATTGTGCCCATGACCTTTGGTATGTAGGAAATGTTTCTTCAAAATTACTTAGTGGAGGGAACCACAAGGCATTTAGAGTGTTATAAAAATAACCCGGATATTTCACTTTTTAACATGTATAAATAGATAACAATAAAAACATAAATGGATTTTGATTGTAGATTGAAAGATATATTTCTTTTGTCAAAACTTGTCTAATCATTTCAGAGTATCAACATATACTTTTCCAGTTGTAAACCATTGATTTTTATCCCCCGCCGCGCGTTTAGCGCGAAGCGGGGGATATAGTATTCAGCTCCGTACGTCCGTCCGTACGTCCCGCTTCTTGTTAGCGGGATATCTAATGAACCGCTCAACCTAGAATCTTCAAACTTGGTACCAGTCTTCATCTGGGGAATACGCAGACCTGAAAAGTTTTAGGTGACCTTGACTTCATTTTCAAGGTCACAGCGAGACTTTGACCAGTTTTGAAAATGTTGTTAGCGCGATATCTAATGAACTGCTCAACCTAGAATCTTCAAACTTGGTACCAGTCTTCATCTGGGGAATAAGCAGACCTGAAAAGCTTTTGGTGACCTTGACCTCATTTTCAAGGTCACAGCGAGACTTTGACCAGTTTTGAAAATGTTGTTAGCGCGATATCTAATGAACCGCTCAACCTAGAATCTTCAAACTTGGTACCAGTCTTCATCTGAGGAATATGCAGACTTGAAAAGTTTTTGATGACCTTGACCTCATTTTCAAGGTCACAGCGAGACTTTGGCCAGTTTTGAAAATGTTGTTAGGGCCATATCTCATGAACCCATTAACCTTGAGTCTTCACAGGGGACATAGTATTCAGCTCTGTACGTCCGTCCGTACGTCCGTCCCGCTTCTTGTTGTTAACATCAATTTGCGGCGGGGGATCTTGTCACCCTTGTGACAAATACTTGCTTTGGTGAAAATTGTGATGCAGGTGAGTTATTTTGATTCCATATCTAGAAAAAATCAATATACCGTATCCTCGCGGGTATATGACCACCCTCGAACTAAAGCCCACCCCCCATTTTTCAGGGTTGAGCAGATTGGGGTCATTCTCGGTTTAAAGCCCACCCCCCAATTCTCGGAAGTGACACAATCGATGTCAGACGATCGAGTTAGCGATGTTTACACCGGAAGCAAAATGCACAAGTTTACATCGATGTCATTTCTTGAAAAATAAAATAAATTGTCCTGTTGTTGTTTTTAATGACTATATACATTGTCAATTAATAAAAATAAAATAATATATTGTTTTTGAATATTCATGCATCATTAACGTACTGTTAAATTTCAGCAGAAATCACGATGTATGTGGCTTCACTTGCATCAGCGATCGGGAATTAAAATATTTGATTCCCAAAGTATAATCAAGAACTATCACTTTATAAGGCTTATTATCCATTCTAGATGTTAAATATGGCATATTTCCAAACTTATTTATCATATTTAATCAAAGTTCAAAGATATCTTTGTCAAATATACTTTCGCGAAAGCACGTTGTTTTTCTGTACTTGGAATCTCAATCGTAATTTCTTGACGACAAATAACATTATTAATATTCTTTCGTGCTCATTGTCATAATATTTGCAAGTTTTTCTTCAAATTTTATATACGTAAATATTTCAATTAACTGCATGTTGTTTTGGAAAATGTAATATATCGAAAATGTTACACAAATATTTGAATATTTAGACATTTAATATTGTATCGAGAATATGTTGTCATGAATTTATTACAACCACGTTTCAGTTTCATACATCGTTTTCAAATCGACTTGCTGATTGGTTGACCTACATTTCTGGGCCAATGAAAAGGCTTGTAACAAATATCTCTCTACCCGTAAACACATGCAGCAAAAGCTGTCGACTGATTATTCACGTTCGTTTTTCATGAGAATAATATTATGTAATCTGATTAAAACAAACAACAAACAATGTAAGTTAGCAATTGCAATTTATTTTATCATTCTTTTTAATAATATACGTCTGGAAAAAGTGTCATTTGATATTAAAGAAGACCTGAACAACAGTCAAAAGTATCGATGTCAATTTTCAATGCAACTCGCATGAAGGATTTTCTTGGTTGGGGTCACTCTCGGATTAAAGCCCACCCCCCTATTTTCAAGATATTTCTTTGCCGGGCCCCCTGATCTTATACCCGCGAGGATACGGTATGTTGATTTTAGATTGAACTAATTATGTGCCAAATAATCAAATATTGAAATTTGGTATCGGGTATTTGAAAAGAAAGCCTTTCTAAACGGCCCCCAGTCTAAGTAAACCTAGACTAAATAATACATGCTATACTCCCATATTGAGTCTAGCTAGATACAGTAAGGGGTCAACGTTTCGGCAATGTATAACCCTCCAATGTTATATGTGTGAAAGCAGACTATTGTGGCATGTTTAGCTGAGCCCCGATTGGTCAATTTGATAAGTTGGCTGATGCGAGCCCTTCTACGCAAAGCTAGACTCAATATGAGTATATATATAGCGAGTAGCTTTAGTGAGACTGAAACTGCCCCCAGTCCTTTTGTTTGCAGCACTTTGTTGTTAAACTTTGAACTAAAAGTATTTTTCTCCTGTTCTCACTCAAAATAGATGTATTGAGGGAAAGAAGTTTTGATCATCAATCATTCTATTTACCAACTAACATACAGTGTATATTTTTCAAATTAAAGAATTCGGTGCGGGTGCCTCGTATGGAATGGGAATCATAGCCGGCGCCAAGATTCTTGGAATGACCGTTTTCGGTGAAGTGATCCCATATGGTTCCGCTCATGTGTATGGTGAAATGGGAATCGGGTTCATTCTTTACGGCAAGCTCAGATTTGATGGATACCTGATGAACATTGCATTCCCGTCCAGGGCAGAGATCGGATTCTACAAGTTTCCACTCGATCTCAAGTAAGTTGCAAAGAATAGAATTGATTTTTTTACAATTCATTGTCAAATGCTGAACAAATTTGCTTTAACACGACCTGTCCAACTGTCCATTAAGTTTGTGCAGAAATTCCGCATTTACTATTAGACAGTAAAAATGTTTTATACCGTATTTCCACTGCCTCTCAGTGCTTGGGGGGTAAAATGGAGCTGATTTACGGTATATTTTATTCAGTTGATTGAAAATTGAGAACTGTTTGTGTTTATTAGATTCATTTCCGAACTTTGAATCAGTATAAACATTATCATAACATCTCTAAATCAACTGGTCTTTCACAATTCAAGTCAATGTTTTTTTACTAGGCTGGCATCTTTTTACTAGCAATGTGCTACTGGACAAGTGCTAATTTTAAACCCTGTATTTTTAAAGGGACCATTCAAGCGGAGTATTTGTGTGGAAACGAAATTCAGGAGGACTTTCCTGTTTACAATTATATATGCTGTTTACATGATAATTTCACACTTAATTTCATATTTGTGAGATAAGCATTTTAGATGTTAAAGATTTGACAAATTGACAAAAAATAAAGTGTATCGCTCAAAAAATAAAAACATCGTGAATTGAAGCCAATCATCAAAGCTATGATCGTGGAAATGCTGTCGCAACTGATAACTTTTATTATGAATTATTTGTAAATATGCTCCTCTTCTATCAATCAAGTAGTTATTACTTAATTTTGTTAATTAATAAGCATATTACAGCACATTCGTTTTCTCACAATGCTAACCTTTCAAAATGGCGGATGAAGTCCGTTCGAGTGGTGCTTTTAAGGATGCTTGGTAGTATCGGAATAACATAATACGAATAGGCACTGCAAAGTATCCACTATATTGAGCGTTTGAAAATGAGCAATTTCCATCTATACTTTCAAAAATAACACAACCAAATAAAACATGATCTTACGAAAAGTTCTGAACAAAGTGTGAAGTTGTGTTGTGAAAATAGCTTAAATATGTATACAGGTCATAAACAGTGTTTGAAAAATACCTATTTCCAAAACGGCTCATAGCTGACCAATGATGGTCGTTATAATGCTCATATTTAGATAAGATAACATGTACATTAGAACATGGATAAAGCGAACAATCAGATATAACGAACATATTTTTAAGTCCCGTCAAAAGCTCTATGTGTGGCGGCCAAACGTGAGTAGCAAACACTGGATATAGCAAACTAAATTCTATGGTCCCTTGGAGTTCGTTATATCCAAGTTCTACTGTATAAACTTGAATTTGAAAAGTACCAATATATTACAATATATATTGCAGTACACTGCAATACAGAAATGAGGGACGATACCCATACTTAGTATGTATACCGAGTACCGTAATTTCTCTATTAATTCGACATCTCTAATAATTCAACCACATCATATTCTAGTGAGGTAACAAATTCAAAAAACTTCTAGTATAACAACCAAGTGCCAAAAGTCATTAAAGTTGATGCTCCTATGATTCATCTCTTGCTTAAGATCATTGTTTGATATGAAAAGAACAAATTACAAAGCGTAATAATCTCGACTTTAGAAATCAAAATATCTTCATAATGAAGACATTTCCATTATTATATGGCCATGCATCGTTAAAACCTATGCATTTAAATTACACATTATTTATCTAAAATTCAACCATGGTGGCGAATGAGCGATCAAAAGTGAAAAATAGTTCAACCTTAAACATTTTCAGGAAATCTTTTGAATATTTGAGGGTTGAATTAATAGAGAAATTACGGTAAACATGAACTACCTTGCAGGCTAACAATGGACATGGAACTGGTACCGCTACGGATGACACTGAAAGGTCTGGTTACCCTGGAGATCAATCTGGTCTTCAAGAAGATCAAGAAGACGCTGTACAGCGCCCTCATCTGGCAGTACTCGACCCCCACGGTCAGGAAGCGTCTCGTGGACACTGGCACCAAGGAGGAGGATAAATCACCTCCCCAGTTCTTGGACTATGTGGATAATACAGTGAGTAAATTATAGATAAAACAGTGGATAAATCTGTGAGTAAATTATGGATAAAACGGTGGATAAATCTGTGAGTAAATTATGGATTAAACAGTGAGTAGATCATTGATACAAAATGCAATGGTGAGTAAATTATGGAGAAAACACTGGATAAGACAGTGAGTCAATTATGAACAAAACAGTTAGTCATTTATGGATAAAACAGTGCGTCAGTTACAAACAAAACAGTGAGGGGGGTAAATTATATATGTTCCTTTTATCAAATTTCTTTCTAAATTATCTGACAAATTATAAATATCGCTTATATCAATATATGTAACAATAGATTGTACTCTTCTTATAATATGCCGTATTGTGAGATTCTTAAAAATAACTTTGTAATTTCTTATCTTCTTACACTCAAGTAAAAAGCATACTCAATACCAAAGATTATGGATTAATCACATTATTGATGAACTCTTGTCTCTTAAATTTCATTTGATAAAAGGTACATCAACATAGCGATCGTCCTAATCACGTGTCTACTGTTTCTCTATTTCTATCAATTTGAACTGAGAGAACAAGTTTGTGAAATATTCGTCAAATTTATCAAGGGCGCTGCTGGACGAAAGAAACGATCCATCTCCTCCACAAGGAACTGTTTAGTGCGCCAACTGCCTTTTCGAGACTACACGGAAGCTGCGGTAGAGGTCGCTGTAGCCGCACATGACGACAGGAGTCAGGTCCAGCTGTATCTCGATGTGGGAACTAAACCCGGACTCAGCGATGTGATCAGTGGAGCAAATCTGGGTGGGCCATCTACAATTGTTACAGAGGTACGTTGTGCAGTAAATATATTTGTGCAGATGTACCGGGGGCGTAGCTCAGTGGTAGAGTGTCCACTCGTCACCCGGTGGACCAGGGTTCGATTCCGGGTCGCGTCATACCAAAACACGTTACAAAGGTGAGAGTTGTTGCTGTCTTGCTTGACACTCAGCATTTTAAAGGCAGCACAATGCATTAACTGGCGCTGCACTGTGGCTGCCGGGTGCTTAGGCACAACCTGAATTTCCGATAATGTATGTATGTACTAAGGATAATAAAGTGATTTGCCCACCCGTGGCTGATTATCTAAGAACAACACTGTTGTTTGTCGATTTGTGCTCATGGTATCGTGCAAAAATTAAATTGACACAGAAAGCCACGTTACCTTATACATGTTTTATACCGTCCTTGGTCCGGTTAATGTTTATGTACAGATATCCAATAAAGAAAGTACCTTGAGTTTTCAAAACAGTCAAGCAAGGCGATGGGCCATTTACAATTACCATTGAGTTACTTCATGGAGCCTCTTTACACGTCTTGTTGGTGAAAAGACTATATATTCTTGACAACCATAGCATAACTTATTTACCTTATTTTGTCCAGTAAATGAAGATGTATCAATTGATTATATGGTAAGGGTGCCTCAAGTACTCTTGTTAGCTAAGGAAATTACAGAAAAAGCTGTTAAGTGCCCTTGTAGCAAATGTTACAACTTACTTTATGGTAAATATTGTAATCAAAACAGAGAACTTTTGTTCGGAATCACCTGTCTTATTTTAGAGTTAATTATGAAAACAAATTACAAATCAATACTGAAAAGTAAAAAAGTGAAAATATCTTTTTTTCATGGTATTGAGTAATTAAATAATGAATTCTCAGTGCACTATAAGAAGATGAGAATCTATTCAAACCTCAATTTTTGAGTTCCTTGTTTTCGGTTTAACCGTGAATATGAAGAAATTATCATGTGATTACTCATGTTAGTCATAATTCTTTACATACAGAAATTCAAGAAACATGGAGTGCCAATGTTCATCACCGTGTTCGGTGAGAACAGCGCAGGAACTAGAACAACTGTCACCTGTAACATCCCGACCTATGACGTCACAGTCCCAGGGGGTCGTCTTACAGCGGACTTCCGGTCTACCAGTAACCCAGGGGAACTACACGCCCACGTGGTCGTTTACGAGGATTCAGAGTTGGTGAAGTCAGAAATCGGAGTTGGACTTGGAATGGGAATATATGCTGATGAAATCATAGGATTCAACATGATAGATCTCAGCCAGCGGGACAATGGGCACTACAATCGTAAGTATTGATAATGACCAATCTAAAAAGGATGGTAGCATGTTTTTTGATATTATATATTTTAGATTTTTCACTTATAATTATATGTTAATGGCAGATGTATTTTTATGATTGTCTAAAAAATCTCATTACACAAACAGATCATCAGTAGTTAGTGAACAAATTATAAAGATTCACATAATGTTCAGTTGCGGCCATTTTTGTGTGAACACCTTGAAGGCACTTAAGCGTTAAATATGATTAGTTAAAAGCAAAGGAATATCCCAATGATGTTTTAAGTTTTAAAACTGTTTAAACATTCATTTCTTTAAATACCTCTATGATTTGAATATTTCTCATACACATGTCAAATAGGAATAATAACAGAGAAAATTGAATTAGATGATTGCATCACCATGAGTGATGGTGTTGGTCTGATTTTAATGAGATTGATTGAACAAAAATTTGTTTTTGACGCCAGCATCGACTGACAACTACGGTCACGTGGCCCTGGAGCACTTCACTGGTTTGAAAGAAGGACGTCTGATTGGTCCAGTGTTCGCCGAGTTCAACAACATGAACCACGCTGGGTCTTGTGTCAAGGAGTGCATGATGTACCCGGAGGGCAAGTGTCTGAGTGTCAACTTCGACTATGGCACCAGTGGTCATTGTGAACTCTTGGAAGCTATAGAAGGTCATCACTATCATCTGGCTGTGGTAAGAAATACTGAATATTTGATCATGTAATAAATTCTCTATATATAATGTAGAAAGTGATGCTTGAGAACTGAATCCCCCCTGCTTCAAAAACTTAATGAATTTAATAAGACAGATAAATTTAAGCTGTGAGTCTTAGTATGTTTCTGTGGTAATATTTGCTTACAGGCAGGCTTACTTCTGCTTGTACGGAAAAGTGTTTCGGATTTATCAATCTCGAAGTGATCTGGGGAAAAATATCAAATTAGCAGTAAGTCGTGCTGAACAATGTCATCAACTGTCGGTAGTGAAAATTATCTTGTTGTATGTTTTGTTATGTCTCCTTATGTTGGTGGAAGAAAAAATTTTCAAAGTGTATACCGGTACCTTGACATCAGCATGTCAGAGAATAGTGTTGTCATACACTCATAGTAACTTACCATTGATAAGGTTTTTCTGCTCCGCTTACAAATTATCAGTTTCATTACGTTTTACGTCAACAATATGCATATGGTTTATATTTTTTTAAATTTAAAGGAATGTGATATGTTTGGCACCTAGTATTTCAATTATGAGCACATTAACAAAGCAGTTAACATTGTGCTGTGTTCAAACATTTAAGTCTCAAACATCAAGTCAAGCAATTTTATGATATAGAAGGAAACTACAGGGACGGATACAATGCTCTCATTTGGATGGGGTACACTCTTTTTAGGTCACAAATATTGAATCCAATACTTTCGATCAAAGATTATGTTTGTATAAATATCTACTGGATCTAACTTCCCTGCATTATATGCTTTCAATATTCTTTTATAGTTATTTGTTCGTTACTGTCAGTACAACATTCAACATTTACTGTATATACCAGTTAATAGGGATGTACCACGCACCCCTTTGGATACACCAACAAACTACCAACCCGTTACTAATAAATAATAAATCCAAACTTGTAAATTCTACATTAATTTCTCGCCCGTTGAAGATATTGCTGTTTTATAAATCTACAAAGTAATTACACATTGTGTAATAGCATTGCACGCTGATTTAGTGAAGTGACATCATATATGTATGATGCCACAATGTCAGCTGCCATTGTCATGTCTTCCAATTTCTTTATATATGCAAGGATGTTATAAAAAGAATTCTAAACTCAGTCCCGTTTGATAAATTGTTTTAAAACTTGTGAATGGTATTTGAGTTTTATTCACTTAAAAATACACCGAACCATTCACTCGTTTCATAAAAATGATATTAAACGGAATGTCGTTTAGTATTCTCTTTATAGATGATACGTTTGTGTGAAGAGCTTTCTTGATCTGACAACAACAAATCCAATGTTACAGTCTGGTCAGTATGCCCATTTCGAGCGTATCGGGGTCGGTCTGGCGTACGAGTTCATCTACAGAGATCTACCGTTGCTACACACAGCCATGTACTACTTCAACCTCTACCTTAAAAACAATCTTGGGTTCGAATCTATACTTCACAGTGAAGGTGTTGTGGTTGATACAAGTCCTCCTGAACCAGGTAATGCGTTTTGTTTCATATATTTTTGTAAAAGTATCATTTAAAAACATTTAAGACATTTAAAAGTTAAATGTTTTGAGCTTTTGAGCTGTTGGATTTTTCTATCAGGTTCAGATCAACGATGTGTGTAGATGTACCTTAAAGTGGCAGTAGCACGTTTTTTGATAACTTTATATTTTTTAATTTTCACGGATAATAGTAAATTTATGATAAGTGTATTTTTTGGATAGCGTCAAAAATTTCATAATACAAACCAATCATCCTTAGTCAGGGGACAAAGTATGAAGATTCACCTTAAATTCATGGGTGGCCATGTGTAAACAACTTTAATCCATTTTGTGTAAGAAAAGGGAATCATATGGCTAAACTTTACATAATATATTTGAATTATTACTGCTCCATTTAGTTTAAATGCATTATCGTTCAATTGGAACCATTCCTTTTCATTTTCCTGATCCCCCTAAAAATGTGCTATTGCCCCTTTAAACTGAAGTTTAGGCAAATAAATCGAAAAGTAAACTTACAAATGTAATTCCTAGAGTTCAACTTTTGTCAGTTATGAATGACTGGTAATTTATTATGTTAATTTTGCATGTACATGTACAGTAACAGACGTTTGCAGACACCTTATGTTTTACAAATACTAACTAGGCAAAATTAAAAAGTTATTCTTGATGAACCACCTTTTAACATCTAAGAGGACATTTGGCCAGTCTAACTTTCAATATAGAACAGTGCTCCAGATAATTTTTGGAGCTATTGCATATTTTCTCTCTGGTTTGATGACAATTGAGTATTGACGATTTTTTATAGTGTATTTTAGTCAAATTTTGCTCCCCTGATTTTGGATATTTCATAATAGAAATGAGATTTACAATTGTTATTTAATTTAAATAGATATAGCTCTGCATATTGAACATTATCTTAAAATGTAAAAATACTTATAAACATGTTTAAAGCACTGAATATTGATATTTTGAAAAGTTATGATATCCATTTTTGTCAAGTTTAGGTTGGATTATGCTAGCGTAGTTTACAAATTGCTGCTTACAGTATGCAAGCCATTTGATTCTTTTGGCTTTTAAAGGATTTGTTACGTAAAATAGTTAAAAATACGCAGATATGCTGTTGCTTATTTGGAGCACTGCAGAAATCATCCTACTGTATCAGTGTATATGTCTCTGCGTTATGCTACAACCTGTCCCCTGATTGTGCTGAGTTTGCCCTCCACAGGTCTGATGGCCAATGTTGGTGAGGACTCTCTGGAGATCGCCCGATGTGAGGACCTGGTACCAGACCAGAGACCTGAGTGGGAGGACAGGTGCAGAGGTGTGGACGGAGATCTTGAGAACCACAGGTAATGTTCAGTCAAAATAATGATGTCTGATGAAGGAGTCAAAAGACCCCGAAACATGTAACAACACCATTCCGGTCATTCTCTCCCCACAGAGGCAGCTTAGTCATACCCGAGTTAGCCTCTGTTCTATTACGGCTAATACATGGGATAGAAAGGTAGAAATCTCATTTGAGGCAATCGAAGTTAGTTATGCAATCAGCGACGACGTTTCAAAAGTGGTCATTCGCAAAACCTAGGATATTTCCGTGCAAAGTTATCGTTGAAATTTAACATCCAGGGGAGATAGCTCTTTCTTTTACAAAAATTTGCTTTTTACCTTCTCATTAGTATTTGTTTGGTTAATCAGGAAAATAAAGTCTATCATAAAACAAATAATAATTTACACAATTACAAAGCAGTTTCTATCTAATGAAAAACCCTAACCATATCTGATTTTCAAATATTTTCCCTCACACTGTTAATGAAAAATAAACATAAAGGCATATTTTCCATGTCACTATATATATGACCGTTAAGTATTCCCCAAGTCGTGGATATCCAAAAGGTGTTTTCATTGGCTGCAAATAAGGGAGATATCTCAAGTTACAACTTTTTACCGCTAGGGCTATCTGCTGGAACCCCAGGATCTTGGCTTAATAGAACAGAGGCTTGCTCGCTGCCTCTTTTGGGAGAGAATGCATTCTGGTACTCTTTGCAGATAACTCTGTTTGTTGTGAATGGGTCTCCTCTATTTCTCAAATCAAAATATTTTATCAGTAAAACAATGCTTTGACGTCACGTTTCATCTACAATGTCACAATCTATATGGCCGACGGCGGCTAGTTGGCCTATACTGGGAAGTAGGTGTAGAGTGTTTTCTTTAATTTTGGGACCGCATTAATAAACCAAATATCATATTTTCACTCTGGAAATACAAATATTTAGCCACTCATTTCATTTACAAAGTATGTCATGTACACTCATATGATATCCTCTATTTATGTGAGGTTATAACTTTTAGTATGTATATAGATGATAATTTTGGAATCTATAAATTTACTGTTAACAGTCATATTACCTTTTATTACATATTAGCTTTAATTCTTGATATTGGTATAAGAATCATCCATGACGGGCCTGGATCAATGACGTTATTCAACGGTGACGAGGCGCTGACAGATCTACTCTATACAAGGGCCAACAGATACGTTTCTGGTAAGTCATTTTTTTTATAGTAATAATGGTCATGTACGGTTACAAATCACACTTATTAGAGCCCTGCTAAAACAAAGTCGGGGTATATAGCGCTCCGCTTGTCCGTTCGTCATTGTTTCTGGAGCATAACTATTTGACTTAGAAACTTCGAATTTTGTATGGATGTTACCTATGTGGTGCAGATTTACCTTTAGGGGATTCAATTCCAGGCGACCGAAATATTTTGACATTTTGGCCCTAAAACAGCCAAATTTCTGACTTTGTTCAGTTTCTGGACCATAACTTGAAAACTATTTGACGCTTTGGGGTTTTCAAATCCATGATTATTCCTCTTAATAAAATTGTATTTTTAATTCTGTTAGTCCTGCTTCATCACTTTCTATTTAATTGGATCCCTAATACAGTCTAGGTTCTAATTCTGCAAATCTACGCTAAATAAAGGAAAAAATGGAGGTACAATAATCATTATATAAATTTCAAAGACTAAATTTCTACTCTTTTTCAGACTATTCCATATTTTTTAACAAAAATTCCATGAATTTAGACTATCTATGAATCATTGTACCGCCACAAATGGCTGAAATATTGTCCAAGTGGTGTTAAACCTGCACTCACGGCTATTTAGAAAGCTGTCAGAGGATAGTATCTTTAACATAAATATACTCAACGAAAACATCAGTGTGTCCTTGTGGTTCCTGATAAGGTTTGTGGAACTGTCACATATTTTAAGTAACACTCTATACACATGGCTATAAAGTGAAACCAAAGACAATATGGAATCTGAGTACATCTTTGCTATTTTCATAAAATGGATCACTTGCAATCAACAAAGGACCAAATTTGAGAAGGTATCAACATTTTGCAACCTAATTAGCTAATCTATAACTATGATACAGTAATGCTTGACCATTATCTTGTTGTGATTGAAAAAGAATAGTGTCAGCAAACAGACCCAGCCTTATAAACAATAGATCCTTATCTCATATCTGTCCTCAGTGTGTCAGCTTTAATGAGGTCGGCTATGCCTCACAAGAGCAATAGAAAATCTTCATCCCGGATGAAGGAGTGCAGGTTTAAGCATTAACTCACTCACTGAATCTATGTTACAGCAAACTGGGACGGTATCCACGACAAGGAGACGGGTATCCTGGGGTACTCGTGGACGGTGGGTCGGGCGGTCTGTCTGGAGGAGATCCACCCCCACCACGACCCCCACTTCCATCTGTTCCATGAGTCGGAGTGGACTCACACCGGCATCATCTCACCCATTCCAGAGAAATACGACCCATTGCCTGGTAGGTTTTGATAGAGAATCTTCTTTAAGCTATTGGGCTTTCATGGGTCCGAAAAGATGGACTTGAGAACTCGAGGGGTCAGACTCGATTCGTACCCGAGTACCTGACATTTTATTCTTGCCCAAGGATTTATGGATTTTTATAGCCCTTAAATCATTGCCTTACCTAAAGAACCTTGTTTAATAGTTGAGATTGTATACCATATATAAGAAATCTTTTAAATGGTCGTATATAAAATAATTTTGATATCAACGCTTGAAATGGTAATGTTGATCATCCTTCTTCACACAAAAGTGACAGACAGAAATAACTTAAATGATTAACAGTGTTGAATACTTTTCGGGTCCTCGAGTCCCAACAAATGGACTCAATAAGCTGGGCCCGACATGAGCTTGAGTTCATGAGTACAAGTTGAAGCCCTATTGTAAACATTATTTTTGGGTCCCAATTTATGTCATTTTCTAATCCTTAGGTTATTTGCTGAACACTTGCACATTCTAGCATTTAACTAAAGCCTTGGTGGTTAAAAATATATTTTAGAAGACTACTTTATGCCATTTTCTAACCTTTTTGAACCAAAACCGATTATTTGCAGAATATTTGCACATTATTGTATTTAGCCAAAGTCTTGGTGGTGAGAAATATATTTTGGATGACCCTTTATGCCTTTCTTTAACTCTTTATGACTATTTGGAATATAGAAGTAATAATGAGAACCACTTGTGGCTGAAAAAGTATTCAAGCAGCGTAATACTTTAGTTTGGGATGACCCTTTATGCCTTCTTAAACCCTTGGTGACCATGTTTGACTGTTTGTAAATCAAGAGTGATAATAAAATTATATGAAATTTGTACAAAAATAATTTCATTTCCAGATGGGAAGTATTACATCACCCTACGGGCCTTCAACAAGGTTGAGTATGGGGGTCCCCTGGTGACAACGATCTGTCACACCACCCCCCTCGCAATCGACAACTCTCCCCCCTTCATGCACGACATCTACAACATCACATACGATGAGGATACCTTCCTCATCACTGCAATGTACAACGCAAGGTAAGCATAATGTGTAGCACAGTGGTGTAGTGGTTAGCTTGCTGGCCTCTCACAACAGAGACCCGGGTTCGAATCCCGGTGGAGACACCAAAAATTTTTGACTTGGGTCTCATCGTGTGTTGTGTCCCTGGGCAAGACACTTCATCCACATTGCACTCAGTTCACCCATCTGTACAAATGTGTACCTGGACAAAGGGGAAGTACGGACCTATACGGTCGCGCGGAGCGCTTGTTAATTGGCGGCACCGAATGTACTATCCCTCCAGGGTAATAATACCCATGGCGCTTTGAGCATGCTTTGTCATGGATATATGCATGGTATAAGAAAGCTATTATAATCCTATACCGTAGGGATACAGGCTTTGCTTTGTAGTGCCTTGAGCATGTCTGTCAAGATGGACTGGACGCACATATAAATATGTTTATTGTTATAATTATTATTATTAATAATGTACATGTCAGCTTTCTTTATTCTAATCCAGACATGAATTATTGCGCGATATGATGAATTGGAAGATTTACTATAAAAGATTTGTATGAATTTTAGAAACATGATGTTGCATGATGACTTTCCTTACAACACAGGATCATAGAGCTCAAAGTCTCTCTATAACAACCATTTTGAATATGTATCTAAAACTATCTATTATTTCTTGAAGTTGATATACATGTTATTTCACAAATTAAAATTCGGATGTTTATATAAATCGAAATGATTGATTTATTCCACCATTGACATGTCATAATGATAAAATTACATTAAATTAAATATCATGCATATCATAGTTTTGGCAAAATTTATTGCATAATTCATTTTGTTAAAGCAGGTTTTTATAATCAAGCATGATTAGCAGCTGCTATCAGTTTTTGTGAAGTTTCCATCGCCGCCGCCGCCTCCGCCGCCGCCGCACTCGTACTAATAGCTATAACTTTTTTCCACTAAGCTTTCCAGGACTCTTATTCATACCTTACTACTCATACCTCGGGGGAACGATTTTGACAAATTCACTTTCAAGTCAAAGGTCAAGGTCACGAGATATGTATTCACTCTAAGAATTCCTTGTAAACGCGATAACTTGAAAAGTTTTTGTGCTATATAGCTCTAACTTGGTATATATCATCCTTGGAAAAGTAAAAAATTTTGAAAAGGTTTTGGCTACAATCCGTCAAAGGTCAAGGTCACAGCAAGGTCATGACGTAAGCATGTTTTAGCGAAAATGCTTTATTTTAACTATGAACACTTTTAATCAATACATGATTATTATACGCAATAAAAAGTGTTCAATTATTGTGTGACCTTGAAGGTCAAAGGTCAAGGTCATGAGATATGAGTTATTACAAAATGCACTAAATTTGGGTATAACTTTATCCCATTTAGCTTTTCAGAACTCATGAACATGTCTAAATGTTAATACTTCCAGGGAATCATTATGACATGTTCACTTTCAAGTTCAAAGGTCAAGGTCACGAGTTATAAAATCACCCCAAAATTCTTTGTAAACACGGTTACTTGAAAAGTTTTTGTGCTATGAAGCTCTAACTTGGTATATATCATCCTTGGAAAAGTAAAACATTTTGAAAAGGTTTCGGCTACAATCAGTCAAAGGTCAAGGTCACAGCAAGATCATGACTTAAGCATGGTTAAGCGAAAATGCTTAATTTTAACTATGATCACTTTTAATCAATACATGATTGTTATACTCAATAAAAAGTGTTCAATTATTGTGTGACCTTGAAGGTCAAAGGTCAAGGTCATGAGATATGAGTTATTGCAATTCCTTGTAAACACAATAACTTGAAAAGTTTTTGTGCAATGAGTTTAGATTTTGTATATATTATCTCTTGAGAAGTACAAAATTTCCAAAAAGTTTTGGGTACGAACTGTCGAAGGTCAAGGTCACAGCAAGGTCAACATATATGGAGAAAATGAATTAATTTAAATTTTAACATTTTATTTCATTACAATAATGTTATACTCAATGAAATGTGTTCATTGATTGTGTGACCTTGAGTGTCACAGGTCAAGGTCACGAGAAAATTTCCAATTTGGTGAGGCCTGTAAAAGGCGGAACAGGGTAAGGCGAAACCCCAAGTTCAGGGGCTGCTCTGCTTTTGCGGTATCCCGCAAACGCTAATCTAGTTTATTCTAAATTTATTTAATATTTCAATGAACTGGTTGAGTGTTATTCTAGAAGTTGTTGGTGTAAGGAAGACGATATACTAGCTTGGAAATGGTATTGAAGGATCTACACCAAAACATTGTAAATGTCAAATAGAAAAGTTTTTAATCATCAGAATTTCCCTTTGTCTTCATAACATAAACAATGATTCAAAATCCTAGAATAAGTTTTACTTTGAATACAAAGATTATCTTTTCTGCCAGTGACCCCGAGTCAGATATCCGAGAAATTGACCTGTGTCTGGGGGCAAGTACCCGCAACTGTGACCACCTGGACTGGACGAGGTCAGCCCACCTGGAGGGGGTCATCTCTCGCACCTATCAGATCCCCGGGGGTACAGCAGTCTGGGTCAAACTTCGCGCTGTCAATCACGGTACGTCGCCAATAGGGAGTCCTCAGTTACCCGGGGCATACTAATTTCAGATGCTAAACATTATGCTACTTAATTGGGTCTCTTCATCAGGCAAAAAATCTGTACTCAGAAGCCAGTTTGTTTAAGTACAGATTTTCTTGATGAAAATCCAAAGGTTTATATAGTGTAGAGCATCACAACTATCAGTCCTGGGTAATGGAGAATTCAACCATTCTGAAAATCGCATGCAAATTGTTTCCATGTGTTCTTTTCAAAATAAAATTCCGCTAATGGTGCCCAAGCAGCGTAAAACAACAACTCACTCAAAATAAAATTCTGTTAAAAGTTATTTGTGTAGAAGGTGAATATTCTGAAATTAAAATCAATTTTCATTTTTGTTTAATTCAAAATGGAAATATCAATAGATATTTAGGTAATTTAAAGAAATAGGAAACATATGTCATATACATGTACACTTCAGTTGACTTGTTTTGGAAATCGCATGCAAGTTGTTTCAATGTGTACCTTTCAAATCCATTTTTCTTAAATTTAATTTATTATGTAGAATGTGGATATTATGGATTAAAAATTGATTTTTAATTTGGCTAAATTCAGAACAAAAATATCAATAAATGATTAGATAATTTAAAAAAATGTAAAACATTTGTAATGTACAATTCAGTTGACCTGATGCGTGTGGGGATAGCAAATCATCCTATTATTATCGACACATCACCCCCAGAAGCGGGTCTTGTATATGATGGGCCGGTACACAAGCATGATCTCAACTACACCAAGGATGCCGAGTCTGTGAGTAACATTAAGGTTACTTATTGTTTGGTTTACTGAATTAACTATACAGTTATCCAATAAAGAAAGTACCAAAGTATTTGAAACTTGTAACTATATTCATTGGATAGCTGTACTTAATGAATAACCACGCAATTTACAAAATGCATATAAAAGCTTTTACGTTGGTTCTTTCATTACCTCGAGACATGAACGTAATTTCAGTTTTTAAAATCAAAGACAACTGTCACGTTAATAATTTGAACAATATTTTCTTTTTTCAACATTTGGAATTAAAACCATTGACTACAGATTGGAACAGATTGGATAACAGCTCAGTTATTGTCAAGCATGATTTCAATATAGCATTACCTTACTCATTCATTACGTATTCATGCATTTGCAGATCTGTGCAAACTGGTTTGGGTTCTACGATCCAGAATCGGGGATCTCCCACTATGAACTAACAGTCCTGGATGAAACCGATGGTCAGATTATCGAACCAGTCAGCTTTGACCACAAGACTCACGAGACTTGTGTGGATATCCCGTCAGATAAGCTACTACAACATGGCAAGTCATACTCGTTCCACGTGACTGCCTTTAACGCTGGTCACAAACAACTCAACGTGTCCGCTGTATCAAACGGAGGTGAGTTGTGTTAAGTAGGAAAAAACATTTAATCTGAATCTGCCCTGTCTTTTTGGTAAAATTTGCAGTATCAATTTCAGTTTTGACCTTTGAAATTTCAATCTTTGACCGAAATAATATGATTCGAAACCTTTTATAAATGACTTTAAATGATGGCACTTTGTTCTCAGTGACTTTAATATTAATTACCAGGAAATCATGGAAGGAACGATATTATAGCCAGAATATATTTAGTTCCATCTACCATTTAAAACTATCAATTTCAGTTTTGACCTTTGAAATTTCAACCTTTGACTGAAATAGCAACCTTTTAGAAAAGACTCTCAAATGATGGCACATTGTTCTCGGTGACTTTATTCCCAAACTCATTGTTAGCCTTATTACCAGGAAATCATGGAAGGAACGATATTATAGCTAGTATATATTTAGTTCCATCTACCATTTAAAACCTTAAAAAAAGATCTCCTTTGGGCCATTGTGTTCAACAAGAAATCTCTTGTTTGAGACGCCAATTTGATTGATCGATTCACGTTTTCCTTATTTGCACGTGAAAGGTGACGGGGACAACCCCTCATACTGGTCGATGTTAGATTGCATTATCGTAAACAGGTTCTCTTTAGGTACATGTCACAATGTCCGAATGTATGCCTACTTCTTCATCAGCTCGATTCTTATTTTTCCTTCACTATGTAACGTCTATGTTTGTTGCAGTAATCGTGGATCTGACAGTGCCTGTATCCGGGGAGGTCGTGGACGGTAGAGGGGCGTGGTCCCCCGATCTTCAATATAGCACCCACGTGGCTACAGTTGCCACTCAGTGGCGAGGCTTCTCAGATCCAGAATCAGACATCAGAGACTACGAAGTGAAGATCCTAAGAGCAAAGTACGTTTCGAAGATAAATTATCAGGAATATTTTTACTGTAATGTAATAATTAAAGTACACCGTGATCATCAAGGGTTTGCAATCTTTTGTGAATGTTCGTAAAAAGGCGAACTAATATTTGTACAGCTAGGAATCTTGAAACTCTTGTGGTTGTTTTTAGTATGACAGTATGAAAAATGAAGTAAGAATATCCTGCCATGATCTGAATATTTATAAATGATAAAAACATGAATATGGCATGTAGGAATAGTATCGAAAACTTAAAAAGATTATAAATAATCTCTAACTTGTATGATGAAAATAAATAATGCTATTTCAGCATATAATGGGAGATGCAAAAGGAATTAAAGAGAGCCAAATATGCAAAATGAGTTTTACCGAGACGGATCTCAAAACTAAATCCAACAAAGTAAATGATTATTTAAACTATGATAAATCATATACAGTGGAACACGGATATAACAAACTCCAAGGGACCAAAGAACTTAGTTTGCTACATCCAGTGTTCGCTATACACATATGATTTTTATGATATTATATTATATAGGGAGGATACTGAATAATTTGTTCACTGTATGCGATCGTTCGCTATATCCGAGTTTGTTATATCCGTGTTCTACTGTATACAACACACAAAAAAGCAGCATTAACTATATGCATTTCATTCTATCCTTTTAAGGGAACTCTCGGAGGACTTTCACATCCTTAAGGACTGGAAGCCTCTGGGTAAGGAGGCAAGTGAAGTGGAATGGCATAACTTCCATCTGAACCACAAGGACCGGGTGAAGACAGTTCTCAGAGCGACAAACAACGCCCTGGGCAAAGTGGAACAAACAACAGACGGCTTTGTAGTTGACCTCACTCCTCCCACTATGGTCTTCCTGGGAGACGGACTTGAAGCAAACAAGGACACAGAGTATCAGGTAATGGTTTTCATCTGCAGTATCTCCCTGTCTCAGGGTACGAACGTTATGCTAACTCCACTAATCTGTACCCTGGCTCAGAAGCTAGATTCGATCACGCGGCCTGACTTGGGATGTAGCCAATCAAATCATTTTCTCGCCACCTTCTCGATAAAATTTCAACGAGAAAATGATTTGATTGGCTACATCCCAAGTCGGGCCGCACAAGCGAATCTAGCTTCTGAGCCCACGGTACAGATTAGTGGAGTTAGCATAACGTTCGTTCCCTGAGACAGGATGATACTGCAGTATTGAAATAAATACTTTTCTTGTAGCATGCATATATCCATGACAAAGCATCCTCAAAATATGTATCAGTGAGTGAGTTATGCTGCTTAAATTGAGCAATATTAGTGGTGTGTGATATGTGACAGTGATATTTATTACCTACGAGGGCAGTCATACCGAGGTTCATATTTATCATATGTTGCCCTAGGGCAAAATATCACTTTTTCATTGTGACGTCACGTTAAAAACAATGCTTTGACGTCACGCTTCACCTATGACGTCACAATCTAAACGGGCCGGCGGCGGCCTGTCCGCCTATGCTGGGAAGTAGATTTTGAGTATTTTCTTTAATTTTTGGAGTACGGTAATAAACAGAATATTATATTCGTGCCCATGACATACTATGTTTATGACACTCGTGCCTAAATATCAGTATATCCCTCGCTCTCGCTCGGGAAATACTAATATTTAGGCACTCGTGTCGTAAACATAGTATGTCATGGACACTCATATAATATCCTCTATTTATTGTATGATTGAAGGTGAGATACTCTGTTCTATCAGTGAAATAAACCCTCTGTCTGGCTACAGTGGCGATAACCTTTATCGTCACTCTACTGAGTGGTGATAAACTTTATCACCACTCTAGTGACGTCAAGTTCAAGAGTTTGACGTCATGTAACAATGGTCTGACGTCATGAATTCTCCTATGACGTCACACTGTTACCGCGGAGACGGGCTCTTCCAAGCGGCCGCTCAACATGAAATTGACCTTTTTTGACGTAATTAGAAGGATTTCATCATATAATAAATAGAATATCTGTCAATTCTTGACAAATACCATGTTTATCTCATCTCGTGAGGTAGAAAAGTTAAATATTTTCACTCGTGGCTGCGCCACTCGTGAAAATATAACCTTTCTACCTCACTCAATGAGATAAACATGGTATTAGTCAAGAAAAGACAGATATCCTCTATGTATCATTACCGTTGAGAGATAGTATGTTCCATGCCGCCTATTACAAACGCTCTGCAGGACCGGATTCGTCCATACTCTCCCGTGTTCAGGTACCAATTTGTACTACTGGGTGAACTGAGTACAGTGTGAATGAAGTGCATTTGGCTCATACAGTTTTTGTGTCCCCAAAAGGATTTGAACCCGGGCCTTTGGCATGAGAGGAGAGCATGCTAACCACTTCACCACTGTGCTTCACAATAACAATATTACATAGGTGTTCTGAACATCTTCATTAGATAACTTTGGTCTTTTGACACAGGTGTTGCATAACCAGTTGTAAGTTATTCAACAAATTGTTATGTATTCTTTATATTTTAGACCATAATGACTCGTTCTTTTCGAGTTATTTGTTGTTATAGTGAATAGCATAGTTTAAATGGCTGACAACAGCTTAAGCTGCTCAGTCATCATGATATATTAATAGAATTGTGAGAGTTTTACTCATATATTTCACAACCGCCTTTGGGTATTCATGTATCTTTTAAGTTCTCGTTATGTTTAGTGTCTGGTGTACAACAATATATAGAGGATATCTGTCTTTTCTTGACTAATACCATGTTTATCTCATTGAGTGAGGTAGAAAGGTTATATTTTCACGAGTGAAAATATATAACTTTTCTACCTCACGAGTTTCAAGAATTGACAGATATTCTATTTATTATATAATGAAATCCTTCTAAGAATATGTACATGTAACTGTTACCTTTCAGGGATCTGACACCACAGTTGATGTTAACTTCGCCTTTGTTGATGATGAGTCAGGTATCGACCACTACAAGTACCAGGTGTATGAACATTATGAGGGGAGGAAGACACAGATATACCCAGGTAGGTGATTATCAGATTTATAAACCGACCACAATGAAAAACATAAATATTTGAAATATTTCTTCATTTCTGATGGGCGGAAAGGCTTAATGATCCTCTAAACAATCTTATATCTAAATAATTATTTCATAAGGACAAAGTAGATCATGTTGTCATCTCTCAACTGTTGTTTTTGATCTTATTCTGTTGTTATTGACTTTTATGCACTGCTATATTGAACAATTGATTTTTTGGTAAGTTTTTGATTGTCTTCATCCGTTCTTTGTGAGGTGTTTAGGAGCTGTAATGTTCTTTGCTGAAAAGTAATTAATGCATTAAAGTTATCAATCGGAAACTTTTCACCAACGTGTGTTTAAACTTGCCAGACTGTCCTAGATTTGGTTGCAGTTGCTTAACTACATAGTATTCTTGTCACAAAAAAGTAAGAAACTATTTCATTCCTAATATCATCTATTTCATACAGCGACTGGGTGGGAATCATTTGGCGATGCTTCAACCACCACCCTAACAAAGTCGGACCTGTCCCTCCGTCTTGGAGCGTTGTACAGCGTGAGGATGGGTGCAGTTAACCGGGCCCTAGCTGTAGCTATCTATGATAGCAATGGAGTGAAGGTGGACAACACTAAACCTAAGGTACAGTTGTCATAAGAACTATCATGGTCAATGCATGTTACTTGTGTCTTTGGGTGAAGTATGTTTTTGAATTTTGTATAAATAAACGTACATCATCTGTATTGAACAATATTTCAACTAAAGAATTCATTAGAAAGTTTCCTTTGTCTATCTTTATTTCTGCGATATGATGCTAAGAGAAAAGGCCAATTATTTCATCATAGGTTTATTTAAAACAGTATCTGCCATTTTCTATCAATCTGTAATTAACTCTTTGGAAAACCCATTAAGGGTTTTCACCTTTGCCTGATCCATTTGACTCTTGTCAATAATATAATGTTTAAACCCCCTCCTGAGCAGAACTCAAAAATGTATTTTATTCCAATATGTATTTTTAACGAGTTCTACATCTGTTGTATACAGAGTTGCTTCAATTGTAGAATTCGTTAAAACTCCTAATTTAGTTTCTGTTGAAAACCCACCGAAAATCATTTTTAATTGGTTCAGAATCAACGTCAAATAAGCCATGTCTTAGTCTAGATTCAAAGTTTTGTTTTTATGGGACAGAACTGCATGGTTTGCTAGCAATGGGCTTAAATCTATAAGAAAGAAAAGGTGACATATTGTGGCTGTTATGTAGTTCTTCTTCGAAGTATATATGATAACCACAATGAAATTGCTATTTGCAGAACAGGATTTTATCATGAGATTTATTTAAAAAATCAACTTTTTGTAGTATGTTTGTTTATGATAGATTCTAAGTTTTTTTGGGTGTCATTTTACCCAATAATATATATATTCATTAGGTTAATTGGTTTATATTTACAGATCTCGTGGCTGTACGTCGGCATCCTGTCAGGAGTTCATGAACATAAGGTCGACGATTACGTCATCCAGTCTGACCCAGAAGGCATCAAAGCAACGTGGTTTGGGACCGACCACCAGAGTGGAATAAAGGCTTACATGGTGGCTGTTGGAACAACTTCTGGTAAGAGCGGAGTGAACTCACAAAAAGATTAGAACTTCTCCATTATTAAAGTCCTTACGCCCTAAATAGACATAAGTCTCCTTATCCATACTCTGTCAAAGTTCATTAGCTGTTCGTTTACTTTTCACGGTCACATTTGTTTTGGTTGTGTGCGATATGAAATCGAACACACGAGATAAGTTATCTAAATGTTGATGTTGAAGGATGATACCATTTAGTGTGTGATGGTACCAAATGATGTCTTATAAAAACGGGAATCAAACAAATACATATCTGTTGTCGTTTTCATTATTTTGAAGAAAAATTGATTTTTTAGAATTTTAGAACAATTGCCGGTAAGAGTAGAGTAGATAATCAGATGTCTGTCAGAAGTAAACTCAATATCTATTATAAACTTACTCCTTTAATTTACTACTTGGTTATGGCTCTGTTTAATATGAAATCAAACACCAGAGTTAAGTTATCTTCACATTGATACTGATACCAGTATTGTCCAAACGGTGTCCTATAAAAACTGGAATCAAGGATACCTGTCGTCCTTGCCTCTATTTTGATGAAAAAGTTTTTTGTATGATAATATTTATTCAGTTACTGAGTTCTGCTCCAGAAACAAAATGATTACAGTTGACGGACAGACAGACAGTGCGATGACTATATTCCATATTTTGGTATTATTTATCGATAAGATAATGAAACAAAAAGTCCTGCCCTGATTTTAATCCTTTAAGACACATCTCTTCTTGTGAATAGCCATAAAAGATTATCCTACCTCATGTAAGAATCTCGATCTCTGATTGGTCTATGTGACCCTGGATAAATACTCTCTTGAGCAGGGTGATAAATTATTTATACCCCAGCACATAAAAAGCATGAAAAAAGCATGCAGATTGAGCGTCTTGAAATGTACAATGTATGTTACCTCGAACACATGATCAAGCTTGTTACTTTTGATCAACTGATATGTAGCTTTGAATAAACTATTGTCAAAGGGCTTAACCAATTAACGTTTTTTTTACTCGCTTTCGGCTCGTCACATAACACCAAGCTAGACCCCATGTACCCCGCTTCTGAATGGTATAACTTAAAATCTTCTCCTTAAAATCTAATCCTTTGACCTTTCAGGAGGTACCGATGTGATGGACTGGATGGACACTGGTCCTGAGACAGACAGATACATAGACGGACTGACCCTCAGTGTGACCGACAAGGTCACTAACTCCCCTGTCTACTATGTGTCGGTCAAGGCTGTCAATGGTGCTGGATTGACCAGTGATGTCCGAACATCTTCCCCTATCCGTGTAGTGGCCGAGGACAAAGCAGGTGGGCTTGGCTTTTTTATGTTAAATTGTGTATTTAATGAAATGATATGACAATCTAAAACAGTTCAATCTCAATTTGTAAGGGCAAAGGATTCTAAAATTGTGCTGATGAAAGGATCGAAGCTCTGTAACGTTTTCCTGTTGATATTTCACTTAATCAAATGAATAATGTCACATCATAGCAAATGCAAATTTTTGCTTTGATATAAGTTTGACAATAATTCAAAGTATGACAATCTATGAAAAACTTTATATATTTCTTTGGTATACCATATTCGACTTTGTACAGATATCTAAGTACAAGTAACTGTGTAAATATGCGCTTGTCCCAACTGACGTCATCAACAATAACATTGTTACTTATCTTACAATAACTTTTTTTATCTTCATCTAAAAATAAAATGTGATTGTTCTCAAATAATGACCTTTAACACTTTAAAGCTTAATTTCAAGAAACCCATCTTTAATCACATTCTCCAAATGTTCAGGTGTGGTTATTGACGGAGCTGACGGTACGGAGAGAGAATTCACCGCCATCGGAAATGATATGGACTATCAGCGCAATGCAGGCCTGGTAACTGCCCAGTTTAGTGGCTTCGAGAGTCACGAACACGGAGTGACCCACTACGACTGGGCGGTCGGGACGACACCTGGTGGCGAGGAGGTGCAACCATTCGTCAGAGCTGGACTGGTTCACAGAGAGTCTGAGACCGATGTTCCTGGAAATGGTGAGTTAAAGAATGTACAGTTATCCAATAAAGAAAGTACCAATGTTTTATGTTATGACTTTGTTTTTAGATGATGTGATTTTAAGAAATATGGCGTTTGAGAAATATTTATTTTAAAGGGACAATTCTATTGAGGTATTTTACGTGGAAACAAAATTCAAGGAGACATTTCAATAATGTAATTATTACATGGTTATAACTTAACCCAGTTGAAACATACTATTAAAGCTAACATTTTTGTTGATGTATATTTTATTTTAAATCTATAGGCAGTAATTGTTTTGATTACGGACAGGTGACAGTTAAATGCATATTTTCAACTACTATTTTACTAAGGAATCATGGTATCCTTTTCTTATCTATATTGGAATGAGTTTGGTCAATGTCTTGCCTTCTTCAGCCTTGTCATGTGTAAATTGTATAATTCCATTGATTCCATTATATATCTTATAGGAATTGCTTCTATGGGGTATGCCCAGGCAATCTTGCCCCTCGTAGCAGGGACAAAGTACTTTACCACAGTTCGAGGAATCACAAACAATGGCAACATCCTTCAGAGCACATCTGATGGCTTTATTGTGGACCAAACCCCACCCACTATCAGCTTTGAAAGGTAATTATAATAAATTGAAATCACATTTCAGGATAACAAATATGTCATTGTGGGAATACACCTACCACTACCTTAGCTTGAATCCTGGTCTTTGAATAACGAGTATGATAATGCTTGTATGGGTTCATTTATTCAATGAATTATATGCCATCTTTAATGACCTGATTTCATCATATGAAAAGGCATTATCAGGTTATCAAAGAGTCTATTTGGAGAAGCAAGCTATCCCATTTCATACCTAGTCTAAGTAAACCTAGCTTCAATAATACTCCCATACTGAGTCTAGCGAGATACAGTAAAAGGTCACGTCAGCCGACCTTTCGGTGACCTATGACTCACAACGTTATATGGCCGAAAGCAGACTATTCTGGCATGGTAAACGGAGCCCTGATTGGTCAATTCGATAAGTCGGCTAACGCAAACCCCCACTACACCTAGGTACACTCAGTATGGGAGTATAACAAGTATTATTGAGGCTAGGTTTACTCAGACGGTTTCATACCTATTTCCAAATCAAAGTTAATGTAGTTGTGACTAAGAAAATCCTGTATTGATTATATATTCAACTTCTAAATGTATACGGTTCAGCTAATACCAATTATATTCCATATCTGTCAATCAAGTTTGACTTATCTACAATTGCTGTCAAAACAATACTTAAATGTTTCATAAGTTATATCAACAGATTTTATTAGCATATATGGCACGGAAAACCAATAATACTACGTAAAGGAATATTTATCAATAGTAACAGCGCTACCATGTAATTGGACAAGTTGTATCAATTCATTGTATTGAATCTGTATCATTATTTTCATTTCCTCGTTTTGCACAGCTTTGCCAATGAAGACAATGAGACACGCCTTAACCGTGACACCAGACTATACCAGAGCGAGACCGATTCCATGTCCGCCTCCTGGCGGGTCCAAGACAGCGAGACACCCATTAGGAAGATGTACTACACTGTGGGGACCCACCCGTATGGAGAGGATGTACACGCTAGGACCGAGGTGGAACCCTTGCTTACTGGAGAGGTTGCTCTGCCTACTGGCATCAAACCTGTCACAAATGGTAAGCGATTGGCATCAAATCTGTCTCAAATGGTAAGCGATTGGCATCAAATCTGTCTCAAATGGTAAGCGATTGGCATCAAATCTGTCACAAATGGTAAGCTTTTGGTATCAAACCTGTCACAAATGGTAAGTTATGGCTTCAAAACCTGTCACAAATGGTAAGCGATTGGCATTAAACCTGTCACAAATGGCAAGCCTTCTGGCATCAAACCTGTCAGCTATGGCATGAAACCTAGCTGTTACAAATAGTTAACTTTTGACATCAAACCTGTTACAAATGGTAAGCTCGGGCATCAAACCTGTCAAAAATGGTAAACTTCTGGCATCAAACCTGTCAAAAATGGTAAACTTCTGGCATCAAACCTGTCACAAATGGTAAGTGTTTGGTATTAAATCTGTCTCAAAAGGTATGCGACTGGCATTAAATCTGTCACAAATGGTAAGCTTCTGGCATCAAACCAGTCACAAATGGTAAGCTTTTTATATCAAAATTGTCAAACTGGTAACTTTTTATATCAAACTTGTCGAACTGTTAAGCTTTTTATATCAAAATTGTCAAACTGGTAAGCTTATGGCATCAAATCTGTCGTTAATGGTGGGCTTCTGGCATCCAACTTGTCATTAATAGTGGGCTTCTGGCATCCAACTTGTCATTAATAGTGGGCTTCTGGCATCCAACTTGTCATTAATGGTGGGCTTCTGGCATCCAACTTGTCATTAATAGTGGGCTTCTGGCATCCAACTTGTCATTAATGGTAAGCTTCTGACACCGAAATTGTCATAAATGGTAAGCTTCTGGCATGAAACTTGTCACAAATGACAAGCAACTGGTATCAATCCTGTCAGAAATTGTAAGCTTCTGACATCAAACATGTCACAAATGATAAGCTTCTGACATAAAACATGTCACAAATGGTACTAAATGGTACTGAGTGAAATTAAGAAGATGGTTATGAAAATGATAATGTTGTTAAGTTGGTTTATATGGTGAGATTTGAATGACATGTAACTTGTTCAAATGCAATGTGAATGTACATTAACACCTAAAAGAGTAAGATGTTGAAAATTATTTTCATGATAAGAATCTTTTGAAAGGAAAGTTTTATCAATATTTCAGCTCATCTTTTTCTTGTTTCAGGAAAGCCTAATATTCTGACGCTGATAGCTGAAAACGAAATCGGGTTGACATCTAGAGTTATCTCCCCTTCTCTGATTGTTGACATCACTCCTCCGACAGAGGGCACTATCACTTGTCCGACCTTTATACAGGTACTTGGAAGGCAAACAACCTCAACGATTATGTATTTTTTGTCTTAAAGGCACCACTCAATCGCGTTTCATCCGCCATTTTGAAACGTTAGCATTGCGAGAACACAAATGTGCTGTATTGTGCCTATTCTTTAGAAGAAATAAATACTTGATTGATAGGAGAGGAACATGTTTACAAATAATTCATAATAAAAGTTATCAGTTACGACGTCATTTTGTCGTTGCTAAGCTTCGATGATTGGCTTCATTTCATGAAGTTTTTATTTTTGAGCGATACACTTTATTCTTTGTCAAATTGTTAGATCTTGAAAAATATTCAAAGAAGGTTCTTGTTCCAAAGTTTTAATTCACACTGAACTAGTAGGTATCAAGGGTTCAGACTGACTCAAAGTACATGTAACTCCAAATTTACTAAAGTAAAGGGGGGAGTACCGTGAAAACACAGTAATGACACTGGTTTGATGAAGGGGGTACAATGACCCCTGAACTTTCAACGAGTGTCATTACTGTGTTTTGACGGTACTCCAATGAAGTGTATGTTCTTCTCTTTCAGCCCCATTCTCCTATAGAGTGTGAGTGGGAAGGTTTCTACGATGAAGAGAGTATTATTGAGGGGTACGAGTTCGCTGTTGGATCACACGAAGGACTTGAAGATATCGTACCACCGATACCTCTCTCGGGCAACATCAACAAACACCTTGTGCATGGCGAGTTGTACTTTGAAGTAGCATATACAGGGCCCCAGATAAGATGCGTATCTGCGTAAAATACGCATGGACAATTTAGATTTACGCATGCATTATGAAATCAATGAGTGACAGATACGCATTACATCCTGAGAATACGAGTTAGATTTTATTTACATGCATGCGTAAAGGTAATTGTCAAATCTTGTTTTGGTTCAACATATACGATTTGTTACATCTCGAATAGAATGGTTAGTTTTAACGAAGAGTATTTCATATTTTCCGAAATGAGTCTGCTACCATCGATCTTAGCATCAATGTTCGGGGAACACTTTTGATTACAACAAGCCCTGAATAAACGTTACTATCCTCCTGTCATCAGCAGGTTCAGGGCACAAGTTATGATCCTAAGTCGGCTGTAATTCTAAGCACATTTATTTAAATCTTAATTTTAATTTCATGAGTAATATACTCCTCACCGTTTTTCATGTGCTATTTTATGCCTCAATCTAAAATTTGATGAGTGAAATACGCATGTGTCAAAATAATTATCTGGAGCCCTGCATATATATGTAGAATTCATTTGAATGTAACTCTCTCCCCTAACAAAACTCAAATTGAAACTGAGATTGAAACTGAAATTTTTGTTTGTTCTTTAGAGAGACTGAAGGTCCCTCACCTGTGCTAATCAAACATATTGCTCACATATATTTTACAAAAAGATTTTAAAAGATATTTTATGAGATACCATTAAGGACTTGTTTCAAATGTTCCCTGTTAATAAGGGAGAGCAAGAAAATCAGAAAGATGCAACAACTTACATTGGTTTCAACTGTTGACCTTAAAGGGGAAGTTAAAGACGTTTTTAGGGGGAATATAAGGTGATGTTAGGAACATGAAAATAAATGGTTCCAATTAAATTGAAATATATTTAAACTAAGTCAATTATTAATAAATCAAATAGATAATGTAAAGTTCAGCCATGGGATGCATTTTTCTTTACAAAATGTATTAAAGGTGTTCACAGTCTCAGAAATGGCCGCCAATGCACTTTTTGCGAATCTTTATCATTTATTCTCTGACTATGGATGATTGTTTTGTGTATTGAGATATATATATGAGAATTTTGAGATAATCAAAATAATACATTTAGCATAAACGTACTAGTGAAAAATTGAAAATATGAAATTTAAAAAAAGTGTGCTACTGCCCCTTTAAGTATAATTAATTTTATTCCCCGATACAGGTCTTGTTGACAAGGTGACCCATGGCAAGTCTTACTTTGCCAAGATTAAAGCCACGAATGCAGTGGGCAAGTCTTCATCAACGATCTCTAAAGCCATCAGCGTTGACATTACTGCACCTATACCAGGAAGAGTGGTTGAACTCAGTTCTACATACGTCATAGACGTCAACAGTGACATCAACACCGAGCTGCTAAACCAGTACAAGTGTAACACAGAAGAAGGTAGGTTTCTGTCGGTCTAATTAGGTTTTAAAATATTTTTAAAAGTTCGAAAATATTAACTCTATGGTAATCGAACATGTTACTTCGATAGGTATATCCTTCCCACTGAGTCGGACGGCAGCCTAGTAGGTCACATGTTCTGGCGTTTACTCAGCTAACACATCACAAACCACCGGCAAATGCCCTCCGTATCAAGCTAGGGGCAAGTAACTCCTGTTAATCATGCTTTGAAAATGATCGCTGCCAGCGTTGTTATATGAGGGATGATGTGATTGGCCTGCTAAAGATTGGGTTTCGGCTGCGCTTTACTGGTATTAAACACGCAAGGTAAAGGGGTGCGGTCAGACCTAGTGTAGAGAATTAAATAACTCCCTGCAGTTCATATTTTGAATATTTTATTCCTGGTAACTATATTTTAATCAGACTGGGTTTCTGTGTGCCTGTTAGTTGTTTGTGCTAAGTAGATTTATATCGCTCAATCGTTTTGGCGAATAAAGGTGAAAAGCTGGATTAAACGTAAGAATAGTCCTTTGCTACTGGATAGAAATCCATGGTTACCATGCTAAAAATAAAAATGTTGCTAATTTCAAACTACCAGAAAAATCCCTGTTTCGAATAGTTCCGCAGTGAAGATTACATTTAGGAGAGTCCTAATACGTGTTTAAATTTACAAATCATTTATACATTATAAGTAGCAGTAACAAAACCATGGTTTGGGAAACAATATGGAACAAATTTATGTTACCTTTGAAATGTGAAGTTGTCACTGTACAATTTGTGTTGTTGTAACACTTACCATATACAATATACACCACATAAACATAAAAATGTTATCTATTCAAATATCAGAGTTTGATTATTGAATGTCTCATGTGGGCCTCATGCTGTATCTTGTACATTTTTGTTTTCATATTGTGATAGTAAAGATGTTTTATCATATATATAAACATTTGATGTTTTATTGCAGAATGTTTGAGTATCGACGCAGTATGCCAGGAATCTCTCGATACCATAAACATAGCTTGGGAGTCGTTCACTGATGAAGAAACAGAGATTGTCAAGTATGTCCATGAATTCAATTCATTTCTGCACGTAGGCGATTACATTTACATGATAAATATATATACAACAATATGTACAATGTATACATCATGCTTCACAAGAGACACATATATTTTCACGAAATGGGCCTATCGCCTATGTGCAATATTTCGTCGACTACTATCAGTATAGTTCAGCAGCAATGGGTGAAGCTTGCTGGATGAGTGGGTTACCCGCTCATTGTTGAAAAATCCCTAGCTCAATGATGAGATACAAGTTAACAGACTTATGGTGTCAACTTTTGGAAAGACTTTGATTTGCCTCTTTTCACCCAGCAGGAAATGGGTTATAAAGAGTTATTTTGGTTGTGACCTTCTTGTGATAAATATGTCAGCTTCAGACCAGGGTAATAATGTTGATAATGCCTTGCACAAGTGAAACTGTGTGCCTAGTAAATCAATCCACTTTTATTATTAATGAAAGCAAATTCTACAGGTACGAGGTTGCTGTTGGTACAAGCCCTGGCGGTGGACAATTGAAGCCTTATTTTGAAATCGAAGATATCACAAAGAGATATATGTCTATTACAGGCCTTATCTTGAAGGGCGAAAGACAGGTAGCTTTTTTTATTTTGCGGATCTACCATCTATATATATTTGAGCTCGAAATAATCGTGTTTTCGTATAAAGTAGATATCAATTTTATGTTAGGACATATGAACTGAAAGTTCTAAATGAATTAATTGAAGAGCTGAGATTGTTGTCGGATCCTCAAGGTTATACATTATTGAGAATGTAATGAGTATATCAATATTGACTGTGTGTTGAGACAAATTTTACCAACTTGATTAATTTGACAAAAGTGAACCTGTTGTTTTTATGTTATAATTGATATTATGAAATTGAATTGTAATGTTCCCGAAGATCTTAAACTAAATTGCTAATTATATCTTATATACTGATATATGCAATATACAAAATGCATTACTTTGTTTTTCTCTGAATGTTTACTGTACTTACAGTGTTTTAAACCTACATCTGATTGAGTACCTAAACATTACATGTGTTTTTGACAGGGAAATCTGCAAAATTAAATTTGCATTACTTCATATATATCTGAAAGTTTTATGTACTTACCACACTGTGTAAATCTCCGAATGTTTTCTATGTACATAGTGTTTTATACCTACATTTGACTTTAATAACTATTATATTGCAGGTATTTGTGACAGTGACATCTGCATATACTATTTGCATTACATAGTACATCTAAGAGCAATTTTGGTACAAATTTGATTTGAATACCTATACCATAACAGGTATTTGTGACAGTGAAATCTGCAATAGACAAATTACTTTAGTTCATATATCTCTGAATGTTTTCAGTACTGTGTAAATAATCGAAAGTTTTCTAAGCCTACGTTGTTTATACCTACATCTGATTAAGTACCTCTACGACTACAGGGGTTTGTGACGGTGAAGGGTATAATATACCTACATTTGATTTTAATACCCATACCATTACAGGTATTTTTGACAGTGACCTCTGTATATCTCTGAACGTTTTATGGAACTACAGTGTTTATACCTACATCTTATTGAGTACCTATACGACCACAGGTGTTTGTGACAGTGAAGGGTATATATACCTACATTTGATTTTTATACCCATACCATTACAGGTATTTTGACAGTGACATCTGTATACCTCTGAACTTTTTATGTAACTACGGTGTTTATACTTACATACCTATACGACTACAGGTGTTCGTGACGGTGAAGGGTACAAACGGTGCAGGTCTGAGCAGTGTCTCCACATCAAACGGTATCTACCTGTCGTACCTGAGTCAAGATATGGAACAACTCAGTCATGTCGGGGTGCTCGATGGCAACGATGAAAATGGAGATATGTAAGTCATATAATACTTTTAAGATAAACTATTTATTTATTATTTTATTAGCCAATAATTCTAATGAGAACTGTTGTTCTTCATGTGGTTTGATTATAAGCATAATGATAAGGATAAATCCTGTACTAACAGTACCGGGGATGTAGCTCAGTGGTAGAGTGTTCGCTCGTGACCCGGAAGATTTTAATCGGGTTCAAGCATATATATTTCATGATAATATTCAGCTGTGTATAACATATATAAAATTGTTTACCGTGACAATAACTGACACAAGAAAAATAAAATATAAGATGTATGAAGAAACTAAATGTTCAGGAAATAGAGAAAAACTCTCAATTAACCAACTAAGGATATAATGCAATGCAGAAAAGTGTATTTCAATACATATTGCAATATATTGGTACTTCTTTAATTGAAGAATTTGTATGCTATCTTGTCTAAATATGATCACGAGCATTAAGAATAATCATCACTGCTCAGATAATGGGCTGTTTTGAATATTTTTTCAATCTTTGTTTATGATCTGTATACATATTTGAGCTATTTTCACAACACAACTTTACAATTTGTAAAGACCTTTCCGTCACTCAAGTTTTATTTGTTTTTTTGTTTTTGTTAATTGGAAATAGGGCACTTTAAAACGTTTGTATTGGATACTTTCAGAATTGTGTACCGATTCGTATCATGTTGTTCCTGTATTGCAGAACACTGATATATCGATAATACAGAGCATCCTTATAACCAACCAACCAATCATTGTTTAGTATTCAATAAATCCTTATCACCACTATCTTAGTATCAATTCCTGAATTAATCTTTGAAGATCTTTCAAATTCATATTTCCTATACTCTTCTCTCCAGGAACTACCAAACCAGCTTGACCCAGATGGAGGCTAAATGGGACGTATCGGGCGACCCTTGCCCAGTGGTCAAGTATGAGTGGTCAATACAGAGAGCTGATGGTCTGGTGGTCCAGGATTATCTGGACATGGGGGGTAGGACATCTTTATGTTTGATAGATTATTTTCTAACAAAGTTATTGCAATAATGAGAATGTTTCTTTTTTTAGGTACTTTGGTTGGGAGCACAAATAAAAAGGATTCATACATTCATAAAATATTGATTTAGCTTTAGTTTTGAAAATTGAATATTACACCTTTTTTTAAATGTTTGTTTTCAAGTTAATGGCTTACACTTGAGATTTCTTAGTAAAAATTAATTAGTAAATTGATAAGTTGGAAATATCAATTATTGTTATGATTAACTTAGTTCATTTTGGTTTTCAAACCGTTTCATCACTTGTTAACTATTTTTATGTAATACCTTGTCAATGATAATGTAAAATTTATTCTGATATATGGGCCTACATCTCTCTCAAAGTGCTAATATAGTGGTAAGCAAGCTATTACATGGTACTTGCGACTACCTTACTACTAAGAGAACTTTAAAATCCTCAGTCCTGATTCAGAAGGCAGGTAAGGCGACTGAGTATAAGGTTTCTTTATTACATAAAGAAAAAAATTCAGAATGAAAAAAAAACAATGATGACCCTATTAACAGTTAAATGTTGTGTTTGTGGTTTAAATTTGCCCCTTTATGTAGTACGGAATTCATCACAACAGAATGTCTTGCTCGGGTAACACTAACATTCACACTCATTTCATAAAGGTCAGATGACACACTTTCTCGGGTATTAATCTCTATTTATTACATAAACCAAGAAAACTCAGAAACAAAAGAAACCATGATAACCCTACAAACAGTGTTATATTGTGTTGTGCTTTGAATTTGACCCTTTGAATGCTATTGACTAAGGAGTAGTTGCAATATACAATACAGTAGAACACAGATATAACGAACTCCAAGGGACCAACGAAAGAAGTTCACTATATCCGGTGTTCGCTACTCACGTTTGATCACCTTGCATATGGCTTTTGACGGGATTTAAAAATTTGTTCACTATATCCGTGTTCTACTGTAATAAATCTTATCCTACCCTTCGCTTCCAGTTCAAACACACGGCGTCAACGACCAGCTGTCTATGAAGAACAAGGAATGGTACACCCAGTTCCTCCGGGTCACCAATGCTCTCGACTATACTTATACTATAAGATCTAACGGCATCACCATCGAGGAAGATCCTTTAGTTCCCGGTCAGGTCAATGATGGTGACGTCATCGGCTTTGACCTCCAGTTCCTGAGGACGATGACAAAGATCAGTGCTAACTGGGACAACTTTGGGAGAGATGGACTTCAAGAGGAGAAGACATTTATAGCAAGTAAGTGCATATAGAAATAGTTTGGATTGTGATTCTGAAAACTCTAAATTGTGATATAAATTTCTGGAGAGCCTGAACCAGCATCTTTGAATTATCGTTAAGGAACATACAATTTGGTATTGCAGAAGGTGTCTATGAAGAATGCGATTGCATTTCAGTGTGATCATTCTATTAAAGTTGCAAATGAAGAGTTTATTTATAAGATCGCTAGGAACATGTAACTTGTAAGTGATATATCACTGTGTTTAATTAATTGTTTACCGGTTATTAGTTTTTTTCTCAAATCTAAGTCATTCTGTTCAAATGTAAGACCTAGACATTACTTTCAGAATATTGAAGCTTATTTTCACTTTCAAGCCCTTTCATGCCAATGGTATGTTTTGGTCTTTTTCATCATTACAGTTTATTCATCTAAAAAGTTGCATCAGCATATATGTAAGAAATGATTACGGTGACATTACCACAATACAAAATCTGTTTGTAATTACAAATATCTTTTCATTTTAGCGGATGCGATCGAAGAAGACAAACCAAAATCAAACCAAGAGATTGCCTTCTATGAGGTTGCCGTTGGAACTGATCGGCGTTTCCATAAGACCCGATACAATATTGTACCATACACCAATGTCTACCTGAACAAATCCGTGACCTTCTATGACCTTGAGCTGACCCCGTACAGAGCCACGTATTACTTCACTGTGCGTGCACATAGTACTTCCGGGTCACAGACTGATGTCACGTCCAATGGGTTCTCCGTTGGCTTTGATGGAGGCGTTGAAGGTAAGGATGTTAACCTAACATAGTTAGATATTGTTTTGGATTGGGATGAAACGATAGATCAAACTATCGACTTATAGAGATAGTTGCTGTGCCGATAGTACTTTATTGAGTAATTTTTAAACAATCAATAGTATCGATAGCTGGTTTACCTAGTGAATTCCGTTGGTACATTCAATCTTAAAAGTAACATGCACACACAAAAATATCATTTTACATATGGTAATACTGAAACAAAAAAGTTCAGCTTTTAGAATTTTTAATATTTTGACTCATACAGTAACATATATCTTTATTTCTCTTCTTTAAATTTTTTCAATGCAGCCAGTGTGTTATGAGAAAATAAACCTTCATTGAAGGCACTGTGTTAGTCGTGTTTCAATTGATATCATGAAAACTAAAGAGAAAGTTGTTTACAATATGCCTTTTCTTCTTTGAGAGGAATTTTAGAAGCTGGTTATATGATTCTTTTTTGCATGAAATGCGACGTTAGAAGTTGATTTTCCATAAGAACTTGTTCTTCTTAATATGTCTTTTGTTGTCGTGGAAAGGTATGACTTGAATAATCATAAGTAGAAGTATTCATTTGTCTTAAAGTGACATAGAGTATCTTTCTAATTTTATTTGGTTTTGATAAGCTACAAAATATCTAATATGCTGATTGAAGTTCATATCTCATCACTGGACTTGCTATTATGTATAAATGGATATATTTGCTTTAAAATGCTTGATTTTATGGAATAAACGACTCAAATACGTTTAAATATTCGAAATTATGCATCTACCTATTAGTTACAATACCTAATAAACACTATCGAATAGAATATATCTTGCTGTCAGCTTATGACAAGGTTTCAAAATTACGTCGGATGAATTTGTGCGTGCCACTCGAACCACATTGTCCGGTTTTCGATCAAAATCCCGACTTTGAATGGCGGTATTTTTGCTCTAATGTACTGATTGACCTTTAACTTGTTATTTTCAGTAACATTTAGTGGTTCTTGATGTAATAACATCGATTTCAAAATTTGACAAATGTGATCCTATCAACATACTCTGTGTCTCTTTAAGGTGGACCAATAACAGATACTCTATTGTGTTTCAGCTGGTTATATAAACATGCAAGACTTCGTCAGCACCGACACGTTGCTTGACGTACAGTGGGACGGGTTCGAATCCAAGATAGGGATGATGATGTACTATGTTGGTGTCTCGGACAACACTGACGCTGGCGATCATAAATGTGGAGAATTCGTAAGTTGAAAGACACACAATTCAAACTAGAGTTAAAGTTTGACTGAATTATTTGATGTAATATCAAAGAACACAGGAGAGTGATTTATGGAAATTATTCTACAATATTTCAACATGTTTGTTGTGCCCTATATGTAGTGTGAATGATTGATTTACTGTAATAAAATCATGCATTGTTCCATAACATCCATTGCATGATTTTATTTCACACAAGTAAATCATTCTTTATCTCCGCATTGACAAATATTTTAGCCTTATAGTGTCAAACTTCAGGCACACAGACATTGATATTCAAAATGTGGATAGAAAGGCTTTGGAGATTTCGAATAATTTGTTGTTCATTGCGTAGGCAATGTACACGTCTTTATGTTAAGTACTTGATGATATATCTAGTATGTAATATATAGAGATTATTACCCGAGTAAGTGTGTCATATGAATTTTACGAAACGAGTGTGAATTTTTGTATTGCCCGAGCGAGAGCGAGGGTTATACACAAATTTGCACGAGTTTCGTAAAAATCATATGACACACTTCCGAGGGTAATAATTTCTTTATTACTGATTCTATTCCATTTTACCATCTTAGAAATATCCAAGAAACTGACCGCTTCCCTTGCTACAGCTGGCCACAGTGACGTCACGAACAATGGTGTTATGACGTCACAGGCGAAATAATACTGGAACAATCGTTGCTAGGCAAAAGTGATATGTGCACTAGGGCTCATATTGAAAATATGTCACTAATTATTTTCAACCTTATGGGTAATAATACTAGTTAAACAACTTCTTTAGTTCTACAGAGCCATGTTTGGTATAAATTATTACACTGTTTCCAGAATGCTTGAAATAACAGTATTTATTAAGAGGATGTTCTTTTTTATCCCATCAACTTCTTCCATGGAATTATGTTTGATTGTCCAATAGTATTTTTCAAATCGCCATCTACCATAATTTTGATTTCATTTTTAACCTGTGAACGCATATAAATTCAGATGGAGAGGGGATCAGTCAGCGATGCAGAGATAAAGAAGATGTTTAATGTTGCGGAGATAAGGAACGTCGGCGAGGACACTTTCATGAAGTTTGAGGATCTAGCTCTGGAACAGAACGGAATATACTATGCATGGGTCATCGGTTAGTGTTGAAATATATTATTTAAAGGAACTTGTTTTGTTGTAAATGTATTTATCACAATTGCCAAAAAATTGTTTTTAATCAATTTTCATTTCATCAATAAGTAAGGAATATTATATAACAAACATCGGAATAAAACTAGATAAAAAACTCAACCTATTCTTCTCATGTTTTGCTAATTTTCATGTTACAGATAATGTTTTTGAACATTTGTTAAAAATAGGTAAATAAAGTCACCAGAGTGTCCCAAAAATAAAACTTTGTTTAACTATCATTAATATGCATTACCACATCACAAGATTTCAATATAAAAAATATACCTCAAACATAACCGTTGTAATATAATGTACATATGCACCAATGTATGAGTGAATAAATATTTGAATGTCTGTTACAACTAGGCGCCGATCAAGCTGGCAAGTGTAACATGACGAGACACCGGTTCCAGATTGACACGACACCGCCAGTTGAAGGGCAGATCAGAACAGGACCCTACTTTGGATTGGTAAGCTAGACAATTAATAATAATAATAATAGCTTATACTGTTCAAATAGATCTCTCCACTCCAGCAACTCTGTTCTTCTCTCCCGTCTTAGCCACCCACTAAGACAGCAATCGGGGCAACAGAACCTTTTCAGCCACAGCCCCACAACTCTGGAATAGCCTCCCATCCACTATTAGAGAAATCAACTCCAAAGACTTTTTTCAAAACTCACTTGTTAAAACTCAAACAAACTCTCTTATAGACTCCCAAACTTTTAATCTTCAGCGCCATTGAGCAGAAATACTTCTGGAAACAGGTGCCGTACAAATTCATTTACCTTATCCGCATAGGGCCGTACCCCTGTGTTCAGGTAACCATTTGTACAGCTGAGTGAACTGAATGCAATGTGGATGAAGTGTCTTGCCCAAGGACACAACACAGTACAGTAGAACACGGATATAGCGAACACGGATATAGCGAACAATCTGATATAGCGGAAAAAAATTCAAGTCCCATCCCTATATAATATCATTAAAATTATATGCAAATAGCGAACACCGGATATAGCGAACTAAATTCTTTGGTCCCTTGGACCTGTGCTTACCTATATTGCACCTTTTTCCTGTCCTTAGACATGCTCAAAGCGCTAAATTATTACCCTGAAGGAGTGTCCTTTCACAGCTGCTACTCTGCGCTAATATGACCACGTAGGTCAGTACACCTTGTTTTCAGCTGGGTGGACTGAGTAAAATGTGGTTGAAGTGTCTTGCCCAGGGACATAACAGAGGATGAGACCCAAGTCACCAATTTTTAGTGTCTCAACCAGGATTCTAACAGATCTCCGGCGTTCTCTTGCATATATATGTAGGACTCGAATCCATGGCAGGCCTCAAATCCGTGGCGGATTTCCAAATCCATGGCGGATTTTCAAATGCTTGGAAAATTGCCGTACCTATCAAAAGCTGTGGCGGATTTTGTATTGATTGTGATGAGACATTTTCAGCTGGGTAGAATAGTGTTACCAACATTCAATTGATGTGTTTTCCTACATGTACTTACCTACATGTACTGTATTATAGTCCAAAATCTGCAACTGGTCAATAAGTAATGCAATCGGTACAACAATATGTTCGCCACTAAATTAATATCTTTAGGAAATTAGCCCTTGGATTCTCGTTAGACTGACTTTTTTAGCAGATAGATATTTGTTGGCTATCTTTTTTTAACACTTGGATCCGTATCGACAATGTTTTAGGGTTAGTTTGTCTAGTGCAAGGGTCGGTAACGTATATTGTAGATAAAGTGGCGAACATATTTGTACAGTGAACCTATAACGCTAACCCCTAACCGTTAAGAAATCCCTTAATATGAATCCAAGGGCTAAAGTAGACATTTAGTATGAATCCAAAGGCTAATGACGATAGATTCAGCGAATTTATGACTAAAGAAGACAGTTGCAATGAATTCAAGGGCTACAAAGGAGAGCTGATATTTTTCCATGGCTTAAATAAACAGTATGACGGAAATAAGTAACATAATGCGATTGGTATTATGCTATCTCGGCAATAGCGGCTGAATTCTTTTCTTTCTGTTGGAAAATATCTTGCCTTCCGAATGAACAGCGGTTTCGTCTGGCGACGCGAACAGTTAGCGATTATGACGTCATCCGTCAATGACGTCACTTAACATGACGTCAATAAACAATCAAACAATCAAACTCGCCATAGATTAGGAAATCCGCCATGGATTGGAGACCCGCCACAGATCTGAGTCCTACATATATATACGGATAATATATTATCCTTGGATTTATATAACGAAATGTTAATATTTCATCATTCTGTGTTATTGGTAATAAAATTCAAAATTCCAATACTTTCAGAAACTGGGCTACTCCTCGGTTAGCGACAGTATGCAGATCCACTGGGAAGGCTTCTCCGATGAAGACTCGGGACTCCGATGTTTCCACGCTTCTCTCTACAGGAAGCCATCCTGCGATGAGGAAGCCAAGGAAGAAATTGTTCAGGAGTCCATTGAGATAGAGGCTTCCTACTCGGAGTATAAGTTCATGGCGCTAGAAATGCAGGTACGAATTATTTGGTAATTGATGGGTGGATGTTGTTGTTTTTATCTCTGTTGTTGTTTACGATGTTGTTATTGGGTTGAAATTTAGTCAGATAGTTAATTGGTACTGAAATTGAAATGGAACATTTTATTTTTGAAAAGATGATATTTTGTTTACAATGATGAATGCTGTTTTCAATAAATAACTTAAAACAGTCTTCCGTATTCAAATTTCCACGTCCACTTAACGTGGATACTACTTATAGGCTTTAAAGCATAAAAATATTAAGATTGCATATCGGATCTGAGTGGCTCTTGAAGTAAAGGTATATTATGTCAATAAAATTTGGACGCAGTCATAAACAAAATATGTCCCTTAAATAAAAACCAGTTCCTTTAAAGGGGCAGTAGCATGTTTTTTGAAAATTTTATATTTTTAAATTTAGACTAATTATAGTAGGTTCATGGTAAATGTATTATTTTGATTGTGTCAAAAATTTCATAACACAAACTAATCATCCATAGTCAGAGGACAAAGTATGAAGATTCACCTAAAATGCATGGGCGGCCATTTTGTGTGAACACCTTTAATTCATTTTGTGTAAGAAAAAGGGAATCATATGGCTAAACTTTACATTATATATTTGAATTGTTACTGCTCCACTTAGTTTAAATGCATTGTCTTTCAATTGGGACCATTAATTTTCATTTTCCTGACATCACCTCATATTCCCCCTAAAAACGTGCTACTGCCCCTTTAAAGTTCCTAAAGAGTTATTTATAATTTCTGGACACTAGCAAAGAAGTACGTTTTATTATCCCCCGCAACAACGAAGTTGCGGGGGGTATTAAAATGGGTACCGTCCGTCCGTCCGTCCGTCCGTCCGTTACACTTTGTGTCCGGCTCATAACTTTCTAACTAATCAACCATTTCAATTCAAATTCGTCATGGACATGAAGAAACATGTAATAATGTGTCATGAAAAACAATTTTCTGAAAATCTACATAAAATATTAGGATTTTGGAGAAAAAGTGGTAAATTTTGTAAGAAATCTGTTACAAGTCCCGTCCGGCTCACAACTTCTAAACTAATTATCACATATTGATAAAATTTGATATGAAGATACATAATCATCTGAAGGTGTGTCATGAAGAACAATTTTGAAAATATTTTTATAAAATTTTGCCTTTTTGGGCAAAAATGAGGACTCTGTTGGAAAACTGTTACAAGTCCTGTCCGGCTCATAACTTCTAAACTAATCATCACATATTGATAAAATTTGATATGGAGATACATAATCATCTGAAGGTGTGTCATGAAAAACAATTTTGAAAATATTTTTAGAAAATTGTGCCTTTTTGGGCAAAAAATTAGGACTCTGTTGGAAAACCGTTACAAGTCCTGTCCGGCTCAGAACTTCTAAACTAATCATCACATATTGATAAAATTTGATATGGAGATACATAATCATCTGAAGGTGTGTCATGAAGAACAATTTTGAAAATATTTTTAGAAAATTTTGCCTTTTTTGGCCAAAAATGACGATTCTGTTGGAAAACTGTTACAAGTCCTGTCCGGCTCACAACTTCTAAACTTATCATCACATTTTGACCATATTTGATATGAAGATACATAATCATATGAAGGTGTGTCATGAAGAAAAAATTTGAAAATATTTTTATAAAATTGTGCCTTTTTGGGAAAAAATTAGGACTCTGTTGGAAAACTGTTACAAGTCCTGTCCGGCTCATAACTAAACTAATCATCACATTTTAATCAAATTTGTTATGGAGACAGTTAACTCGAATTATGCCCAAAAGTGAACATAAAGTTGGTATGATTTCGTTTTTTTATTAGAATAGTTTTTTTCATATCCTGGAAAATTTTTTTTATTTTGTGCAACAAAAATAAATCAGCAATATGATAAGGAAAACCTATACATATTGTGCAATTTGCGGGGGATATAGCTCGACCATGTCAGCTGCTTGTTGTTAACAGTTTTGTGCTCACTTACTGCAATGAATGTTAAAAACACAATGAATTCACTTCTCAAAAATCACTTTTTTGTTGCATTTGGTCATAAAATGCAGTTTTGTTAACAGTTTTGATATTAGAGAAGAGAACAACCATCTTCGGTACATAACCCTCAATGTATTGATATCTTGATTTCAGACAAACGTTCCATATTTTGCTCGACTCGTGGCTGAAAACTTTGCAGGCTCCAAGACTACTGTAGATTCTCCGCCAGTGTTGTTTGATAACAGTCTTCCATCTTCTGGTTTTGTTATTGATGGGCACGATTATATCGTAGACGTCAGTTGGATTGGAACCAACAGCACAGTCAAAGGTATTTATATAGGGAACTCAAATCGACACCCCGACCAATTTTGGCTGACCAAAATGTCTTCTTGATATAACTGACATCACTCTTTTGCAAGTGCACTTTGAGTATGTCAAAAATCATTCGTTACATCATGGTATTGGAATGATTTGATTGTTCGTCTTGAAACAAAATCTTCATGATTAAAAAATGAATTTGAAATTGGTCCTAAACTGATATACTGTGCACTACATGTATTTGTGTGCTTATAGTACAAATGCATATGCAAAAACATTCAATGTTGTAATACCTATTGCCAGCATATCATCTGAACCTTACATTGTACATTTGCTAGTGTATGATCATCAACAAGATTCAGACTGATATGCCAGGGGCGCTCGAATGACCTTGTTCTTTTCCAGGAACCTTTCTCCACCATCCTGTACCAGATGAATCCCCATGCCCTACCAGGAGAATCCCATTGGATGATGTTGAGTGGAAGTCTCTTGAAAGCTCCAGGAACTATGACAGCAGCAACAGGAGTCTGACCTTGACCTTCAGGTCAGCTAATGTCCACGCAGAGTCCGGAAAAGTGGACATCAAACTGGCCAGAGATCCCAAGAAGAGAAGGATGTTCTCTGGTTCCTACTACAGAGATGCTGATCTTGTCAACGGAGGAGAATATAAGGTTTGAGCTCATATACTTTATTTATTTATTTAACTTATGTAAAAAAGGCAAAGTATTCACTTTTCTGTTACTTTTGGTCATAAAATGCACAGATTATTACAGAGATGCTGATCTTTTGTAATATAAGGTTTTGACTCAAGTGTGATAAATTTTAAAAACGTATTCACGACTCAGTTATCAAGGTTGAACTCAATAATGCTGAGGAATATATGGATGACAACTTCTTTGTTCATTGCATGCAACATTTCGACAAAGGAAGGCAACATATGGTTTGTGCTCACTTTATGATGAATCTTAAAAACGTAATGAATTCACTTATCAAAAATCACTTTTCTGTTATTTTTGGTCATAAAATGCAGAGACTATTTAAGAGATGCTGATCTTGTCAAAGGACGTAAATATAAGATGTGTGCTCTTATTATGTCCCCCGAAATATTTTTCGGGAGACATAATGTTTTCACCTCCGTCCGTGATTCCGTGATTCCGTGATTCCGTGATTCCGTGATTCCGTGATTCCGTGATTCCGTGATTCCGAAATGCTTTCTTTTCCGGGCCATATCTCAAAAACCGTTCAATATTTTTTCACGAAACTTGGTATGTGCTTAGACCTAGTGATGGAGTAGTGCCTTTTGCTATTTTGGTTATTCTGAATTTTTTATTTGTTCTGGTTTCCATGGAAACAATTTGAACTTAGTGCATATTGGGGGTAGGAACCTTTTCCGGCCTCTATTTCAAAAACCGTTCAATATTTTTTCACGAAACTTGGTATGTGCTTAGACCTAGTGATGGAGTGGTGCCTTTTGCTATTTTGGTTATTCTGAATTTTTTATTTTTTCTGGTTTCCATGGAAACAATTTGAACTTAGTGCATATAGGGGGAGGGTTTCATTTCCGGACCATATCTCCAAAACCGTTCAATATTTTTTCACAAAACTTTGTAAGTGGTTAGATCTAATGCTGGAGTGGTGCCTTTTGCTATTTTGGTTTTTCTAAATGTTTTATTTTCCTGGTTTCCATGGAAACAGTTTGTACTTAGTGCATATTTGGGTAGGGACTGTTTCCCAGCCATATCTCAAAAGGTATTCAATATTTTTTATGAAACTTGGTATGTGGTTAGACCTAGTGGTGGAGTGGTGCCTTTTGCTATTTAGGTCATTCTGAATTATATGATTTTTCCTGGTTTCCATGGCAACAGTTTCAACTTAGAACATATGGTGTGAGGACCATTTCCGGGCCATATCGCAAAAACTATTTAATATGATTTTACGAAACTTGGTATGTGGTTAGACCTAGTGGTGGAGTGGTGCCTTTTTCCATTTTAGTTATTCTGAATTATTTTTCTGGTTTCTATAGAAACAAGTTGAACTAGGTGTATATGGGGGGTAGGGTCTGTTTCCGTACTTTAGCTTAAAAACTATTCAAAATATTTTTACTAGACTTGATATGTGGTTAGAATTACTGGGGGAGTGGTGCCTTTTGCTACTTTGGTTATTCTGAATTGTTATTTTGCTGGTTTCCATGGAAATTTGAAATTTGTACATAATGGGGGTAGGGTCACTTTCGGATTAAATGTTAGCAGGGGACATCACAGTGCATCACATGCACATATTTCTAGTTTAAAACTGTAAAAACGTATGAAAGGTTGAAATATTTTTGTTGTTGGTCTTGGTCATAAATTGCAGAGATTATTATTACAAACATTTGGCAATATCAGGTTTAGGTTCAAATGTGTTGACATTTTGAAACATTTTTGCGACTCAGTTTTCAAGGTTGAAGTCACTTTTTGTCATGAAATGAAACCTCAAAGATATTCATCCAACTAACATTGATATATTGAATCTTTTACAAAAGAGGATATAAAGTAATTAATCTATAACTGATAATTGACTTATTATGATGATTTGCGTCATCAACTATAATTCTACATCACTTTAATTGTAAATTATTCAAGTTAATATTCAAAACAATATTATTTCCTCACCAGATGTCCATAAAGGCAGCGGATGGTGACGGGCAAGCAGTGACGAGTGTTGTGTTCTGGGACGGTTCCGAGGACTACATACTGGACTATGATTACACACCTAAACCTGACTGGTCTAAAACTAACTGTGCATGCTGCCTGGAGACCCCTGTCAATGTGACAGTAAGTAGACAACATAACAACATTATCCAAAATATGTCATTGCTATAAGGATGTTTTGTGTCACCAGAAAGCAGTGAGAGATGATATTATACAATTATAGACTGGTGATGAGGTCAATACCTGTTTTTATAGACCCGAGGAAAACAATATTGACCAAGGACAGAGGCCGAGGTGGATATTATTTTCCTAGGGGCTATAAAACAGGTATCGACCAAATTCACCAGTCCATAATTGTTTTATTATGTCTCTGTTAAAAAACGAAAAGGAAATAGAAAACTATGAGCGGCATTTCGGCTCGGTTGTTGACAAGGACGGGTCAATGACGTCATGATAACAATAGCATGACGTCATGAAACAACTGATTGACGTCATCAGCTCTATTTTTAGTAACTCAAGTGTAACCGCCGAGTCGCCTGCTTTGTTTACGGTGCTATTTTTAGATCATCTTTGAAGTGTCATGTGACAAGTAATTTGACCGGAAGCCTGCCTCGCATTCTCTAGCACGAAGTATTGTGGTTCCGGCAGAGTACGAGAGCATGGCATCCTACAGTTTTCAACCTACTTTTAATGTTTATGTAGGCACAAATAGTTTACAGACAGTTTCAGAAATATGAACAGTGTAATTATCAAAGAAATAAACTACAGAACGGAGAAAGTTGAGTTGATATATGTGGAACGCCAACAGACAATGCAGTGACAGTATATTTAGTTGAAAACTTCCGGCCATGTGCTCTCGTTGAATATAGTGCAGATTCAGTAGAAAGGAAATTGAAATAGACAGTGTGTACAGTGTAGATTCAGACTGTGTTATAATCATGAATTTTGATAAAGGTGACATTGAAAGTGAAGGTAGAAGAGTAAGGAATCGTACAGAAAAGGGACATGAATTTCACATTCAGAAATTAATTGAAAATAGACGCCGTCAGTGTGGTCTTGTGACAGGGGCAGCGAACATTATCCATGATTTGAGACAACAGGGTGAAGAATTAGCAGTTATTGAGAAACACTATAAAGTATGGTTATCCAGATATGAGAACTTTCTAATTTCACATGATGAACTGTGTAAAGCTATGACATCTAGCACTGTTGACCTAGATTTAGAAACATGGTTTGGTGAGAAAAATGGGAAATTTCGTCTTTTCAAGGATACAATGGAAACATTTATTGTTCAGAGTTATGAAAATAAATTTCCTCACACTGTAGATACAGAACAAAAGGATGATGAGAAAAAATCTGTGGTACATTCTGTTGCTAAATCTCACGTGTCAGAAGTCAGTCAACATACATCAGTCAGTCAGTCTACAAGCAGTCGGCGGTCAGAAAGTACCGTTAAGAGTAGTGCATCATCTGCTAGAATGAAAATAGAAGCAAAGAAGGCAGCTCTTGAAGCTAAATCTGTGTTACTGAAAGAAAAACAGAATTTAGAATTGGAAGAATGGAGAGTTAAGCAAATGAAAGAACAGTTAGAAATAAAGACAGAAATAGCCGTTGCTGACGCACAATGTGAAGTCTATAAACAGTTTGAAGAAAGTCCTGAAATAAAGTTACAGTCTTTAAAGTTAGAGAATGGAACTGATCAGATAGGAGATACAGAAATACAGAAAACAGAACCTAAGTTACAAGAAAAGAAAACAAAAGGCTTAAATCCTGCTGCTAGAAGTTTCATACCATCTGATAAGCCTATGACAGATATGACAAATAAGAATTCTGTGCCAAACACTGTAGAATCTAGAACGGATCTATTAGAAATGATGCTGAAACATCAAAGGCTTTCAGGTTTACCAGAGTGTAGGGTTCCTGTCTTTAATGGTGATCCATTGGAGTTTCTGACATTTATGAGGACATTCGAACATTGTATTGAGCAAAAGACTGACAGTCCCAGAGATCGCTTGTTCTATTTAGAGCAATTCACAAAGGGTGAACCTAATGAACTTGTGTGCAGTTGTATGCATATTGCAGACTCAAAGGAAGGCTATGATAGGGCTAAATCTCTGTTACAAAGAAAATTTGGAAATGAGTACAAGGTGTCCTCTGCTTACATTGACAAGGCTTTGAATTGGCCTCAGATCAGACCTGAAGATTGTGCTAGCTTGAACAGTTATTCTTTGTTTCTCCTTGAATGTGGAAACAGCATGGAAGACATGAACTATATGAGAGAGTTAGAACATCCCAAAAACATGAAACTTATGGTCTCAAAACTTCCATACAAGCTTAGAGAGCGGTGGCGCACGACTTCATTCTATCTGCAGGAACGACAAGGCAGAAAAGTAACATTTGCAGACTTGGTCAATTTTGTCGAGGAACAATCACTTATTCTGTCAGACCCATTGTACGGAAAGATTTCTGACGACACTTCGAAATCTGTTGACCGATCCAAACATGTACCAAGTTCGAAACCAAAGTTTCCTAACAAACGTTACAATCTTGCGACAAATGTTAAGGAGACAAACTCACCTGACAAGAGAACACAGGACAAATGTATCTACTGCGAGCAGGATCACAAACTTGACCTATGTTCAAAGTTACAGAAAAGGGAGTACCAAGAAAAACTTGAATACCTCTCATCTAAATCCCTCTGTTTTGGATGTTTGAATTCAGGACACTTCAGTAAAGAATGTCAGAACAGGCTCCACTGTCAAGTGTGTGGAAGAAGGCATGCCACTGTATTGCATTCAGACTTTCCAGTGAAACTTACTCAGTCTAACAGATCAGAATCTACAAAACCAAAGAGAATTTCCAATAACAGGATCAACGTCGAACAGTCTGCTTCGGATATTGGGGCCGGCAACTCTGACGTCACTGATGTTTGCATGCCGATAGTACCAGTTAGAGTTAGGATGCAGAACAGCGATAGGTTTATCGAAACATACGCTTTCCTGGACAACGGAAGCTCAGCGACATTTTGCACCGAACGACTTATTGAAGATTTGGGTGCTCCTTCAAAGAAATCTAGAATTATGCTCAGTACCATGGCTCAAGATAAAGTTACAGACACTTATACAGTGAAAGGCCTGATGGTGTCCGATATCCTCGGTAAGCAGTATGTGCATCTTCCTCAGGTATACACACAGTCAAATATTCCAGTCTCGAAGGATGACGTCGCAGACCCAGCTTGCCTAAGGAAGTGGTCATATCTGCAAGAAGTGGTACTTCCTGTGATCAATGCGGATGTGCAGTTACTGATTGGGAATAATGTTCCCACAGCCTTAGAACCATTACAGGTGATCAAGAGTTACAACAATGGTCCATATGCAGTTAGAACTCTTCTAGGATGGACAGTAAATGGACCTATGAACAGTTGTGACAGTGCAGAGAAAGATTGGTGTTCTGAAAGGATCTCAGTGTTCCGAACAAACGTGACTGCGGACTTGCAGAGACAGCTTGTCGATCAGTTCAATTATGACTTTAGTGAGAGAATAGGGGATGACAAACCAGAGATGTCAATTGAGGAAAAACAGTTCATGCAGAGAGTGAGTGATGTAGAGTTCAAGGATGGGCATTACCAGTTGCCACTACCCTTCCGTGACCCATCGAATATCAACATGCCTGACAACAGGATTGCAGCAGAACAGCGAGCAGAGAACCTCAAAAGAAAGTTTCAGAAGAATCCTACTTTCCATGAACATTACAAAACTTTCATTTCAGATCTCCTTGACAAAGGATATGCTCAGAAAATACCAGATGAAACTATCACTAGAGATGACAATAGGCGTTGGTATTTGCCGCATCACGGCGTATATCATCCACAGAAACCCGGAAAGGTTCGTGTCGTGTTTGATTGCTCTGCATGTTTCAAGGGAACATCGCTCAATCATCAGCTTCTTCAGGGACCAGACTTAACTAACTCGCTCATAGGAGTTCTACTTAGGTTCCGACAGGAACAGATAGCAGTGATGGCGGACATCAAAGCGATGTTTTTGCAGGTAAAGGTGACGCCTAGGGACTTTGATATGTTGCGTTTCCTTTGGTGGCCAAATGGAGATGTGAGGCAAGACATGGAAGAATATCAGATGACCGTACACCTCTTCGGCGCCACATCCAGCCCAAGTTGTGCAAACTTCGCACTGAAACAAACCGCAGTTGACAACAAGGACAGTTTCTCCGAAGATGTTCTGCAAACACTAGAAAGAAACTTCTACGTTGACGATTTGCTCAAGTCTCTGAGTGACGAAGAAGAAACCAGAACATTTGCAGAAGATGTTACGAGGTTGTGTGCGCTAGGCGGCTTCTCACTGACAAAATGGATAAGCAACTGTCCTAGTGTACTGGAATCAATTCCTCCTGAGAACAGGGCAGAAGGTGTGAAGAATTTGGACTTGGATGACAGTTTGACCATCGAGAGAGCTTTAGGGCTTCAGTGGAATGTGAATAATGATCAGTTCACATTCAATGTTGCAGTGAAAGATAAGCCACTCACAAGACGAGGCATTCTTTCTATAGTGAGCTCGGTATACGACCCCTTGGGATGTGTAGGGCCGTTTGTTCTCCAGGCGAAATCAATCTTGCAGAACTTAATCAAGCTGAAATGTTCCTGGGACGATGAAATTCCAAGTCAACAGTTACAGTGTTGGAACAGGTGGTTAGGAGAAGTTACAGAACTTGACAAAGTTGCAGTTGACCGCTGTGTGAAATCAAAGGACTTGAACGAAGATGTATCATGTCAAATTCATCATTTCAGTGATGCGAGCGAATCAGGATATGGTACTGTGAGTTACCTGAGAGTAGTTGATGTACATGGACATGTGCATTGTGCTTTCCTCATAGGAAAGTCCCGTGTAGCGCCACTCAAGCAGATCACGATTCCTCGATTGGAACTTACTGCAGCCACAGTTGCAGTGAAGGTTGACAGACTGTGCAGAAAGGAACTTGAAATCCCCATCGAAAAGAGTTGTTTTTGGACTGATAGTATGTCGGTGCTACGATATATCAATAACCAAACTAGCAGATTCCAAACCTTTGTTGCTAACAGACTCGCAATTATCCACGACAGTTCAGAACCATCTCAGTGGAGATATGTCGAGACTAAATTGAATCCAGCGGACATAGCCTCAAGAGGAGCATCTGTTGGCAAACTCATCGATTCAGATTGGTTCCCAGGACCAGAATTCTTGAGAAAATCCGAATCAGAGTGGCCTGAGACTCCAAAGTTAGATGGAATTCCAAATTACGATTTGGAAATAAAGAAGAAATCCTTTAGCACCAAGTTGTATTCAGAAAACAGCCCCAGTTCAGTTGACAGTGATCCCATTTCCAGACTGTTTCACTATTTCTCAGACTGGTACAAGCTGAGGAAGGCGGTAGCATGGATTCTGAGGGTTCGAAATACACTCCTTCATAAAGTTCAAGGGAAAGTAGTCAAATGTCGTTCATTGACACTGAATGACATCCATGAAGCAGAAAATGTTGTCATCAAACATGTGCAGAGAGACTCATTCATGAAGGAAATCAACACCTTGCAGTCATCTGGTGAAATACAGAAGGGGAGCAGTCTATCCAAGTTGGATCCTTTCATGAGAGAAGGCGTTTTGAGAGTTGGCGGTCGACTTAACCGACTGACAATGCCCGACTCTACAAATAATCCTGTAGTTCTACCAAAGGACAATCACATCTCTACTATGATTATCCGGAAGGTTCATGAAAATCTTGGACATGTTGGCAGGAATCATGTGCTGTCTCATCTGAATACCAAATACTGGATAGTGAGTGCTAATTCTGCAGTGAGAAAGGTGTTAAGGTCATGTGTTCGATGCTGTCGTCAAAGATCAGTTGCAGATCAGAAAATGTCGGACTTACCAATCGATCGTATCACCCCTGATGACCCCCCATTCTCATATGTGGGTGTCGATTACTTCGGTCCATTCGAAGTCAAAAGAGGACGTTCCTTGGTAAAGAGATACGGTGTCTTGTTCACGTGTCTTACAGTGCGTGCGATTCACATCGAGATTGCACACTCCTTAGATACAGACTCCTGTGTTAACGCCTTGCGCCGGTTTGTGTCGCGTAGAGGACAAGTGAAGCTATTGCGTTCGGACAATGGCACAAACTTTGTAGGGACAGAGAAAGAACTGAAGAGTGCTATAGCAGAGTGGAACAAGGCTCAGATCCAGGACTCTATGATGCAGAAAAATGTTCAGTGGACCTTTAATCCCCCTACAGGGTCTCACCACGGCGGTGCGTGGGAACGTCAAATCCGTACAGTTCGGAAGATACTAGCTTCCGTTGTGAAACAACAAACTATGGATGATGAAAGTTTGTTGACACTGATGTGTGAGATAGAGTATATTGTGAACAGTAGACCAATCTCCAGAATTTCAGATGATCCTAATGATTTGGAAGCCTTGACGCCAAATCATCTCCTGCTGATGAAGAGAAACCCAGTCCTACCCCCAGGTGTGTTCCGGCCAGGTGACGTCTACAGTCGCCGTCGATGGAAGCAGGTGCAGTATATGGCCGATCTATTCTGGGGCAGGTGGACTAAGGAGTATCTGCCTCTCCTCCAGACCCGGCAGAAATGGACGAAGATCCGACGCAACATGCGTGTCGGTGATGTTGTTCTCCTAGTGGACAACTCCGTGCCGAGAAGTGTGTGGTCCATGGGCCGCATCGTGAACTTGTATCCGGACAGTAAAGGACTGGTTCGAAGTGTTGATGTGAAAACACAAACTAACACTCTTCGCAGACCGATCAGCAAATTATGCTTGCTTTTGGAAAGCGAGTGTACTGAACTCTAGATGATGGTGAAAACACTGATAATCCGGTGTTTATGAATCTAGTCCAATGTGTTGTGGAATAATCACATTTTCAGAATATATATTTTATGGACTTTTCAAATGTGAGACATTTTCAGAATTTATATTTTTATGGACATTGACATTTCGAGAATTCATGTGTTTATGGACATTTCAGATGTGAGACAAAAACAACAAAGTCAATCAGTTTTTGAATGTTTTATTTGATTTAAGTATGCAGTGTGTTATTGTACTAGGTGTGCAGTGATATGTATAATTTATTTAGAGTTAAAGTACAGATGTTTTTTATATAGTGTATTGAGTGAAAGTGAAGAACTTGTAATGTGTGAATGATGTTACAGTATATGCAGATATAATTTAATCCAAGAGAGATTAACCTTGAAGTTTCTTTATTCTTATCCTTATGTAAGGCTTGAACAGTTTAATGAATATTTCCTTGATATTGTTTGACAGATTATATGTATATCAATTTTGTAATTGTTCAAGTAGTACAACTTGAAACAATTAGGGGCCGGTATGTAACCGCCGAGTCGCCTGCTTTGTTTACGGTGCTATTTTTAGATCATCTTTGAAGTGTCATGTGACAAGTAATTTGACCGGAAGCCTGCCTCGCATTCTCTAGCACGAAGTATTGTGGTTCCGGCAGAGTACGAGAGCATGGCATCCTACAGTTTTCAACCTACTTTTAATGTTTATGTAGGCACAAATAGTTTACAGACAGTTTCAGAAATATGAACAGTGTAATTATCAAAGAAATAAACTACAGAACGGAGAAAGTTGAGTTGATATATGTGGAACGCCAACAGACAATGCAGTGACAGTATATCAAGTCAATATCACTTTTGTTCAGACTCAGGGTCACCGGGGTCAAGTCAATATCACTTTCTGTCGACTGTCACGTGACCGGTTCTCGACCAATTGGATTGCCGGAAAATTAAGCTCACACAATAAGACTCGATATTGCCTATATATATATAAGAAAACACTTTGCAGCAAACCAAGCAGATTATGGGAACTTGCTTTGGTTAACAAAAATATGTTATCTCATATTTCTCATACTTTTCATGTTGTCATTGTTATGATTGAATCAAGAGACTGTATGTGTAGAAGTGTTTTTTCTTGTATATTGTGTGTTCTGTGAAAAGTTTTGTTACATCATGTACAGATTTTAATGTAGACTTTTCAGAATGGCAGAATATAATATTATTTGTTTCTGTATTCATGATGTCACGCCAAATATTCTGAAATATTGCTCAAGCACTAAAAAGCAGCTAACTAACTCACTCTTCATAAACAGCTAATCCTAAGAAGAATATTTTTAAGCTGACAGATTTATGAGAAATGCAGCAGTGAAACATAATGTTTATGTATGCCAGGGATTAACGGTTTCTTAACACAACTATGTTGGTACCATGGTGCTGATTTGTTAAGAAATTGATTCAACTTGCAGAAACAATTGATGCTATTAAGAATTTTTAAAGGCTAAAAAATTTACAAGAACTGCAACTGTGAAATATAATGTATGCCAGGGATTAAGGAAACTTTGTTGCTAATAACCAATCTACAAAAGTAGGGTAAATTTTTTTTTTTTTCAAGGCATGTAAATGCAACTGTGAGAGATACCTTGCTGCCAAGGAATACTACAGGAATCTTGAGAAGAGGTCCACAGATGACGAGCCTGTGGAGTATGAAGTGAGACAACTGACAGAGGAGGAGAAGGCAGCGCTGAGGAACAAAACCTCCCTGAAAGAGAAGACTAACATCGGAGACCCTGAACTCACACCGAGGAAGTCTTGTGGGTTGCAGCTCTTCTCAGGTACACAGCGCTATTTTGATGATTCTTATTATAACAAGTATTTGAAATAAGCAAAGGCCCATAGGCCAAACACCGACATTTATTCACAAGGGCCCACAATTTTCAATATCTGCAGGTCCTTACAGGCTCACAGTGGTTTTAATATGATACTGTTCCTTTCTAACAATACTTGCTGTAAGACATATTTCCCTGCCAAATCGTCATAACTATCACTCTAAACTGATAACAGTGTTGTGTATTTATAACATACTGATAATGAATACCGACAATTTCAGAGTTTGGTCCACAGTTTTTCCTTTCTGTGGGTCCTTATTGACAAGCCGGTTTTGGATGCTTATTTCAAACACTGATTATAGCACATTAAAAGGGAAGTAGCACATTTTTAGGGGGAATATAAGGTGATGTCAGGAAAATCAAGTAAATGGTTCCAATTGAAAGACAGAGTATATAAACTAAATGAAACAGTAATAAATCAAATATATAATGTAAAGTTCAGCCATGCGGTTCCTTTTTTTACACAAAAAGAATTAAAGTGTTTACACAAAAATGGCTGCCAATGGACTTTATGTGAATCTTTATTATTTGTTATCTGACTATGGATGATATTTTGTGTAATGAGATTTTTGACACTATCAAAATAATACATTTAGCATTAACATACAATTATATGTGAAAAATTTAAAATATAAATGTTTAAAAAAACATGTAAAACAGTAACCATAGCAATGGAGCACAGTGGTGTAGTGGTTAGCATGCTGGCCTCTCACACCAGAGACCCGGGTTTGAATCCCGGTGGAGACACCAAAAAATTGTGACTTGGGTCTCATCCTGTGTTGTGTCCCTGGGCAAGGCACTTCATCCACATTGCACTCAGTCCACCCAGCTGTTTAAATGAGTACCTGAAAATTGGATGTACTGACCTACGTGGTCGTGATTAGCACTTAGTAGCAGCTGTGAAAGTACACTCCATTGGGGTAATAATGTAGCGCTTTGAGCATGTCTTAGGACGTTGAAAAGGCGCAATATAAGTATGCACATTATTATTATTATATTATATAATGTCAGAAATGATGTAATCATTTCCGGTAATACATACTTCAGTAGTAAAATTTGATGTTTACAAACAAGCACCTGCAAAACAAAAGCAATAACCTCAGAAACACGTCTTACGTCAACAGCTATGTTTAAAGACAAGTATCATTTTACGATATAAAACCATGATAATAATTCTTACAGGTTCAGCTGGCTCTACGGGTCGTCTGGTGGTGTGGTGTAGTTTCGGAGACTACCTCAACCCCAGTGTGGAGACAGTGAGAGAACTGAGTGTGGACCCGTCGCTGGAGGAACATCAGTACACCGTCACCTTCACCAGACAGATGGATGAGGCCAGGGGGTCAGAGGTATGCATTCTAATATACTATACCTTATAATATACTATTAGCCAGTAGAACTGTTCTACACGAAGTAAGGTTTGGGTTCAATTCTACACTGAATACAGCATATTACCACCCATGGTTCGCTAGTTCCAGCCGATGCCGCAATGCATAGCCACAATGGTGTTGCGGGCTTTCTCCCTGCAATAATACGGCAATAATAAGCGATATTAAACCCCACATCACCTCACAATACCTAATATACTATCGGCCTAAGAGTGTTTCAGGGGTCGGAATGACGGGGTAACTAAAACATCAATTAAATGCATCCTATTCCTTGAAAATGACTTAAATGAATATATTCTGATAGCTGAAATAATTTGTTTTCTTGAAGCCTTGAGTTTGGTTGTACTCACAATGAAATGAGTAATTTTTAGCTCATCTGGCCTTTAAGGCCCGATGGGCTTATGGCATGGCATGTTGTCCGGCGTCCGTCCGTCCGTCCGTAAACTTTGTGGAATTTCGACTTCTTCTCCAGAACCATAAGGCCTAGAAAGCTGAAACTTTGTGTACAGACTCCTTGGCTAGTGAGGATTATAAATTGTAGCTTTGGTGGTCCTGTGACCCCTAATAAGGGCCACAGGGGCCACGCCATAAAAACCTATTTTCATTTTCTTCTCCAGAACCATGAGGCCTAGAAAGCTGAAACTTCGTGTGCAGACTCCTTGACTAGTGAGGATTATAAATTGTAGCTTTGGTGGCCCTCTGACCCCTAATAAGGGCCACAGGGGCCACGCCCTAAAAACCTATTTTCATCTTCTTCTCCAGAACCATGAGGCCTAGAAAGCTGAAACTTAGTGTGCAGACTCCTTGGCTAGTGAGGATTATAAATTATAGCTTTGGTGGCCCTGTGACCCCTAATAAGGGCCACAGGGGCCACGCCCAAAAAATCTATTTTCATCTTCTTCTCCAGAACCATGAGGCCTAGAAAGCTGGAACTTTGTGTACAGACTCCTTGGCTAGTGAGGATTATAAATTGTAGCTTTGGTGACCCTGTGACCCCTAATAAGGGCCACAGGGGCCACACCCTAAAAACCTATGTTCATCTTCTTCTCCAGAACCATGAGGCCTAGAAAGCTGAAACTTTGTGTGCAGACTCCTTGACTAGTGAGGATTATGAATTGCAGTTTGGTGACCCTGTTGTCCCTAATAAAAGCAACAGGAACGTCCTTCAAATCTATTTTCATCTTCTTCTCCTGAAGTATAAGGCCTAGAAAACTGAAACTTGTCGCCTATATACTTAATTTTATGATTGGTGACCCTGTGGCCTCTACAAAGGGGGAATCACATTGGCCACACTCTACAGCATTATTGATGATGAAGCCTGATGAGCTACAGAGCCAATGGCTCTATTTTTTAGTTTGGTTGCAGTCCCTATGTCCAAACTCAAAATTAAGGAGATATAAGGAGAATAATCTTTCTGCAACCAAATTCAAGGGTGTCATTCCATCTTTCATGATATAGATAATTATCTCGGCATTCAGAAAATTCCCAATTGAACCTTTTTTTAGAGCAAACGTGTATTTTACTGTCATTTTTTATACCCCGCCATCCATACCCCTTAAGTACTCTTAGGCCATACTATCGACAGGAAATAAGGGAACAAATAAAACAACAATGTAGAACTTTTCAAATTCAATCTGATCAATTTTTGGCATTTCAATATTGGAAAGTGTTGACCTGGTGTTGCAAAGAGTTCTCTAATGTTCCTTTTGCATTAAGTAATTTTTGGATGCGACAGATGAACAAGACAATGTTGAACAAATTCCCTCATCCGTAACATCATAAACTACAGCTGATCTTTGAATGTCATCCTGACCATGCATGTTCTGACAGCTGAAGTTTTTACTTGCAATGGTCAAATACCCACTCAGCCTTTAAGTCCGAAAGAATCAGCTGTAAGTTAATTAAACTTACTGTTCAATGCCTTATCCTTTAAAAAGCTGATATTCTTTAAAAAGCTGATATTCTTCTGTCACATTCTTATTGTGTAGCTAAGTTGGTAGACTCTGTCCGCATGTCACAAGAAGATCAGGGTTTGATTCACGGTTGCGTAATACCAAAATATAAATATAATGGGAGTTGTTTCTGCTTTTACTTCACACTCAGCATTATAAGGACAGGAATAATAATAAAAAACAATGCTTTTACTGTAATTCCATGGATTCAAATCAAATTTCCAACATCTTCATGTACTGAGGGAAAAAAGTGTTATTATCTATTATCAACGCCTTACTGATCTACAACAAGTTTACATCCTCCTGCAGGTGACATGGTGTATGTATGTATACATGGACGGACGTGAGATGAGTGAGCTGTGTGGTATCCCCCGTCTCTCCCCCGACACCAAGCTCTACCTGGGGGTGTGGAACCACAAGAACGCTCTCCCTAAAACGGGGAGGGATGAGGAGGGGCACCCTCTCGTCTGGAGCACCACGGCAACCTTCTCAGATCTCATCATCCCCCCTGAGAAGGAGAAACTCTGTCGCTATGGCAACCCATTCCAGGGAGGTAACAACGCCATTGTTCGATACGAGGCAGCCATTGGGTCTGCTACTGGTTTATCTGATGTTGTGGATTTCACGGAGGTATCTTGTATTTTTGTGTTTATTTGATGCAGATTAATTTGTTTGATTTATGATAACTTAAAAGAATGTAACTGCAGGGGAAGAACTTACAAAATATGTCAAACGGTCAAACTTCAAAACAGTTTTAGTTAAAAAACAAATGTAATGGATACTTACAAGATGTAAATTATCTTCTCCCTCATACTGAATGTTTGAAAACACCTTTTTTTCAAAGATTACAAGATGGCTGAAAAAATAGCTTTATTTACCACAATGTATCCATATTTTATGTTATTATCATTTACTTTTATTATACCCCCGACCTATTTCGGAAAAACTATTTATCCGATTGATTTCAAATTTTGCACATGTCTTCTACCCTACTAGGAGGGGTGCAGTGCCAAATTAAAACTAAAATTGATAAGGTTTTTGTTTTTTGTTTTTTTATACAAAATTAAGTTCCATATTTTTGCTTAGTCATATTTCCATCAAAATTTGTCCAACCTATAGAAGAAAATCTATTCATCCATTTTATTTCCAATTTTGAACATGCACTCTACCTCACTAGGAAGTGTGTAATGCCACTTAAGAACCAATTCTGTTAATTTTTTGTTTGTCTTACTGATTGCCGAAAACTATCTTATTATTTTCATACTTTAAATATTTCTTTTAACTTATTAGGAGAGATGAAAATAAAAGATGCAAAGTTACATAGTATAAATGGTCATTTTATATGAAAGGCTTTGTTCAAACAATTGCAGAAATTCATTCATTCTTCTCAATTCCTCTTTTGGGGTCAAATGCAGTGCAAGAGATGTCTACATGGAAAGTGAAAAATAATTCAGTTAGTCAGGGATGCACGGTCGGGGGTATTAGTGAGACACGCTCACTTTTTTGCTTGTTTTACTTGTATTTTACTTACATTTCGCAATTGTACCCTAACGTGAACATCACATTGCTCTTAGGTACACAGCCCATGCATTCCATGCTTGAAGCCATGTGACATGTACACCTGTCAATCATCCTGTGACGCGAGCAGCACAGAACAAGTGCAGATAACTCTTTCAGGACTAAATCTCCCGGAGACAACAGTCATAGAGGGACAGGTTAAACCTGTGCTCTACTACCTTACAGGTAAATCTTTGATGACAATTGCTTTATTATTTGCGTCTTTTATACCAAGTTCATTCCCCGTTTTAATAGTCTATCAATGACACTTATTGAGACAATTGTTGTAAATGTTTAAGGCATTTTATCAAATGATGTTTATGTATCAAAATAAAAATTCATCAAACAAGTTACCAACATAATTCTTTCAGTATACATTTTCTTTCTTTTAAAGTTGAGTCATAGACCAAGTCTCCTGACAAAAATATAAAAAAATTATTTCGAAACATCAAATATTCTACATAGTTTCATGCTTTTGATGTACTTCAATAAAAATAGTTACGGTAGTTGATTCCAAAAATATATGCTTAAACCATAAGGGAAGTCAACAGTCATAAATGGTACAAATCATGACAATTATATATATATATATTTATCCTCAAACCCGAGAATTACCTGAGGCTGACCAGTTCTATTTGGGGAAGAAAAGCCAAGAGAAATTGTTGTAACGTCCCGCATAAAGTGGACAAGTTTATTTTATTAACATATATATATATGGAATGAATACTGCCTTCGAGCGGCACTTATAACAATATATAATATGAGTAAATATGTAATATTTACCATTTTGAACTTGAACATTTAAAATAGGTAATTGACAAATTTATTCCCCAAAGGTGGGGTAAATTAGCGCCCTGACAAATATAAAGGTATGTACATGTTAAACATAGGTAAGAGAAGAGGAGGAGGCTGGGGAGGTGGAGGTATAAAACCCTATTTTGAAGCGTCCTGTCGCTTTGAAATCCGAAATTGAAGTGCGTTGTATTAGCGTTACATACAGGGCTTAGACAATATAACGTCATTAATATAACGTCATATCCACTTTGCGCGTGACAATTACCGCGTGTAGAGCAACGCAACGCATCATAAAAACCATCTCTATTATTTTGATGACTGGTTCTCGCATAAAGAATTTTAAGTTGTAAAATTTTATTTTATAGATCTATATTATATGAATTTGTAGATCAAAAGTTTTGATGCAAAAGCAACAAATAAAGGACCCGTCCTCAGCTGCCGCAACATTAAACTGAGTTTGCATATAGAAAGATGTGCCAAGGATACAATTTCAAACCTTAGAATATTTCTATTCTACCAAGTCATGTCAGATACCTATGAGAGTGAAAAATCACGAAAAATTATTTCTTTAAACTTTTCATTAGCATTAGTCCGTTTACATATTTACAAATTGCATATATAACATATTTGATTAATATAAGAAATTATGTCACCATCCATTGGTATGCATCCATTGTCATGAGTAATTTGCCCCTTGTCCTGTGACGTCATGGCATGGCAACGTCATAAACCCCATCATGATCATTTAAACCATTCCCGTACTTTAATTTAAAGATTGTTTTTAATGTTAATATATATGTTCATATATATATTACAAAATATCTTCCTTCCAGTGAAGGCAGTTCTAGGCTCTGGTACCTCAAGTGTGTCCTCCTCGGACGGGTTCAATATAGACACCTCCCCCCCTGACTTCCAGGAGGAAGTGATGCTGTATATAGACGTGTCACAGGGCGAGTTCACTCCCGTCACGTACCAGGGCTCCAACAGCACCATCAAGGCTGTCTGGAAGTGTGAGGACATAGAGAGTGAAATTGTGGTATGTAAGAGGATATTAAAGGAGCACCTGTGTAATACAGTTTTAAATGTGTTTGTCCTTTCGTATCAAACCAGGACACTGAGAGTGAGATTGTGGTACGTTAAGGGGATGTAAAAGAGCAACTGATACTGTTTTAGAGGAGTTTGTCCTTTCATATTACACAAGCGAGGGACAAAATTGTGGTATGTAACGAGGATGCTAAATGAGCACCTGCGTGATACTGTTTTGGAGGAGTTTGACCTTTCATATCAAACCAGTGAAGGACATTAAGGGAGTGATATTGTGCAGCGTAAAGAGAATGCTAAACGAGTACCTGTGTGATACCATTTTAGAGGAGTTTGTCCTTTCGTATCAAACTAGCGAAGGACACTGAGAGTGTGAGATTGTAGTACGTAAAGAGAATGCTGAATGAGCCCTTATGTTTTAGAGTAGCTTGTCCTTTCATATTAAAAGAGCAATTCATTTAAGAAGAGTTAAAATAAGAATGCAAAGCAAAATCTAAAGAACCCTACCAGTGGTACCAATGACTGTTTTAACGGCGAGGCTGTATCCTCATTGAATGTGGTGTTTAAGTGCACCTCATCACTATTTTAACTCAAAAAAACATTACCGCCCCTTCATAACTTCCTCAGCATTATTAACAACGAAGGTTATTTTTCAATATGATGTGATCCCAGAGATTTGAGAGATGAAGACGTTTTTCTTATTCTTATAAATTCAAATCTAATGGTCAAATATTATAATAAGCGTTCCCTCTCTATCCACTGAGCGCTTTTGGCACCTCTCCGTTGAATACCTTATATGTACGACTTGTATACATATTACAGGAGTACAAGTGGGCTATCGGACTTGAGCCCGGGGGCGAGGATATCCAGGGGTTCACATCAGCGGGGGAGTTCCCTGGGTCGAGTAACACGGAGCTGGAAGGGGTGCTACAACACAACACCACGTACTATGTCACGGTACAGTGTAGAAACGGAGGCGGTCTCACGACAACATACGCTGATACCAAAGGTTTGAAGTTCTAAGAATCACTGTGATTGAATAAAGTTATCACCGTGATTGAATGCTCATTGTGAAATGCAAATAATTGATGTGGTTATTCTTCCAATAACATTTTATAAAATCCTCATGTTTTGTGAAGAAGAGCAAATCACGCTTCTCTTTTTCATAAACATAACCTATTGAACACTATTGCTCCATTGCTCTTTAAAAGTTTTGAGCTAACAAGTATTGTGAAATGTATACAATCAGTCAATGTTTTTCCAGACTAAGTAAACCTAGCCTCAATAATACTCTCTTTACTCCTGATATTGAGTCTAGCAAGGTGTAGTAGTGGGTCACGTCAGCCGATCAATCAAATTGTCCAATCAGGGATGTTTTACAAAGCCGCAATAGTATGCATTCGCACAGATAACATTGGAGGGTCATTGGTCCGCAAAAGTCGGCTGACGCGACCTGCTACTATCTCTTGCAAGATTCAATATGAAGACCGAATCGGGTATTATTAAGGCAAAGTTTTCTGAGACTGATGTTTTTGATAAAGTAACATAATTTACAATGTTAACATATACCAGGTATAACACACTCTGCATTTTAATTCGAAGATATGATACCCAGGTACTAAGCTTCGGTTGTCTTAATCAGCAGATTATTGTGAAGCTTCATAATAAAAAAATTACTAAACAATTTGTTTTATCCCACCAGGTGTCACTGTGCTGCTTGAACCACCTGTAGTTGATGACGTTGAAACTGCAATAGAAGGAGCTGAGCCTATAGGAGAGGATATAGTCCCTGCCAACTCTATGAAGACTTCAGACCCGCACTCAGTGGGAGCCTCGTGGATCGTACCTGCAGATCCTTCAGTCAGGAGATATGGTAAGCTCAAAGAACATAGAGGATATTATGTGAGTAGACATGTTCACTATGTTTAGGACATGAGTGTCTAAATATAAGAATTTTCTGAGTGATATTTAGGCACAAGTGAGGTAAGCATAGTTTGCCATGGGCAAAAATGTAATCTTCTGTTTATTAGTAAAGAATACTAAAATATACATCCACATATATACATATGCGAACTAGCTAGCTGCCGCTGGCTCACATGGAATTTTCTTCAACTGAAATTTCATGAATAGACAATTGCAATTATGTGGGAACTGAAGTGAAAAAGGTTTTGGACATCCAGTTTCTACCAGGAAAACAATGATTAAGCATAATTATCAAATCATGTGAGTCTGCTTGTCAGCAATATTAAGTCATTGGACTTCATGGCTTGCACTCATCTTCTACCGGGTATGTCACTTCAGATGAGATCATTTCAAAACGCTAATATCAATTACAATACTGGAACAATTAACATTGTAAATTACAGATTAAGTAGATTTGGATTTACAAAATATTTCTATAAATATTTTTACAGATTGTTTTGTCTGCATTGTTTATCCGATTCTTTAAGACCAGAACCATTCAAATGTTCTGTTTAGATTTCGGGGTGGGAAGTCGCTCGGACCGAGCAGACGACATCTTCCCGTTCACATGGGTTGGCTACAATGAGTCAGGGACGGTCGCAATAAAAGACGGATACCTCACACGAGATGGCCACAGACTTTACAAACTCGGCCAATACAAGAAGAACTATAATAACGAGTCAGTGGACAACCCTGCAGACAAGTCAGCTCTGACCATGCCACCAGGTACGGAGATGTTTATCAACATGAAGCTATGTAACGAGGCCGACCTCTGTGCGGTGAAGCTCCTGGGGTCAACTGTGGTGGAGACAGGAAGATCCCAAGTTGGTACATCTCACGCTGGGTCCAGGGTCCGTATACCGGTACCGAGGAGAGACTCTCTTGTTGGATCCAGGAGGAAGAGGGATGTGGGTGATGTGCTGGTCGAGACTCCAGGTCGGTTTCCTAAGTTCATATCAGTAATAAATAATAATAACAATTACACTTTATTACCCTCAGTACAAGTATACATGTTGAAAATTTGTTTCATGCCTAGGCACCCGGCAGCCACGGTGCAGTGCCAGTTAAATCGTTGTTATTCCTTTACAATGCTAAAGGCCAATAACTATTGCAACATCATTGAAAATCATGGAAAAATCATGGAATGAGTGTCATACCCTGTGTTAATATCAACCATAAAACTATGTTGACCAGGTCTTGTGGATGGACAGAGTATCCTGGTCACAGAGTTGACTGACGCCGACCTGCAGACAGAGTACAGATCAGATGCCTCTGTGGAGTTCGTCCCCTACATCACAGACCCTGAGTCTACAACCGAGGCCGTATTCCTGGAAAGGATCCTGAGACAGAGAGTACACTATGCCTCGACGGATACTTCCTTCTCTGTCACGAGTATCGGAGGTCTGTCCTTGCCTGGTCCTCTCTCTGTGACCTTCACCTTTGACCCTTCAAAGGTCAACACGACCTTGATGTTGTTGCATTGGAATCCAGGTATGTGTCAAACGTGTGTCATTTGTATATCTCAAGTTGTTACATGCATGATAGTTTCTGGAGAAAATTACTAAGGGATAGGGAAATTAAAAAAAAAAAAAAGTTATTCTTTATTGACAACCAGATGAAATATTAATCTTAAAATTAAAATATTTAAAACATTTTTGTCCAGTTTCTATGACTAAATCAATATAACAATGTACAATTTTGTTTAAAATGTTTCAATTACAATATTATTCAAAAATAAATTTGGAATTCAAGGAAATTTATATCTAAGTTTGTCATGTAGGGTTGCTTACCATTCACTTTGGAAACTTTTTCAGATGCCCATCAGTGGCAACAAAGCAACAAAACCTGTCAATATGAAACTGACACTGAAGTGAGAAATGAAGCATCATCTACAGTAACAGTGAAGGTATGGTAATAACATCGTAAACAGCAAATAAACATGTTATTTGTTGATATTGGTTTGAAAAGAAGAAAACATTTATAATTTGATGAAAGGATAATAGTAAATGGTATATTTGCATTACGCTTAATTCCAATTTGTATGATAGAACGACTGATAATATCTGAAAACTTCAATACATATCACAAAATTTTAATTTGGAATGAATATCACAGTGTTAGATAGTACCATGTCTTTGAAAGGTATAATTGGTGCTACATAAAGCCAGCAAGTTGTTCTCAATGATAATTTCTATTTGTAAAAATCAAAACATTTCCGGGTTAATTCTTTCTCTTTTATCATGTGGAATTTGGGGGATAACCCATTCAAACTCAGATGGATGGGCAAGAATTTACTCAAAAATTTCTCTGTTTGCGTCAATGGTCCATTATATAGTAAAACCTCTTAAAGGGGCAGTAGCACGTTTTTAAGGGGAATATAGGGTGATGTCAGGACACTGAAAATTAATGGTTCCAATTGAAAGACAATGTATTTAAACTAAATGGAGCAGTAATAATTCAAATATATAACGTAAAGTTTAGCCATGCGATTCCTTTTTCTTACACAAAATGGCAGCCAATGGATTTAGTGTAAATCTTCATACTTTGTCCTCTGACTATGGAAGATTGGTTTGTGTAACGACATTTTTGACAGTGTCAGAATAATTAATTTAGCCTTAACTTGCAATTATCAGTGAAAAATGTAAAATATAAAATTATCAAAAAACGTGCTACTGCCCCTTTAAGGAAGTGCAATCAGCTCCATGTAATGCCTTTCAATTTTTCCAATCAAGGTCTGTGACACACGTGGAAAGCCAGACACAGACACATCTGCCAGATTGAAGAGATCTGTGTCCGACACATTCTTCAGACACCCGACACAGTTCCTCATCACAGACGTTCTCTCAGAGATACCAAATGACCCTCCACAGCTGACCAGTGTGACATCACTGACCATGGAAGAAGACTCAGGTTAGAACGTCTCTTTTTAAACTGACCACTAGTAATAGCCTTAGTTTATTATTTGAGTTTGTTGTCATAGCTTATATGGACAGTAGCACGTTTATTTATGTAAACAAAGGTATGAAGAATGATATTATGCAATATTATTGATATGCGACTTCTTTATCCAGTAATAACCTTATACTTGATTATTTGAGTTGGTTGTTGCAGCTTATATGGACAGTAGCACGTTTATGTATGTAAACAAAGGGATAAAGAATGTAAAAGGCTTTATTATGGATATACAACTTCTTTATTTTACTTGGACGTTTCGACATAATTACTACCCGGTATATCGTTTTCAAGCAAGGGTATCACAAACTTATCTTTATCAAAACAACACTGAATGAAGAAGTTGTATATTCAGATGATGGGCTTCATCATTCTTCACCAACTCAACTTCTAGGTTGTCCATTAGAGAAGTAAACAAAGGGTTATCGCAAAAACGACAAAAAAAATAATTATCAACTTCAAGGTATTGATATTAATTTATCGGAAAGTTCTACAATGAACTTCACATGTTCTGTTAAGCTACACAAAGCCTAAAATGTAGAATTCTGTTGTGAGGCTAAAAGAGAAATCATCCATTTCAGGTGTTCTGATATACCAGATGACGGCCTCAGACAGCAACGGTGACCTGTTCAAGTTTAAACTGAGTCCAGGACACAACACTGATGATCTTGACCTTGTCTTATCTGAGGATGGCCTGTGAGTGTTTGATCTACAATTTCTACATCCTGCTACATCAGCGTATACATGTATGTCTCCGCGTTATGCTACAACCTATCCCCTGATATCCTGCTATGGTATTAAGCCGTATCGCCAACGGGTGGTTACTCAGTGCTATTTATAGTTTTAAGTCAAACTATTTAGAACTCCATACACTATTTTCTAGTGATGTCGCTCGTGGAAATCTAAGAAAGCGCAATTTGAACTTAGCGGGAGCCTGCAATGAGAATAATCAAATAGCACTCCTTAGGTTAATTTGAATCACGAGGCGAGCACGCGGAACAAAGCCAAGAAACCAGATTTCCGCTCTCGCTGAAAGGGCATCATTAGATTAAATACGATAGCAGGATATCAGGGGATAGGTTTCAGCATAACGCGGAGACATATTAGCTGATGTAGCAGGATGCAATTTCTACAGTTTCCACTATCTCTAATCCTTTTTGTCATGTAGCAGCTGGAAGCTTTAAAGTTTCCTTAACAATGCTATGATTGTTTGGGCGTCTCAGAATCAAAAGCCATTAAATACCTTGATGTATGTTACAATTTCTAACAATCATTATTTTTTTCCCTTTTATATTTGATCCTGACTAAATAACTTGTGTTGATAGAAGACAAGTCATAAATAGATAAAGTCTAATAAACTCGTGAACTTCATACTTTCACACAATATAAAATGTTATAAACAGGTTTGAGATATTAGAAAATACTGTGAATATCTAAAACAAAAAAAACTATATGTTCTAGAAAATTTCTAGATATGTTTGAGAAAAGTTATACAAATATGTCAACTGTACACGATATGCTGAATCAATCTTATGGACACGACCTACATTAAGAACATTAGTTTATGTAGTCTTAGTAATACTCATAACTTTATATCATATATATAGGAATTCATGTCAAAGATATTTAAACGAATAGCCTCTTTGATTTTCAATTATCTGGTATCTTGTTAAAGAGTCTAATCTGCATCAGATTTTAATCAATTATTATCCACTGACAAATTTCCCTTCGTACACAGTTTGACATTTGAGCCAGCCAAGGACTTCAATGGCCGTGTCACTATCCCTGTGACATTGTACGAGGTGGAACTTGTTGAGATTACACCGGAGGAAGTCCACGTCAACTTCACCATCGACGTCACTGCCGTGAACGATCCTCCAGAGGCGTTTGCCTTCAGTAACGGCACCAGCATACTTCATGATGACCCTGTTCATCCAGTTATTGTACGTATATATACACAAACAAAAAAGTTGAGGACCACCTGATTTTCAATATCTATTTATTGAAAATTAGAGTGATCCGAAACTTTTTTAATAGGGATGTATATTTTTTGTAAACATTGCTTTGACGTCAAGGTTCGCCTATTGCGTTGCTTTTTTTAGGGGCCGAGAAGTAGATTTAGAGTATTTTCTTACATTTTGAAACTATGGTACAAACAGAATAATATATTCCTGCCTATGACATACAAGGCTAACATCACTCGTGCCTAAATATCAGTATGTCCATGCCTTCTCAGAAATACTAATATTTATGCACTTTATTTTCGTATCAGATTCGTCTTGAGCAGACAGGTAGTAAACAAAGTATGCCATGGATAATCATAATAAAATATAAACTCTGTTTATTCATTTAATGCATTTACTTGTCAGATTCTCCTGGAACAGATACGAGTCAACGACAGTTTGACCAGTAATTACACCTGGCAGTTCGGAGTGTTTGATGTTGACAATAATGAGAATATCACCCTCTTCAACACCGAGTTTCTTAATGGGAAACTCACTACAGAGACGGTTTGGACGTCACCTCGTTGTAATGTAGAAGTGAGTATTTCATGACGATCAAAGAAACATTTCTTAATACATTTTTGTTTCGCCATAATGTAATACCATGGGAGATATTGATAGCCATGTACATGCGGCCGCGTGTCCATCTGTGTGACTTTAAGGGGACAGCTTTTCTCAAAACCTACTTAAGGTAGTGTAACACAATTTTCTTTGTGTCTTGAGGGTATCAATTGATGTTTGAAATTCAGAAAGATGCAATCGTTTTATGAGGTTGTGTTCTTGGTTTTGTTATCCGTTATCATCAAAGAAGACATTATCAGAAACTATTTATGGATTTATCGGTGATAATTCAGCGTGGCACCAAGGATAATTTACAAGATAATGTTTAATAGCAAAATAAGTTTTGATTGACTTTTCGTTGCCATAGTAAAGATATTTTATTCAAAGAAACCAAAGACAGATATTACACTTGTTACAGAAAATTTGCAGATGAAAACATTTTCATGCTTTTATTTAATGATTGCTTTCAAGTGGCGATATCTATATTTATTTCAGAGTGGTCTCCCTTGTACGGACATGTCACTCCCCCACTCTCCGTCCTCGCTTGCTTGGGCCTACCGGGTATTCAATTACGAGCCGGACACGGATTACTTTGGTATAGACGAAGTACGGATGTATGCTCTGGATCAACATGGAGTGTATTCCGATGTCATCACCCTCAGAATGGCAGTCATGGAGCGGCCTTGTCAGAATGGTGGTATCTGTAAAAGTAAGTGTCGCAGGAGAGAAAAACCAATATTTTCAAGTCCAGCAGGATTCGTACCCGGGCCCTACACTCTACCTGTTCGGCCTAAGAGATATCCCTCCAGCTGAAGCCAGTAGGAATGCTGTCACCCTGTCACATAAGTTGTTATTTCCGTAAAGGATCTTTTTGTCACACGTATTAGTTATAGCAAAGTAAACACCCTTTCAAAGTTTTTACCCTCCTCCTTCCTGTGTTTATTGTGTTATCGTTTAAACTTAAGGGGATTAAGCCCATTTTTGTTGATTTGATAAACCTAAATAATTTAGATCGAATTTTACTGTCTAAACATGAATGAACATGAATAAATCACATCCAAATAACAATGGTTGTTGAGGTATTTGTTGAAATATAAATATATGTTTTTAACCAGTATTTGTAATATGTTAAAAAATCTTTATCAGTATTTGTAATATCGAACAGGTAAACAGGAGAACCTTTACACCTGTGACGACGCCCGACGAGCGGAAGGCTTTGATCAATATTACAAGTGCTCATGTGCACCCGGATGGACCGGCATACATTGCGAAGACAACATCAACGAGTGCCTCAGCTCACCCTGTAGTTCCCCCTTCGTCTGTTATGACAAGATAAACAGCTATGTCTGCGCATGTCCGGACACAGAACCCAACTGTGACAGTTTCCAAGCTTGGATGATAGCTCTGATAGTATTGGCCGTCATCCTCCTTATTGTCATATCCGTCATCTGCTGGTACATCTTTGTTTTGAAGAGAGGGTAAGTGATTCTTTCTCGTATCCACTACAGTTACTTTGTTTAACTGAATTATGAAGTTGCATATTAATTATATTGTCCTTATCATTCTTATTAACTTAGTGTTGTCAAAATTTATTACTGAAAATCAGTTGAACATTAATGTATAAATGACATTAACTTTTTGACTATGCTGAAAAATTTACTTTCAAAATGTCAAACTTGAGAAAAATCGTTGTTAATTTTGATTTGGTGCTGATAAGCCTCTGATTGTTTACAAGATGATTCAGTTGAGGTCATCATCTAACCTTGACAATTTGACTTAAGAGTTCCGATAAGTTGATCCATGGCAAAACCATTTTTCATTTGAAGACTTAAGAAAAACAATGTCTTTCATGCCCGTAGCGGTACCAGGGTAGTTGGTAGTTTTTGATTTGCCTGTGGTTTGATAAATATGAAACAATTTCATAGAAATTTCAGAAATGTATAAGGGAACAGCACCCTTTTGAAAAATGAATATTGTTTTGGCTCATGATATGAGTATTGTTTTGACTACCAAACACTGTCAGACAAGCAGCCAGTGTAACTCGTTTAAACACAAATTAAAAGCAACTCTATTTGACATGTATACAGATCTCACTACACTGTATATTGTATAGCGCTTTTGATGATTTTTATCCGAAAACATGCTATATCAAATTTAATCTTTGTATTTGTATATAAAACAAATTTTAAAATCGTTTCTCTGGATGCAAACTTTTCCAAAACATCCTAAAATGAGTGATTCTATTGTTGAACAGTCGACTGAGATGGTCCACCCTGTCAGACAGGCTTCTGGGTTCGTCATCCGGCAGTGGAGGATCGTCTTTCCACAATGGCGGCTTCTCAGAGGTAAGTAATGTCCAAAAGAAATGCTACCTTCGAAATTGCAAGATTATTAATAAACAATTGATTGATATGACCGAAATATTGTTGCATATCCCTGGAAGCGAACTAACTTCGATTTATTATTATAACAATGTATGTTCGCGAAAAACTAACTCGCTTATTATTGTGATGACTCCATTGACTTTGAATCTACTTAACTAGGCGAGATAGCATGAAAAATGACGAATAAATATGTTCCTTGTTTAAGAATATGTTATGACACGTCAGCTAATTAATGTAAAATAAGCACATTTTATCGACAGCGTCCTTTTCTATGTTACGTTCAATAATTTGGCACTTTTAAACCTGGGCCTAGATTTTCGAAGCTCTCTTAGTACTAAGATAGTCGTAAGTCAATGTTAATGTATGGTACTTACGACTGTCGTAGCACTAAGAGAGCTTCGAAAATCTAGGCCCTGATGCCAAACTTCAATCCAAGAAACATTTAGCAGTTGAGATTCAAGTATGCTAATGTGTGTTTGAACAACCACAAAAGTATTTGTGCCTTAAATTCCTAATTTATTAATATATCGAGAAACTAAATCTATCCGTTAAAACAAATTTGTTTTTGACGATGTTGAAATTTAAAAGCGTTTCTTTTGCACACTTCTTTAAATGTTTCTGGTAAGGCATATTTGATGCTATATACTTGTTTGATGGAAGCAAAACATGTTTTGTCAAAATATTATGCATAATCTTTACATAATTGTCATACAAACTTTAAGCATATTCAATTATTATACCCCCGCTACGACGTAGTCGGGGGTATATAGTGTCCGTCTGTGCGTCCGTCCGTTCGAAATCGTTTCTGGAGCATTACTCTAAGACTATACCACTTGGAAACTTCAAATTTGGTATGGCAGCCTATATGATGCCGTTGCATTGTGCCTTTTAGGGGTTTCATCTCAATGGTTCAAATAATTTTAGAAATTTTGACCAAAAGCGGTCAGATATTTGGACTTTGTGTCGTTTCCGGATCATAATTTAAAAACTATACCACTTGGAATTTTCAAACTTGGTATGGCAGTAGCCTATATGATGCTGTTGTGCCTTTTAGGGGTTTTAATTCCAAAGTTCAAATAATTATTGAAATTTTGAACCAAAACAGTCCGAAAACAGTAGGTTGAGGATCAAGCTTGTAAATATATTCCCTAATGACAAACACATACCGTATAAACATTGTAAATGTGACTGTGTTGCCTTCAAATTATCTTTTGGGAAGTAACAAAAAGAAAGGGATTGTGATCTATTGTGATACTCATATGGACACTGTATGAACATAGAACATGACTGATATTGTTACCACTGCAAAGAATACATATATTACCTGACATGACCTACATGGAAGGTGAGAGTTTGATGAAAAACATTTATTATCATAGTTATACTAGTTCACACCTATTCAGACAAATTAAATTTTAATGTTATTTTCTATATCATGTGATGGAAAAATACGGTAACAATCCTAGGACTTATCAGAATATATGACTTTTCACTATTTTCGTCAAAGAAAGGCGGTCAAACAACAGGCGGGGGTATGTGAGCTGCGCTCACTTTTGCCTTGTTATTTTTATCAGACTTTTTTGTGCTAAACGTAAGATACGCTAAAATGTTTAAATACAAAGTGAATTGTTTTATAAAAACAATGTTTTGATAATTAATGTACAAGCATTCATTGAAAAAACATTTTGAAAGGACTAATCAAATGCATTTAATTTCAATATCATCAACTTAATGATGATTTAAAGTTATTCAAGGCAGCTTCAAGTCACAATGTCTAATGTTAAAAGTTTAAATATGCATATTATATGTGTAAATATTTCGTATAATTGATTAGGACTGTGTAAAAGATGTTTCTCAAATATTGTGCATCTATGTATGCTGTTGACTTTCACAGGAAATATGGACTGACGACAGAGAAGATCAGAGACCAAGAAGCCGAGAGGTTCGTAATCAAGAGTATTCTTTTATATTTGAATATGTTATTTATACATAACCATTGTGAGGATGAAGCGCAAGACAGTGGTCTTATCATCACTTTCCGTAACCGTGAAGTAGAAATTCCAAATGATGTATGTAATTGTTAATCTAAGCAGTCATATCATTTGTGAACAAAATATTAGTCGCCCAGCAGAGCTATTCTTTACAAATACATGATGAACAAGGGATAGGAAGTGATGAACAGTTCCAACTCGCTCATTTTTAGTAAATTGGAAAAAAATTGAAGTGTTGACTAAATAGAGAAATTACATACATGTATATATACCCGGTAGATTTCTCTGATCAATGAATCAAATATGACCTGATAATCCATACAGGAAACGTCATTTCATATATCACATTATTGTCAAATAAGGGAAACGTCATTTCATTTATTTCATAATGACCAAGTTAAGATGTATGTTGTCATGTCCTCCTCATAAATGTAACATGATCTATCACAGTACCCAAGGGAGGTGTCATGGGTGATCTACAAGGGACAGAAGGGATATGACGGGACTGGCCCCATGAAACATGAGGGGGACCGATTCAGGGATGTACCCATGGTCAGAGATCGCAGTGTGGTAAGTGGAAAAGTTACCGTATTAACTTACTCTAAAGGGGTGAAATGATCCCTTGAAGAACTTGAAAGAGGACACACAAAGCCACGTTTCACATGTGGCAAAAAGAAGCGAAAATTCATCAAACGTAGAAAGTGTTTCCACATAAAGTTCTTCTATTGCAACCTTTAAATCATAAACTAGTTTACCTTATTTTTTCATGATGTGGAGACATACTTGAGCCAGTTGAGGAAAAAGTTTCTATCTTTTTATCCTTTTATATGCAGCTAAGAATCTTATTTGAAACGAACTTGCAATTGTAATGTAGATCCATGTGTTGTTACAACATTGTGTTCCTTTTTCCATTCAAGTCATAAATTTCATAATTGTAATTCAAACACTAAAGCATGAATGATTTCATTCTCTCCCTACAGAGGCAGATCAAGTCATGTTGATTTAGCCTCTGTTCTATTACGACGACTTTGTCGGATAGATTGCCTGATTGGAGGCAATCCAAAGTTTGTTGTGCAATCAGCGACGCTGTTCTTAAATAATCATTTTGGCTACTGAATCAAGGCCAAAGCATTGTGATATGAACCACCCTTTCCATGCGAGAAGCGTTGTCATTTGATAAAGAAATTCAAATGGATGGTGATGCGGGTTTTTTCCGCCAGGGGGAACTGCCGGAACTCACGTAATAGAACAGAGGCTAAATCAACATGACTTGATCTGCCTCTGAGAGAATGGAATGATTTACATTGGTTGAATTTTTTCTTATTTCTCCAAGCTTTTGACCTTGACATTTCCTGATTGCAGGCAATGCCTCAACACGATCGAGCAACATTCTCTGGTGAAAGCTCCAACAGTGCCAACAACGCCAGACGTTCAAAATACAACATGTCACCTAAGGGTCGTTCAATTACCCCAGTCGAAGATCTACGTCCAAACAGCGCAGAAAAGCTGATTAAGAGAAGGGGTCCGCATAAACCGGGGTTCACAAACGAACCTGCTCCGGATTACGATAAATAGAACCATATGATTTGGACCAAGACTTAATAGATATTTTTCTTTAGATCTGCATATACTCCTTTGTTAATCAAATTTCTCTGCACTGTTCTGTTTGAACATACCGGGGTAGTTTATTTTTATAAATAGGATTTTATGATGCTTCAATCACCTTTTTGAAAACTTTGGAAATGACAGTTATAAAACTTAAAATGACCACTTTTTTTTAAGATCAAAATCAAATTTTAATATTATTCATGAATTTTAGCTTAATAAAATTCTTTGATTTAATGTCAACATATTGTCAAATAATGTCAGGTGTGCTATCATGATTTCATTGACTTTTACCGGTGATTTTTCATTAACATTTTTGATTGCAAGAATATATATATAAAAAAAGACAACAAACAAAATCAATTTACTAATTTTCCATACATTATATTAACTATCAAGAACTTTCAGCTTTTACAGAACTTTTAATAAAATATGCAACATAATTTTCCTGTTTTCTATTAAACAAACACTACATCTATTCCTGAATGAAGTAAAAATATATGACCTTTCACATAATAGTGGCTACTATGTTGGTAGTCATGTAGAGATGTATTTTGGAAACATAAGTTTTAGAAAAAAGATATGTATAAAATCAAAATATGAAAAAAAATGATAATAAAACGTTGGAAACGGTTATTATAAAGTATCAAAGCAAAAGGATATTGTAAAGATTTAAAATAATTTCCAGTTATCTCTACAAGGTATGGATCACATCGCTTATTGCTGAAACATTGAGAGAGATGGAGCTTTATGACGCTTGAACAATCTTCACAGTATCCTAATTAAATATAAGAATAGGGGGTGGGATATGGCAGTGGTTATAGGGCGTTCCACTTTGCATTAGAGAATTGTTGTTATCTAAGGTTTTGGTGCACTGCTACACTGAATTTCAGCTCAGTACCATGACTACCATCCATGGTTCACTAGTTCCAGCCAGAAAAGCTGATAAATAGAATGGGTCCGATTCCGGGTTCACAAACGAACAACCGATTGTTCGCCAGTTCCAGCCGATGCTCACAGGTTAAATAGCATTGCAGGCTTTCTCTCTGCAATAATACTAGCAGCCGTTTTATATGTTAAAAACGGCGTAAAACCCAAAATAACCTCACCTTACCTCACCTTTTAAAGGGGTAGTAAATTTTACACTGATAGTTGTATGTAAGTGCTAAATTTATTACCCAAACCAATCATCCATAGTGAGAGAACAAATTATAAAGATTCACATTGGCGGTCATATTTGTGTGAACACCTTTTATTCATTTTCAAGAAAGAATGATTCTAATTTGAAACAAGTAAAGGAAACGTCTGATGCTCTTCTAGCCATCGTTGTCAATGCCTGGTAATTACCTGCTTATTATTGCATGTAATCATTGAAGCCAAGAGTGCCATGTCTTATCAGTACCACCAGGACACGAACTTGGAAGCGGGTTCGATGACACGTGTGATTGATTAACGTTCTTCTTTATTTAATCACAATTCAATAGACATTGAAGACGATAAGGTACAAACGCCGTACCTTATCAAACGCCGGACTGAAAGTGTGCAACGACATGGCTTGCTCATTAGCTAAGTCGTCTTTTCATACATATAAATGATCGTCTTTTGAGAGTCAAGAGAAGAGACATCAATGATGGATGTTTACGTGAGAATTCAGAGTTCCTGAGTACGTCCCATACTGTGGACAGTCTAAGTAAACCTAGCCTCAATATTATTCGTTTCACGAAAGTTCAGAGAGGCCTAATAGACGGTCGCGTCAGCCCACGTATCGAATTGACCAATCAGATCTCATCTTACCAAGCCGCAATAGTCTGCCTTCGCACGCTTTACGTTGGAGGGTCGCGACCCTCTACTAGACCTTTCTAGACTCGGTATAGGAGTGAAACGGATAATATTGAAGCTAGGTTACTTAGACTGATACTGTGGGCGGGCTGGAAGGGCGAGGAGATGGCAAAGCTCATGATGAGTAAGTGGTATGATTATATTAATTAACATAGAAATCGTGAAAAAAGATTTCATGACTAATAAGTTTCATTTTATTTGAAATACAATTAAAAGGATTCCTTTAAAGGCACCATTCGAGATGGGTATTTTTTGTGAAAACGAAATTCAGGAGGAATTTTACTGTTTACAGTTATACACGATTTTTTTACGAGATAATTTCACACTTAAAGCGAGTCGCCGTCCCCGTAAATGTGTTGCATCACATTTATTAATTAGTGGCTCGCTACCGTGCGCCGAGTCTCTCCTAAGCTCCGCAGCAGTGTTGATTATTCATCGCTGTACGGAGCTTGACTGACAGTGAAACGGTTTACGTCAACTCTTCGGTTTCTCTGATTGAGTTGTTTGTTTAATCAAATACATTGTTTAAACCGCAATAATGCGGCTTTAATTTCTCATGATTGATTGAGTTATCTCACTGTGACAGTGAGTTGTTTTGGTAACAAATTAATGCATCTAGAAATTCTGAATAGAATAGCTTTTGCATATGTCATAACATTATTACTAAATCATCATTACAACACATTTTTTTTGTATTGGATAACGGTTTTCTTTGAAAATTTCTAAATAATTTCAATTTCAATTACTAAAAAATAATACAAATAAAAAATAAATGTGTTGTCTTTCAAATATCCTGTTACAATAGACATGCAAGACAATATTCTTTGACATATAATTAATAATTACGATATTATTTTAAAAAATACATTTAATCTATTATTTACCAATTCATTTATTAAACGGTGTGCTGTTTCAAACTGCGTAAGAAATATCAGTAATACGTAGTTTCCAAAATATAATAATATTCAAGATAATGTGAGGATAATGAACGGTAGTCCAGCAAAATAAGCGTCTCCTTCGGGTGCGCAGTCATCGCACATATACCGAAGTTTAGACTTATCATTATCTAAATGAGGGACAGTCATATAATTTGAAAAAGCAACGATTAGGATTTGGTTATTTATCATCAATACGTTATCGATAACACATCTTTTAAAGTTGGGATATAATTTCTATTTAATTTTGTATTCTGTAGATCGTAAATAAGAACCATATTAGAAGTGTTCAATAATGGAAATTTGTTGCGGACGATTAAACGTTCACCTACTGGTTTTCATTAGTCAGATATAATTTTTTACAGCCTCATTTGGTTTTGAAAGCTAGACATCCTGTCGGGGATTGAAATAACGTTTAATTGGCGGCAATTGTCTTGTATATGTCTTGTATGTGTATCCATTGTCCACTCAACCAGACAGGATGGCGCCATCAAACAGTGACCCGGCAGTTATATGACCTGTTACGACACATAACTAGAGTCACTGGACGACAATAAACTGACACCTCACACCTGTTCTATCTGTAACATCCGGCTCCATAATACACAACATCAAATGACAGTTCCCCGTTATATCAGGTGTTATTTCAGGCTGTTCAGTGTATCACACATATTCAAAACGATGTTATTTAACCATGAAAAATCACAAAACAAAATGAATAGATGAGAAAACTGTTTCAATTTCCAAACCCCTTACCTTTCCTTCCTATTAGTTGTCTCGGCAGTTATAATGAGCAGCAACGTTTTTTGAAAGTGATTGGTTTAAACACAAACAATTGGCGAACGGGCTGTCCAACGCTTATTTGAATATTCACTCTTATTCGCGATTCATAAATCTGAACACAAACACAAAGAAATTGTGAAAATTCAAAAGCTCAGGGATCCATTTAATTGTCAACATGTAGGTTTTCAAATGTTAATTATTTGGTATGCCTCATTTTGAAGTTGTCTACAACATCAGCTAGATGAAACCAAATTAAATTCAAATTATAATTGAAAAATGATTTAACCCACACTGTTACTCTTCACTACCGTATAGACGCAGGTTTCGCCAATCATTTTTAGCAAATAGTATACGTTGCTTAATAGAAAATTCCCGTGTCCTTTCTTAGTATAAACTATCCAATGAAGTTGAATGGTATTTGATTTTTTGTTTATTTTAATAATTTATTATCTTCATATTTTACACTACACAGAAATTATTCTTCTATTTGATAACTTTTTAAACAAACTTTACAAAAACATTTGTATCACAACTTGTTGATACAATTAAGTGTTTTATAAATTGAACTAAATTGAAACATGTTTATTTCCTAATTTGAAACTGTTAAACAAACAATAGCTATAAATACAAATATTTTGTAAATAAACCATGACATGTTCCTTATCTTGTTTTTGGAGCGGTTTTGACATCAGCTTTAAGCTTGTTTACCAATACAATTCTTATTTGAAATAAATATGTTTTAAACCACAAGCAAAATTCTTATGGTTATACCACTCCGATATAAACAGATATATAACATTTTGTGGTGATTTAAACAAAGAGGACTCTAAATAAACAAGCAAGAATGCGTTCATGATATACAGACAATGCTGTTTGTATACAATTTCCTTTTAAAAACACTTTACCGTTGTCATGTAATTCAGACATCAATTGAGATTGTATGAAAATAGCATAATTAAAAAAATAAATTTATAAGAATTAGAAAATCCCCAGCATTGTTTCACTGAGTAAGTTTCATGAGGCTTTGTCAATACTCCAGTCATTAGGGAAAGTTGAAAACTTACAATTTCTTGGCAAGCGCATTCGTTTGGATATTAAATTAAAATACTCTTACGAAACTAAAACGTTATATATGTCAAAAGTAGTGGATGTATTATTAACCAATCAGCGCGCATGATTAACGAGGGGATTCCCCTAAAGAAAAGCGAACCCTAAACCGCTCTCTTCTCCCCATCTCAGCGGTAAAGCGTAGATCAGCTCATTAATGAGCAGGCTTCTAAGCACGGGCCGAAGGCCATTTGTGTTGGCGACGGCGGGTCCCTTTAATTTCAAATATGTTTGTGCGGTCAGCATTTCAGTTGTTCAGGATTTAACAATTTGACCAAAAAATAAAATGTATCGCTAAAAAAATCGTGAAACGAAACCAATCATCGAAGCTATGATCGTGAAATGTATTACTACTATAAACAAGATGTGTTTGTGAAACACGAATGCCCCCGGATGCATCCTGCTCGCTGTGTCAAGGTCAAGGTCACAAGGTCAAATGTCATAGCTCTGACCAATCAAAAGTTATGACCAAGGTTAAAGTTTTTGTGGACAGACGGACGGACGGATGGACAGGTGAAAAACAATATACCCCTAAAAAGCTTTTGTAATTGATAAATTTTATTATGAATTATTTGTAAATATGCTCCTTTTGATCGACTAAGTAGTTATTTCTTACTTTTGTTAATGAATTAGCATAATACAGCACATTTGTTTTCTCGCAATGCTGACAATTCAAAATGGCGGGTGAAAGCTGATCGAGTGGTGCCTTTAATTCAAAAGCTATGGCAACTAGACTTTCCAACATTTTCTTGACTTAAGAAAGCTATGATGTGAGTAACAGCTGGTGTCACGTCCAAACTGAAGAGAGGTACAGATGTAACACTGGTCAAATCAAATCTGCATAACTTTTCATATCATCGTTATTTTAAGAATAAGATACAATTAATTTCTAAAAGTGAAACATGGAAAGGACAGATAAGTAACTTCTTACAAATAACAATGATATGTATGCTCTTGATAACATATCATTTATTAATAATAATGACCAGAGTTCTAAAAACAATAATGTAATCTGCCGAAATTTGATATTGGGCAATACGAGAAAATCCTTAATCATGCATTTTAACAAAAGTGTTCCTATATTTAGGCTTATCAGAATTGAATAAAATCAATAATATGAAATGATTATCAAAAATAACATGTCGAATGAGTTGACATCAAGGTTAGAATCCTGATAGAAATGTGCCTTGCTTAAGGCCGTATTCCATACAGGCAGCGCGCAAGCAGCGCTGCGCGTCGCGTCATGACAAAATAAATAGCTTTAGTTATTTTTACGTTTATGTCCCTCCATTCAAGCAGCGCGTCAGCGTCAAAATTTCTGAATCGCAAAATAAGCGATTTTTGCTGCTTGACGTGCTGACGCACCGCATGTTGGAAATATAAACACGTGTTTCGGTAATTTGTTAGAAATATTAACGTTTAAGATGCCAAAAACACAAATCAACGAAGAATTGTTTATCAACGAGGTGCAGAAGCACCCCTGCCTCTATGACATTGACAGCAGAAATTATAAAGATGCAGAAATGGACAGCAATTAGCCAACAGCTAGGTGTGTCGTAATTTTTTTTATTGACAATGAAATTACAATCTTAATTTACTCAAAGAACCTTCCTTGATCGAAAGTAGATTTTTGGTACCATAATCTCGTTCATATAACAAATGAACCATTCAGTTGAACTGTTGGCAGCTATTGTTTGGACAATACAGAGCTATCTAGTTATATTATACTGAGATAATCAACTGATAATAACGCAAAGAAATTGATTAAAAAAGAAAAAAACACATATTATTACCCTTTGATGCAGGTTGGGGTTGATGGCATCGATGAAAAAAAATGATGAATGATATTTCTACAAATAGGTGATAATCATAAAACGTATGATTATATAGTATTGTAATGTTGTGAATATATTTTAAATAACAAAACGGCCCAAGGCTTTAAACAATTAAGTTTTAACGAATCTTTAAAAATAAAGCTGCATACTAAAAGTAGTTTCAACATTACACATAATTATGTTATCAATTATTAGCCGAGGAACCACGATTCAAACAGAAGGTGTATTGAGTGAGAGAAATTTGTAGGATAAAATAAACATACATAAGCATCACAGTTTTCTTCTTTCTTTCCGTGGTCTCTTTCTCTCAAACACAGAAAATGGTTATTTAAGAACGTACATATAATGTGGTTTGCTAATGATGACGGTAATTTAGAGCTCCCCTTAGGTCTATATGTTATGGGATGTGTGTGTTTGACGCTTTAACGCGTTTTAACGCGCTGCTCGATCAGAGGTACAAAAGTAACGCGCCGACGCACTGACACGCGCAGCGCTGCTTGCGCGCTGCCTGTATGGACTACGGCCTTAAAGCAGTGAAGAAAATATCAACATGAAATACTCTCAATCACATAAACATTTTTTTAGACGCAGTATCCTTTTTATAGTTGAAATCCCTTTAAGTTTGGAAAACTGAACGTTATAAAATTGGATTGACGCGATAACGCGCGGCTCGAAGAGAGGCGCAAAATCAACGCGCCGACGCACTGATACGCACAGCGCTGCTTGCGCGCTGCCTGTACGGACTATACGGCTTTATTAGACGCAGAGTAGCCTATGTTAATAGGATCACATATGTCAAATTTGGAAATTGATGTTTTTACATCGGGAACCACTAACTGTTACTGAAAATAACAAGTTAAAGGTCAATCAGTACATTAGAGCGAAAATACGGCCATTCAATCTAGTTAAAACTAGCTGTAATGTTGTCGTCCCCTATAAGTCCTTACGTAAAGACTTATAGGGGACGATACCATTACAGCTAGTTTTAACTAGATTGACGGCCATTCAAAGTCGGAATTGTGATCGAAAACCGGACAATGTGGCTGGAGTGGTGCGCGCAAATTCGCCAAACGTAATTTTGAAACGTTGTCATAAGCTGACAGGAATATATATTCGATTCGATAGTGTTCATTAGGTATTGTAGCTAATAGGTAGATTAATTGAATGCATAATTTCGAATATCAGACGTATTTGGGATGTTTTCTTGATTTTTCCATAAAATCAAGCATGTTAGAGATATTATGCATAAATGGATATATTTGCAAGTCCAGTGATGAGATATGAACTTCAATCAGCATATTAGATATTTGTAGCATATCAAACCCACATACAATTTTGAGAAAGATACTCTGTGTCACTTTCCAAAGGAAAATCCTATGCCGCAAAGGTGATGTACCAATCTTCTCTCTACAGGAAGAAATTTATCAGAAATGCAATGGTCATGCTGTCGATACGTCGTAGTAATGCGGCTTGAGTTGTTGATACTGTACGAGATGTTCAGATAAAATGATCCATAAGCATAAAAATATAATATTAAGGAAAAGGGGTTAAATTCGTAAAGGTTATATATGCACCTATCTTATCTCTAGAAAGACAATTATCAGAAATGCAATTGACATGCTTTCAACACGTATTAATTAGCCTGGAGTTATCAATATTGCATGAAATGTTTGGAGAAAACGACCAACGACCTTATCTTTCACTTCAAGCACGAAGAGTTCTAATCACGATCAGAGTGGTAGAATATTGACGCATTTTGGTACAGGCCGGTCAGAGAGATGGTGGATGGGTTATGTAAAAATATTGATCTTTATTTGAAATGACAACCAGAGAATGTATACACATGTTGTCAACGGCGAGTAATACAATAATTTCATCAAGGGAGTTTTAGAATATTGACGCATTCAGTACAGGCAGTGGTTAGCGCGTTCGGCTTCGGATCAGGAGGTCCGTGGTTCGAATCCCGCTGGGGGCTCGGCAACTTTGTCTGCAGTAGAGAACTGATCTACACACAATCAGGTTTGGATGCAATGCTACACTGAATTTCAGCGTAGTATCACCCATGGTTCGCTAGTTCCAGCCGATGCTCGCAGGTTTCACCACAACGCATAGCCACAGATGTGTTGCGGGCTTTCTCCCTGCAATAATACTAGCAGCTGCGATATAAGTGACATACTCTTGAAAACGGCGACAAACCCTATATCAACTCACCTCACCTTTGGTAAGAGCGAAGATGATGATTTCGCTTCATATCCTTATCAAAATGACTTAACATACTATGGCTTCGAAAAGAATCATCACCTGCCTTGAATAATCGCCTCTGAAATTAATTATCGCCGGGCGATTAATCAATGATATACGGTAATGTTCCGTGACCCTGGTGACTCATACAATGTCCTGACTATAGAAGTCTATTCTCGTCTCGATCTCTCCGTTTGTACACCTGGTGTTGAGTTCATTACGTGTTGAGTTCTCACGGGTGCTGTAGGGTTAGAGGTGAGGACGGTCAGTTGCTTTACGTAACTTCTAATAACAATAATTAGGATACTAATAATGCGCTACAACACGAAGAACCATGCTCAAAGCCAATGCCAAATACTCACATGAAGTTTCTTTCCTTTCCCCATCAAATTTATATCATTTTCATTTTAGAAAGAAATCTGATTTATTTATATCTTTAACGAAAACATACATTTTAAAGGGGCAGTAGCATGTTTTAAGGGTAAATATAAGGTGATGTCAGAAAAATGAAAACTAATGGTTCCTATTGAAATACAATGTATTTAAACTAAATGAAAAAGTAATAAATAAATGTTTAATGTTAAATTCAGCCATGTGATTCATTGTTCTTACAAAAATGAATAAAAGGTGTTCACAAAAATGGCAGCCAATGGATTTTGTGTGAATCTTCATACTTTGTCCTCTGACTATGGCTTGTGTAATGAGATTTTTGACGCTATCAAAATAATTCATTTAGCATAAGCATACATTTATCAGTGAAAATTTTGAAAAATAAAATTATCAAAAAACGTGCTAATGCCCCTTTAAGCTCAACTCGAATCAACGCAAATTAGGAGAATATTCCATAAAAAGATGTTTAAGAGCTGACAATCTAAGGAACTCGGAAGTCTGACTGACAACTGACAATCCTCTGTTGTTCCATGCATGTCCTAACTTTTAAGCAAAGTAAGATAAATTCACTGTCATAAATCATGGGACGTTAAAGCTTAAACGCTGACATGAGGACGAAATGCAAGGGACGTTCTTTATTATATCATTTATTCATTATGTAATGGTTGGAAGCGGAATTACGAAGTTTTATTTCTCTTTGTGCTCGATACCAAAATGATTCCATTTTACAGGGCAACTGTCTTGCAGTCTTATTGCGTTGGGCGTCATATTTCTTGTACGAGTGGAAGCACTCGTTCTCTCCCCACACAGGCAGATCAGGTCATGAGATGGTGATACAGCCTCTGTTCTAATTAGCCGAGTTTGTGGTCTAGAATGAGAGATGCCTGACTGGAGTAAGTTGTGCATCAGCGACGCTGTTCTAAAATAATAAAATCATCAATTTGGCTACTGAATCATGGCAAAGGCATTGTGATATGAACCACCCTTTCAATGTGAGAAGGGTTGTCATTCAATCTGAACATCAGTAGAGGAAACATTTCATAAATTGATGAGTTGTATACAAGGCATAAAAGCTTGGATGACTGAAAACTTTCTCAAGCTCAACAGTAAGAAGACTGAGCTTTTAATACTCTCTCCAAAGTCGACAAGAAGCAAACTCGTTTTGCCTTCCGTTGAAATTGCTGGCAGTATCATTGAACCAAGCAGAGAGGCACGAAACTTAGGTTTTGTTTTCGACTCACCATTGAATGCTGAATCTCATGTGAACAATGTTTGCAAACGTGCTTTCTACAACATCAGAAACATTGGTCAAATACGACGATTCCTCAACTTGAAGACTGTTACATCATTAGTTCAGTGTTGCGCCAGTAAACAACAACACCGATTCTTCGGTTCAGACACGGCGAGGCCGGACGTTTAATACAAAAGTAGGAATGGGTTACACGAAAAGTGGAAACACCAAACGAAACGAAATAAAAGTAATGGCGTGATTGCCTCTCCATTCATCCTTTCACTCTCTCCTGTGTAATGGACATGATAAGAATGAAGGTAAACGTAAGTGTGAACATAAATGATAGGAATGTTTTAGCAAAATGGTACTAATGTTCATTCATGACATCTCCCATTCCCCTGCATCCTGCCATTTTGGACGTTGTCGGGATCTGGCAGATCTCCGCGGTTGGGGCGACAGATGAGTGTCTGGTGTAGTCTGGGGGGATTCAGCAATCAGTTCCTCATGATGATCAATGGGGTATGGGTGACACTGATCGTTCACAGCGTCATCTACTATCAAGTTTGGGGATAATGGTGTAGCAATATCCGGTGGAAGAGGAGGTGGACTGTTTGAAGTGGTGGCTGGAGGAGCAGGGAAGGTCATTGAGTTATTCACATGATTGGGGGTAGGAGCAGTGTAAACAGTGTACTGACAGTCCTCAAGTCCGCGAATAGGACCAGGTGATGGTGTAGCTACCATCGTTGATATGACTGGGTAACAGTCTATGGTCTTCACGTCATAACACTTTGAGCGGTACTGAGACTTGGAAAACTTGCGTACTGTACATGTGTCTCTATCTCCAGACAGGTTAATGATAATGTATTTCTCCCGAGCTCTAGTTTTATCACGATCTCCCTTTAGGAAGACCAAGTCACCGACTTTCAGCTGTGCAACTGGATGTAGCCCTCGATTACCGGCTTTTGACTTAGCGCTACAGGCATGGTTCGAGTTTCTTGTGCTGTGTTGAAGGGATATAATGTCCTCATCATTGATTGGCAGCTGCTCACCAGTCAGTTGGTCCCGCTGTGTCCAGATCTCAAGAGCAGATACGCCGCTGCTTCTAACTCGAGAGTTCAGAGTAGCTGTGGCAATAGCTAAAGTAACATTTGAGATTGGGCCTCCTTCAGGAGAGTGATGGAGACACTCGATACCAAGTTCCTGGATTGCTTTCTCAGCAACAGGGTTCTTATTGACGTTTTTTGAGTTGCCAATGACAAGAGAAATGCCATGTTGAGTGAGTGAATAGTCTTTTGAGAGGGCTGCGAAGCCTGGTGCTGGATCAACACGAATAGTGATTCCGCACTTGATGAGTGGACATGCCCTAGCACAGAGTATGAGAATTGCATCTCGCAAGGTGTCGTGGCGTTCGTTCTCTATAAGCATAGTGAAAGTCATTGAGGAAACTGTTTCACGAAGAACAAGTATCATTTGTCGATATCTGCGCATGACATCAGCAGCGTAGCTAGCGCCAATTAGGGTGGGTGGAGGGTTTGAAGCTTGTGGGTAGAGCTGTTTTGGAAATGACTTCAAGGACATGCAGTGATGGCAGGAAGAAGATATTCTGTTGATAGCCTTGTCAATGCCTAAGGCAAAGAAGTATCTGTTGAAAACCGTCTTCGTCTGGTGCTGAGAAGGATGGTCAAAACGGATATGGATAGCAGTTAGTAGACCATCTAAGACTCCACATGGGACTACTATTCTTTCCCGACATGGTTGGAAGGGTTGACTGTCCCTTACAACAAGAAGACCATCACGAGCAATTGTGACCTCTCGGAGATAACGTTTCACGTCAGGGATAGATGTCATCTTCTTTGAAGGGCGAGTTCCCTGGGTCAAGTGAGAATGAGTGCGTCTGAGGTCAGGACATTCCTGTTGGGTATCCAGCCATGCCGCCCGACTGGTGAAAGGCATTCTTACACTGTTGTCTGTTACATCTTTAATAGACAATCCTCGGATAACTGAGCTCTCTGAGAGCGAAATAAACTGGCATATCTGGCAGCTTTGGTCCATACACTCGTTGGGATGCCGACTGGCATAGTCTGAGGGTAAGTTAGCAACACCAGCAATGTGGCGTATTTCTACCATGTACCTACTGACGGTAGCAAGGAATGTGGTAACTCTCGAACTTGCTGAAAACTCACCCCGTCTGAGCTTCTCATAAGCTTGCACACATGGACGACTGTCTGTTAGGACTTGAACAGTTTGTTTTGATTGGATGATGTAGGGAGAGAAATGTTTGACGGCACTCCCAATTGCTAGGGCTTCAACTTCACAAGGGAGCCAAGTGAGTTGATGCTTCTTCAGTTTTGCATTAAAGAACCCGGCTAGGAAAAGTTTATTGTCCCTAAGGGCATACAGAGTAGCTGCGAGACCCTTGTTCTTGACTGATGCATCCGTGACAATCCATAAACAGTCTGCTGGTCGAGGGAGGGTGATAGACTTACAGTCCAGCATCAGCAATCTTTGCCACACAGCCTTCTTCTATGAGATCTCCAAGGACTCTGCACATCAGTTCTTCAAGACAGGTTTCAGAACCTGGCATCCCCATAGCACATCTAGTGTACACCCGTACACCTTTGAATGGGGTAACTACGCCGCAATACTTCATAGAGGCATGTTCCAGGGGTATCTGGTAAAAGGCTTTGAGTAGGTCAGAGACAATAATGTACCTCCATTTGCCGATATCACGGAGCACATTGTCAACGTTTGGCATGAGTGAAGGTTGGGGCTTGCTGTAATGACCAACTTCACCAAAGGAGGTCACAAGACGGCTTCCCCCTTTGGGCTTGCGAACAAGGAAGGAGAGATTGAGATACTCAACAGGTACATTAACTTGTTCAGGCTTGGCAAATACACCTGCAGATTCCAGTTCATCAAACTTGTGTTGGAGTTCAATTAGCATCTCACGGTTGTAGTGAGGAAGTCTGCCTTTTCTCTGTGGCGGTAGTGTAGGACCCATGTTCACAATTGCTTTGATGTTACCGCTGAAGCCATTGTATTTTGAAATGGCGGGGTTAAATACATCATCAAACTCTTCGTTTAGGTCAAGGAACTGGTCTCTGATTCCCTTGGGAAGGTGGTTATCTGGGTCAAGGGAGATGCTTGCAGAGTATGGCGATGATGCCTTCATAGTAATGGGTGTATTATCTGGGTAATCTGGTGTGACCATAGGGGTGGAAATCGATCGAATCTGACACAGGTGTTCATTGCGTTTGAGAACAATTGGATCTTCAAGATTGTTAGTAACACGAAGCGTATGACCAACAGAGCAGATTTCCTGAGGTGGAGGCCAGGCCTTTTGGAATTTGTCGATTGAGTTTGATGGGCAGTCTAATCTCGGCTCAAGGGCCCACTCTGTGTCGGGAGCACAAGTGCTAGGTGTAGTCAACTCTACATATTCCCCAGGTAGGATCACTGTTTGGTGTGAAGGTCCACGAACTAGGAATGCCTGGGTTCTGCGTATTGAAGCATCCTTGTGTTCAACACTACCGTATTGAACAATCTCCGAACCTTTGATGACTATCTGTCTCTTTGCTGGACGGGTAGCGATGTCATTAACTGAGAGAAATGGTATTCCTGCGATTATGTCCACGTCCAGATGTTTTACTACAAGGGCGTGTAGTTTGAAACTGTGGGATCCCCTTGTCAGGTTACAGTGTATTTCACCTGTAACCTCTAATGGTGTTACACCATCTGCTTGTCGGGCTGACTGTGAAGCAGGTTTAATTGAGAGACCGATACTTCTGGCAAAGGATGCAGTGACCATGTTGGTTGTTGCACCTGTATCAAGGGTAAGTTTCACAGGGTGATGTAGGTAGTACGCATACAACACTGGGGACTGGATAACGTCCACACGACAAACAGTTGAAGAGTCGATAAGAGCATCGTTGTCGGAGGGACTGTCACAGGGTAGGTCATCTTCTTCAGGTTCCATGAAGTCTTCATTGTCATCATCTATGACAAGACGAGAGAGACCAAAACTTCTTCTATCAGATTCAGGTACGTATCTGCAGTCAGCAAGATTGTGAGATGAATAGGAAGGTCGACCAGCAGTCTTACAAAGGATACAGGTTTTGAAAGGTTTGCGTTTCACAGAGTGGCGGGAGTTACCCTGGAATTTTCTACTCTGGTTGAAAGTTGAGCTTCTGAGTACCTTGGTGTCTTCAATTGTCCGAAGCTCATCTAGGAGTGAAGAAAGAGCTTGTGATATCTCTGGTTTAAGGGAAGCAATTGATCGGTTGCGAAGTTCAGAGCCATATTTCTGCTTAACAAGCTGGGGCAAACCTGGGTTGATAAGTTGGAGCCATAGAACTACGATGGTATTTTCAAGTGTTGGAGTTATATCCTCATCAGTATCTATTATGGCGCCATGATGAGTGTTATTTCCTTCTGCAGTTAGCAGATTATCCTCAAAGAAGGCCATTAGACGCTGGAAAAGGTCTTCTGGTCGTTCTGCAGGCTTGAGATTTATATTTACCAAATCTAGAAAGTGTGCACCTGTAGACTGAAACCCGTAGTGCTGTCTTATCTTTTGCCAGATATCAGGTAGCGAGGTTGATCCTTTAATTATGGAATTCCTTGAGATAACTGAACAATAGTTTGCTATCTGGCCGAGCATAAGTTCAAGTCGAGCATTTTTCTGGGCAGCAGTTTTACGGCGTGCTTCGGCTACCTCCTCACCATCCGGTTGTAAGCCTCTGTTCGGATTTGCAGCACTTTTCTTCCGCCAAGTGAAACCGTCAGTTAGGAAAGGAGCAAAATTATTGTCTAGAGAGAGTATATATAGGAGGTTTTGCCTCCAGTTCTCAAATGAATTGATTGTCTCATTTGTTGTTAATTGCCACTGTTTAGGAGCACGAGCTGCAGCCATTGTAGAAGAGTTTGACTTTAAAAGATAATAAACAGAAAGTTCTAATGGAACTAATTTGATTTATAAGGGGAAAGGTATAGTCCTTTGCAGATTAAGATATAAACATTTACAGTGTAATAAATGAATTGGGTAACCTGATGATGCACGAAACTGTCAATTTTCTCTATAAAACGTGCATTATGATATGGCCGTTTTCAGCAGTGTGTAATTCCGAATTGCACAGCGCTGATCCGTATTTCATGGTGAGGAGATGTAGATGTATATTTGTTGAGTCTCTGCGATTATTAAGTCACACAAGTGTTAAAGATCACATATTCACTGAAAGAAATTAAAGTGTGAGCATAGCACGCCACAGTGAATTATTTTGAGCTTGCGTGGAAACAACGTCCTAGCTGTAACGTCACTTTGCACCAAGTCAGTGGATTCTCATTGTTACGTTAAAACGTGACATAAGGCACTCAACCAAGCTGTTTACCGAAGGTGAAAGGTGATGAAAATTACTTTGTTTGTCAAGTTATGTGTCTCCGACGTAGGTAAAGACCGCTGCCACCACGCCAGTAAACAACAACACCGATTCTTTGGTTCAGACACGGCGAGGCCGGACGTTTAATACAAAAGTAGGAATGGGTTACACGAAAAGTGGAAACACCAAACGAAACGAAATAAAAGTAATGGCGTTGTGTGATCTCTCACATGGACTACTGCAATGCCCTTCTTTCTGGATTACCAAAACAACTGATATCAAAGCTACAGCGTGTACAGAATTGTGCAGCCAGGCTGATATTTAGAACAAAGAAGTGCACTCACATTTCTCCAGTGCTTTAGAAGCTTCACTGGTTGAAGGTGGAGGAAAGAATTATCTATAAAGTGATTCTCTTAACTTTCAAAGCTAGGGCAGGCCTAGCCCCAGTGTATCTCCAGGAACTACTTCAGGAATACAGACCTACAAGATCTGAGATCTGCAGGACAGGTCCTTCTTTGTGTCCCTAAAGCTAGGACAACCACCTATGTGTGCCTTTGCCAGAGCAGCTCTACAACTCTGGAATGATCTGTCTGTTGAACTGAGACTTATTGAGGACTTGACAATCTTTAAAACCTCTTTGAAAACCCACTTGTTCTCTATGAGATATGTTTAATCAAAGTGGACAGTGACCAAATACTATGTATTCTCTCTGAGTGCTTTAGAGCAGTTATACTGACTGGATTTTAGGGCTATACAAATACTTAGTTTTTATTATTTATTATTCAAATGGATTGTGGTGAAAATTTTGGGGAAACTGTCGGGAACCACGGATTTGGTCCTATTAGAGGTAGTATCAACATTTTAGGACTTGATCTACCTCTGTGGGGAGAGAATGAGAAACACTGAGAATGCAGGTTCTCCATCCTAAACGACAGTCTCAAAGCGATGTAACTCCTGATCAGTTTGAACAACATTGAGAATGCAAAACGTGGACTAGAAGGCTCTCGAGGGTCGAAATGAGACTTCCATTCCAGAATGCAGTCTCAATTCGCTACTCTTGCTAAGCGTGGTCTGTTTAATATTCACGAAATCGCACTTACACTACGTCTCTTACCTAAGAGCTTCATTCGTTTTGTATATAGTGTGTCGCACGTGCGATGAAATTTCTAATGGACCGACCTTAGTGTCACTCGATGTCCCTCCTGCTAAATCGAAGGAGGGGTGGGGGGGGGGGGGGGGGGGGGGGGACGTCGTTTGACGCGGTTTCAACAATACTCCCAGCCATTCTCGCTCATAAAGACCTATTTTAACACATTCACAAAACGCAGATGTGCGGTTAAGATTTTGCTATAGGAAAACAACAGGAGTTTAAGATGTTTTTTTCTGAGCAAATATGTTTAAATTTCTTGGATAAATTGTATGTGTCCGATACATTCTGTCGGCCATATTGTTTGCATCAAGACAATCAAGTGTGCCTCATTTGCGCATTCAAGTCGTTCCGTCTGTGTTGCATCCGAGTACCCACAAGATCACGATTGTGAAAGCAGCCACGGTGACCCTAAAATCCTCTTAACTGATATCTCGATATTTACAGGGAATCAACACAACTAACTCTCAGATAAGCTAGCATGAAGTGGTAACCTGTCTGTTTTTGTTGCTTAAACTCCTAATTATCCATATTTCACAAGCATAAAAAAAGTCCCGCAAAATGTTCATGTTTTATTTTTACATCGTTATTTTTGGTTTAAATGTTGGGTGGCCATTGTTCTATTGTAATGTCTTGAATTGTGTCAATATGACCCTCTTTGAAATTATGAGCAGACAAATGTTACAACGTTCAAATGCACCAACGTTGAGGTCACTGGCGCCCTGATACGAACGTATTTTACGAGCACTTAGAGCCACATTAAATGTTATTGAAGTTGACGTCAATAACAACATTAAAGGATCCATGTCAATCATTCACTCGTTATCTTTAGTGACCGTTCTAAATTGTGATCGATTGTGAAATTTCTACAGGATAACTCAGAACTACCCAATCCTTCTCGAATCAACATTACATCAAGACAATGCAGTTGCTGACGCTCGATCCTGACCTCAATCCTATTGGACACTTGTAGGATGGAGTGCAATGACCTTTGAGGTTGAGGCGTCCGAGGCGTATAAGGTATCCTCTTCGATGCTATCAAACGTCTTACTCACTCCACTGCAGAGATGGTGTGTCTAAATGTGACTTTCAATGGTGACGACCATACCACGTTGTGTTATGTATGAAGTATAGAGAATGGACTGTTTATTACTGCCTTTTCGTAGTTGTTACGGTAAAACACATCCTCGATAATCCAGCGCTTTCATTTCGATAAATCTACACTACAAGCCCTGGAAAACTTTACGGGGTTTCACCTCAAACCCATTTACCTCCCTTTGCAATGACTCAGCAAAACGCTTGCTTTCTAACAACCAATAAGATCACTTCTAAAACCAGCTTTCTATCTCTCACTATGCCTTTCATTCCGCCTTTTCTCTCGTCCTTTCGATCCCTTTCTCCCTGATCTGTCTACTCTTTTTGGATGGCAATATCCACGTGTCAAAAAGCTGAAAAATTACTGATAACACATTAAACCCCAACTCACTCACTCACTTGATGTCGCGAACGGTCGAGTTATTTACGCACTTGGTGTCTGCGTTTCGTTTCTGATTGGATAACATGTATGTAAAGGGAGGTAATTGGATTTGAGGTAAAACCCCGTAAAGTTTTCCAGGGCTTGTAGTGTAGATTTATCGGAATGAAAGCGCTGGTTTATCGAGGATATCGTGTGCTAGTGTGTGTATGTATGTGTGTGCGTGCGTACGTGTACACACAAACTTCATGCTCTTAGCATTTTACAATCGGAGTAATTGATTACTTTTACTAATGTTCGTAACAGAATCGTGTTTGACTTCTCTATTGTATACAGGTTAATCCTTACTGAGCGTAAACCATACATCTCTGACGGATCTCACAAGACGCGAGGATCCCACAATAAACACACCAAATAGCTAGACGTTACAACAAAACTAAACAGCGGAAATGTCTAATCCTTTCTTATTATATGTGCTTTAAAGGTTTGTGTTAAATCACAATTTTAAAATACGAGGACTTTGAAGAAATAAGTGAGGTAAGGTGATATGGGGTTTAACGCCGCTTAATGCAGGGAAAAGCCAACAACGCTATTGTGGCGATGCATTGTGTTGAGACCTGTGAGCAAAGGCTGGCACTAGGAAACCATGAGTGGTAAAACAATGGAATTAAAATTACCATTGCATCCTAACCTTATTGTACCGTAGACCATTTCTGTACCACAAACAACGTTTGCGAGCCACTGACGTTATTCTAACCTTGTACCGAATTAAGCCGAATGCACTAACCATTGCGCTACCGACCAATTGCAAGGTCTCCTATCCCGAGATAATAAAACTGAAATGTATACCACAATTTTTTTTCAGTTTTGGGCAGGAAATAATTCGAAAAACCTGCTTCTGTGAGGGCTCTATCTCATGTGTTAAAGGGGCAGTAGCACGTTTTTAGGGGGAATGTAAGGTGATGTCCGGAAAATGAAAATTAATGGTTCCAATTGAAAAACAGTGTATTGAAACTAAATGGAGGAGTAATAATTTAAATATAAAATGTCAAGTTTAGCTATGTGATTCCTTTTTTTTACATGTGAAACTTCATATTTCGTCTCCTGACTATGGCTGATTGGCTTGTGTAATGAGATTTAGGACACTTTAAAAATAATACATTTAGCTTTAACGTATCAGTGAACATTTGGAAATATACAATTATCAAAAAAACGTGCTACAGCCCCTTCAAACTGCTTATTCTAAGTAACTATCTTATATTTTGGTTGGTTACTTAATGCCTAGGATGTCACTTATATTTTATACAAAGTGACTATTACCATTCTCAACACTTGATTTATACACCCATTATGAAATATGTGACATCAAGATGTCAGATTTTTTGCTCTTTTTCAGATTTATTTTAAGAAATATTGGTTAATGTTCATGTAATTGTTATATGTGTCAATCATACACGTTTTAAGGCGCCGCTTTTTCAAAAAGACACATTATTATTGCAAATTCAAGTCTTCATATTTCATATTTGATACAATTCTGAATATAAAATACAAGTTGAAGGTCCTCCCGTCACATTTTAATGGACCTAATTTTCAAATTCAGCCTTTCTAATATATGCATTGTTAATGAAAAGCTATACTTAAGCATAATGTATTAATTTTGATGCCATGACGTACATATTTTGAAAAGGATTTTTTTCATTCTTTACGAAATGAGAAATGCAATGTCAGTTATTATTTATAGTTATCATGAATTAGTGAAGGTGGTATAAAGCGTCCGTAAAAGAATGTATGCATACACAACCACCAATAGGAACAATTCAGTTATTTTGAACTCGTGAATTAAGCAAAAAAGAACCGGTGTGTGTGAATTACTACACGCCAAAGTATCAGTGTGGTTAAGATAAAACGTGCCCCGAGGAATAAAATAGTAAAACATTGTTCCTACGCGGTTCGAACCAGCCGGTATATATAAGCCACGGTCTGACTGTATCCACCTTTGTCGCATGTTTCTGACGTAAGCTCATTTAACCATTTGCAAGGACGGCGGCAAAAGCTTTCTATATCACCCAAGGGACAGGTATAGCTTTAGTGTGCCATTCTTTATACATGATCACCACTAAACGATATTTAAAAACGACGATTTGATTGTATAGCTTATGACTGGGTTTTATCTGCGTTAAACTGGTTAAAGCGACATGCGATTAAGCTGGTTGCAGTCAGACCGTGGCGGGTTGTTAAACCGGCTGGTCCGAATCCCGATAGACACTTTTTTACTATTTTATTCCTTGGAACACGGCCGATGTTAATTACACTGGCCAAAGCTTTTGGAGATATCTTTATTCAGAATAATTCATATTCATATCGGTAAGAAAAAAATTAAAACAAAACTCTTCTCTTTCACCTGCTGACGTTTTAAGTTGGTGCAAATGATATCACTACTTGCGTGTTCCTTAACTTCTTATGAGTAGTGTATTTGTATACAAGAGGACTTCAAAACGGTTTGCTGCATAAATCTTGTAAGCAAACTAAAAATTAATTTAAATGAATATTTTTGCACACGACAAGAACTGAAGGTGACCTCGTTCTTCTTTATGTAAAATGTCACACCATTTAAGACATGAAGTGGAGACATTTAACATGCATGACAAACAGTGTTACAACAAAAACTGCAATTTATTTCAATATGTGCATAAATGGGCCAGTGCATTGCTTAATGGTGTTTTGATATTCATAATGCCAGAATGATAGCCACTATAGTTAATTTGATATCTATATAAGTAAACAATTATTAAAAGACAACAATTTGCACTAGAAACCATCTATCACTTCCTTAAGGAAAGGTTGGTTACTGTCACTTAGGAATTTGACGTCTTTGAGAGGCGTTTAGAAGTTGTAGGATGAATAAGGAAGAATTCATAGATTTTTCAACTTCTTTATTAAAGATGCTGTTTTATACTTGCATGCGGTTCAGGCTGAAATTTAGCTATTGAGAAAAGAAATACATCACTTTGTAGAAAAATCTTTCGTCGAAATTTTGATATCATACTTAGATTGTTTAATCAACAATAACATACTTATTTCGACTCCCAAAGCACAGTACCCCTTGTAGAAAGGGCATAGCATTTAACGAACCCGCTTTCGGTGACGTGATCATTACGCGTGTAGGATTTACACCGTGTCACAACTAGCGTATTTGCGTTCGATGGGTATCAACTTTGGCAACAACGAATACCTTATTCGGAGAAAAAGAAAAGAAAATCTAGTCGTGCGCGACAAAGACGGTTTTCAAGCGTATATTTAGAGACCGGAAGTTGTGAGATGGCCACACTTGATTCGCCTTTATGTTGGCTGCCGTTTCCGTAATTTTGGTAAATTATCTCGTATTTAATGAATTTTGGTCGCTAAAAATACAACGAATGCATTAAAAATATTGCAAGTATGATACAGCATCTTTAAAAGAGTGCGACGTTTCGGTGTAGATACTAACACCGTTTTTAGCAAATATGATGTTCACTCGCATTCTGAAAAGTCGCTGATTGCACAACTGCCTTTGAATGCATTCAATCAGACTTCCTTTCAAGCCCGCTAATTTGTCTTATTAAAACAGAGGTTGGTTTAGCATTTTATGAGTTGATCTACCTCTAAGGGGGGGGGGGGGGGGGGGGGGGGGGGGCGGGGGGAAGAATGATTGAACTCCGCCAACGTGAAAGACTTTGCTTTTGAAGTTTTTATGTAGGTCAAGTCAAGTTTATTCTCATAATTGATAAATCATGACATAGAGTTAGAGACAAGTAATACATATATTATACACCATAATTGATACAAAGAGCAGTATTGGTTTATATGGGATGGATAAAAGTGAAACATATTTATTAATTGATAAATGGTTACAATATTATGCAGGAAGATGTTTGTTTCGTAATTCACTTACCAGATTAATCTCTTATATACAATGAAGTTCATTTCCTATCTCACGCTGACATGATGTACATAATCTGTGTTCTTTAGCAAGTTTATACCATCTACCAGTTTCAATTTGAAGTCTATGGTTACCTGTTCTAAATTGTGTGATATAAATACGTAAGTCCAAAGTGTGCGATAAATAAGGTTCAATTCGTGGATTATCCTTAAGCATAGTACAATAGTAACCTTTTGGTGATTGTAGTTTACTATATCTTCATTTTTGCATAAATTGATTAACAAGTACAATTTTAACATTATTTACAAGCAAATGGTTACTTGGAAATTCTTACATTTGCTAAAAGTAGCTATAACCTATATTCTCTCATTAAGCTTTAATCATGCTATTCGAACAAGAAAAAGTGAGCATGGCTCACATACCCCCGCATCCCGTCTGATTTTTCTTCTACCTCAGGAGTCAAGAGTATCATCAGGTGAAACAAAAACCACAATTTCATCTACCTAACTGTTAAAGTTCAGATAAAACATGTCCAAATTGGAGCATCAGAATAGTCATTTGAACCAAGTTCAAACCCAAACCAAAGGGCGAATTTGGTAACAGCTTTCAAACTCAATGAAAAGTATCATCAAGTGGATCCATTTTCAGTCAAATTGCAGAATCAAGGGCAATAACTCTGTGAAAAATAAAATTTCGGAAATTGCTTTCGAACTCGATCAAGAGTATCATCAGGTGTATCCATAACCAAAATTTCATTTACCTAGGTGTTGTTGTTCCTGAGTACATCTGTCCCCATTGCAGCATTAGAACGTTACTCGCTCCAAGTTCAATTTCAGAAACAAGGGCCATAACTCTGTCAAAATTAAAATTTCGAAAATGGCTTTCAAACTCGATCAAGAGTATCCTCAGGAGCACCAATAACCAAAATTTCACTCATTTAGGTGTTATAGTTTTAGAGCAAATCTGTCCCCATTTGAGCATCAGACCTGTTACTGGCCTGAAGACCAATTTCAGAAACAAGGGCCATAACTCTGTAAAAAAATAAAATTTCGGAAATGGCTTTCGAACTCGATCAAGAGTATCATCAGGTGTATCCATAACCAAAATTTTATTTATCTAGGTACAATAGTTTCTGAGAGAACTTGTCCCCATTGAAGCACCAAGTCCGCTGTTTGTACTAAGTCAAATCAGAGATTCAAGGGCGATAACTCCGTAAAAATTAATATTACGGAATCGGCTTTCGAACTCGATCAAGACAATCATCAGAAGCATCTATAACCAAAATTTTATTCATCTAGGTCCAATAGTTTCTGAGAAAATTAGTCCCCATTGAGCCCTATTAAACTAAGTCCAAAAAGTGACGTTTCCATGGAAACGGCCAAAAATTAAAATTCAAGAATGCTACAGATGGTCAAAAATTTATGAGAATGACATGTTTAACAATTCTGCAAAGTTTGGTTGATGTAGACCAAGTAGTTTTGGAGATATGTGACCGGACGGAAGGACGGAGTGACCGCTATACATGTATACCCCCGCTTACTTCGTAACGGGGGTATAATAACGAATAACTAACCCGTTAGTTTAGTCGTTATTCAAATGCAAAGCCAATAAGTTTTTCATTATTCGAATAACGGATAACTAACCAGTTAGTTATTCGTTTTTCGAATAGCATGCTTGTGAGTTATTCACTATTGTGACTTTGAGTGATAAACCATTGAAAGGGGCAGTAGCACGTTTTTAGGGTGAATATAAGGTGATGTCAGGAAAATAGAATAAATTGTTGAAAGACAATGTATTCAAACTAAATGAAGCAGCAATAAATCAAATACATAATGTAATGCGATTCCATTTTCTTACACAAAATGAATTAAGTGTTCACACACAAATGGCAGCCAATGGACCTTTATGTGAAACCTCATAATGGTCTCTCTGACTATGGATAATTTGTTTGTGTAATGAGTCGTTAGTCAACAGTGTGTATACGTAGTTGAGATGTATGAATATACAAATAAGTTACATGTATACACGTCAAGACTTATTTCATTGGTTTACAGTGTTTTGTGAGATGTATGGATACTAACTTGTTCTATGTCAACATACAAATGTATAACGTCAGAAAATATTTGTCAAGGAATGTTGATACTTAAAGGTTCTGCAACCGACCGAGGTCAACTTTTAGTATTTGCCATATATATTCATCCTGAGGCTTATTTTATAACCGAAGTAGGTGTTGTAGAGATGTATGGATACTTAACTTGTTCCTAGTCAACATAAACACAACTATATAAGTCAGGAAATATATATCAAAGACTTACAATGTCAAGTGGAACATCGTGCCTATTGTTTAACATCTTGTTATTGTAGTAAAACATAATTCGGTACATCCCATTTGGAACATTTAATATTTTATAAGAATTTTGTTTATCATTTGCTAAATATTTACTGATTTTGTGCCAGTTTCGATCAAGCTTTTGAGGATTTTTATTTGATCATTTTGATTAAAAAATGAATGGACTTTAATATATGTTTGTAATCTTTGAAGTTGACTATCATGATGGTCTTAATGTTCCTATCTTATTTGTGTGTACTGTACTGTGTTTTGAAAGTAAGTTGTTTAACCAATATATGTTAAACCACAGTTTTCACAAGAAATGACATAAATTACATCTATTTATTTACATGACTCGTAAGATGGAAATCTTAAAAAAATATGAATAATAAATAAAGTTTGGTTCCACCCCCTATTATATATTAGCATGTTCCCCAATATTAACAGATTCCCTTACAATTAATGAAAATTTGTAACTTTTAAATTTTGCATTTGGAAATGGTCAAGTTTATTGGCTCACACTTACTATTTATTGTCTTTGGTTTCTCTACTATTTGTGTTGGACGATAATCCAATCACATCAGTACAGTTTACGCCTTAAAGGGACAGTAGCACGTTTTTAGGAGGAATATGAGGTGATGTCAGGAAAATGAAAATTAATGGTTCTAATTGAAAGACAATGTATTTAAACTAAATGGAGCAGTAATAATTCAAATATATAACGTAAAGTTTAGCCATGCGATTCCTTTTTCTTACACAAAATGAATTAAAGGTGTTCACACAAAATGGCCGCCAATGCATTTTATGTGAATTTTCATACTTTGTCCTCTGATTAAGGATAATTGGTTTGTGGAATGAGATTGTTATATATTATATATTTGAATTATTACTGTTCCATTGGGTTCAAATACATTGTCTTACAATTGGAACCATTAATTTTAATTTTCCTGACATCACCTTATATTCCCCCATAAACGTGCTACTGCCCCTTTAAAGTTCATAAAGCAAATAATGAAATGACAATTTTACAATTGTAACCGTGGTGAAGATACACAAAATACATCTATCATTATCATAGACATCATTAGCATCTTGAACATCCCAGGTATTTTCACGTCACGGACTCAGCGAGAAAACGAGCTAAAGTCATGGTGTACATTTCATGAGGCAAATAACTGGGCCACGGAAATGTTGCCCCGGGCAACTGTCAATCAAACGATGTCATTTGTCATCCGGGCATCAACACTCAGAGGTTTCACCATTTGTATTATAATCTTCTGCGTCATTTGTCTTTCTCACATCACAGTGTTGTCAATTATGAGACCAGATATTACATCAATTAACATGACCATTTGCTACTTGATTGATGGACGTATATATTTACCAGTCTACAATGAACATTGGTACATAATGAACAATGTCACTAAAATACGGCCGTAAGATACGATTGTCATAAGTCATTATCATTCGAAATAGTGTCGCCATCTTAGAAGGAAACCTTTAATTGCATTAAAATTAACTATACATATACGTACGTAGGTCATAAAGCCATTTGATTATTTTTTACTATTTCCCATTGTAAACCATCTAATGAAGTGAAATGGAAATGTAGCGAATTGACGATTAGATCTTCACATTTTACGATTGCCACACACGAGATCTTTATAATATGTTATGAAATAATGTTTATATAAGTTTCACATCTTCACATTTTACGATTGCCACACAAGAGATCGTTATAATATGTTATGAAATAATGTTTATATATGTTTCACATCTTCACATTTTACGATTGCCACACAAGAGATCTTTATAATATGTTATGAAATAATGTTTATACATGTTTCACATCTTCACATTTTACGATTGCCACACAAGAGATCTTTATAATATGTTATGAAATAATGTTTATATATGTTTTATCTTTATTATCTATTATATTGTAGATCTGTATAAGATGAAAAACAAATATCGCCTATGTCATCCTATTATGAGATGTACGTTTATGGAAAAGAAACTTGTGCATGAAATAGTTAAACAATAGTGAATGTCAATACAAATATAAATCATAGAAATTGAAAGGGAGTGATAATAAGAGTGCTTTCAATTTAGCTTTTGTTTTGATAGAAAGCTCCTCTTTAAACATTAAATAACGATTCTTAATTAGAATTTATTCATTTTTCTAGATGAAATCATTTTGTATTCCAATATAACATTAAAACCTATTTAAATACAACATCAAAGCTAATTTTAAACACCAAAACACATTTAAATACAAAATCAAAACCGATTTAAATACAATATCAAAACCGATTTAAATACATCATCATAATCCATTTAAGAACAACACCAAAAAACCCATTTAACTAGAACATTAAAGGCATTTATCTAACAAAGATAGTTTAAACTTCATGGTAGAATATAACATACATGTATTTGGCTTGAAATATATTTTGCAGGTAGAACATCAGATTATGTAAATTAAAGTATGATTAAACAAAACGTTTACATGCTTTCAATTTGCAAACCCTTTGGTCTTTTAAATGTATAGCCTTGGGGTCCCTTATGTTTTTTGTAATATAAACTATGCGATGATATTAATAGTCATTTGCTCACAGCTATTGTCAATCACATAGTTATTTATACAATTTTATTTTATAACAGCAAATGCTCCACTTAAAGGGGCAGTAGCACGTTTTAGGGGGACTATCAGGTGATGGAAAGGAAAATGGAAATAAATGGTTCAAATTGAAAGAAAATGTATCTTAACTAAATGAAGCAGTAATAAATCAAATTTATAATGTAAAGTTTAGCCTTGCAATTTATTTTTCTTACACAAATCAATCATAAGTGTTCACACAAAAATGGCCGCCAATCTGAATCTTTATAATTTGTTCTCTGACTATTGATGATTGGTTTGTGTAATGAGATTTTTGACACTATAAAGATAATATATTTAGCATTACCGTACAATCATCAGTGAACATTTTAAAATACTAAATTTTCAAAAACGTGCTACTGCCCCTTTAAGATGCTTTTCTGAATAAATGCATTTTAACCTTTCTGAGTATTTTGTTTATGGTTGAAACTTGAAACATAGTTAGTGCACGACAAAGACGGTTCTTAAGCATATATTTAGAAACCGGAAGTTGTGAGATGGCCACACTTGATTCGCCTTTATGTCGGCTGCCGTTTCGGTAATGTTGGTAAATTATCAACTATTTAATGAATTTTGGTTCGATTTTCCCTAAGTTGGACGCACAATTTGGCAACAAATACAAGTAAAACAGTTAAATTACTTTTTAACATATTGAACTCTGATAATGTATCTTTAATATTTTGTAAAGAGTTCTAACCGTTAAATCGTTTTGAAGAATGAATATGTGCAGATTCTAGTATTTTCTGGTTTATTTCTCTCCGTTTATGTGCGTTCCCAAACAGTACATGTACACTTCTTAGATCAAAATATTTCTGACAAAAATAGCTGTTTACTCTCAGTAATAAGTAACGTGGACAGTAAAAAGTAGTAAAATAATCTTCGTTTGAATGACCACATGCGCAGGAAGGCGAAAAATCATTTGTATTTGTCTGCATTTAAATCACTAAACCCTAGCCTGAGGCGACAGTGTAAAATTTGAAGTTGTCTTGGTATTTTTTATTTCTATTTCATCTGTATTCATAAAGAATTCTGTCATAAAATCGACTTCGTAAATTGGTTTTCCGGAAAAGAAGTACATACTTAGAAGTAATATTCAGAGTCATCACAATTCTTCTTACAGAGAGACTGTTGTTATATAATTTAGATGTTGAAATGGTGACAGCGTTTGTTGTTTATATTTGTTTACTTTATCGTGGGTATAAAATGTTCTAATATTTGAAGTATTGAACGAAACGATGTTTTGATATTCACTGAAACCATTTCCGTATTGTACATGCATTATCGGATGCATAATTTCGATCAAGCTTTGATAATGTTAATTTTATAAGATGGAGTTAGTGTTATGACATAAAAATTAAATTGAAATCACATATACTTTATGTTTCTTTTGAAAAAAGTATCACGAATATACAAGTAGAATACATGTTTAGTGTTTAATACAAATGATACAAAAGTGCTATAATCTAAGATGTTTTTGCAAAACGTATTTCGTAACTCTTTTATCTACAACTCCAATTAAGTTGAGATCCGAACCTATTTTCTGTCCGACATAAAACATAGTTGAGTTAAAATTCCTGAGCAGAAATCTTGATCAAATAGGTTTAGTATTTCCTGACATCAACCAAATTATGTACGAAGAATATCAAAATTCAAAACTAACTAGGACTGCCGCGGCAGTACTTAGGTCTTCAAGACTTCCTCTCTGACCTTCACATACACGTTTGTCTAAGATCATGTGTCGTTGATTACTTATGATATTTCAATCATTCACAGCAAAACATCACTTTTCAAAATGCAAAGTTTGACCCTTCCTTGTAACCGGAAGTGAGTGTTCGCGATCGATTTTATTCTTTTATCTTGAAGACCTTGCTAATTGTCTAACTCTCATGCAAAAATCATTCAATGCTATGGTCTTGTTTTTGAGTTATGTGGCCTTGAAGTTTACGATTTTTAAGTTTTGGTCAACTTTGAAAGGTCACATGTCTATTCCTATATAAGGGCTATCAGCATGCTAAGTTTGGTCGAATTTGGGCTGTAGCTCGTTCACAAAACAAATACAAACAATAAAAATAAACTTGAAGAAATCGTATAAAAACAATAGGTCTTCCAGACTTTGTCTTGAAGACCTAACATGTACTTTAGTCCCCTGTGACATCAACCATTCATGCTTAAAACAATGTTCCGTGACACTGTTTGCATCGTTAAAATGCAATATGGTCGGACCTTCATGAAGTGATTATTTCTTTAATGTGAAATATGCATTTTTCATGAACAACGGAGTACAACTTCACAACCGTAATGATACTATAACCAGTTGAAATTTCGTCATGGTCAGATGGTTGATGTCACAGGGGACTAAAGTACATATTCATTTGATTTACTCTAGTACCCAAGGGCAAATCAAAACCATGAATACACTTATAGTGAACGAAGAAGTAAACTTTTGACAGTAAACTACATATCTCATTTTCCCTTCACCATCACTATTGCTACCATGACGTATGATATAAGAGGATGATGCACTTAAGTTATACTAACCGAAATGAGTTTGCTTATACATAATTGAGTTATCGCATTACAGTATGGGGGAAATGGACCACAGACATTCGCAGTAGTGACGCTTTGTAATTGACGTCATAATATAACCAATAAAAGCTAACACAACTAACAAAGCATTTCCCCTGAAGGTCAAGACTGGATTTGATAAACGGTAAATAAATGATTAAGAAAATACCATGCACAATTTCAATAGCAAGGAATAATTTATGGAAACATTCATAGAATGTGAATTATTATTGAATTAACTTATTACACTGATTTAAACATTAAGGCTTATGGGAGTAGATTTCCGCAATGCATTATGAACTCTCTTGAAAATTGTTGAACCTATTGAAACGAAAGTAATCTAACTTTTAAGATTTTGATTTCGAAATCTCTCGATCTGCAATTTAAGCAAGCACAACAGTACAAGAGAAGAAGAAACGACAACTTGCAACGGTATTATCTCTTTTAAATATCTGTATAATGCAAAACGACAAAAAGGGTCACCATAACAAAGTTTCAATGAAACACTAACAATTATATATACCGAAAAAATAAAAGAGGGGATGAAAGATAAGTTAAGACTCTTAATTCATACACTACTAATTTCTCAGAGTGAACATGCATATGTCAAGACAGGAAGAACGGTAATTCTGAAATACTTCGTGATGTCAACAACAAGAAGAACGCGGGCAATGCAGAGTACTGCAATATATTCTCAGTATTGTACCAGTCTCCTCGGACAGGTAGATTGATGACACCTTGACGGACATGCGTTATTGCAGTGATCCACTTTAGAAGACAGGTAAGCTCTGATCATCTCCTGCAATGTTATGCAATGTTGTGTCCAGCCATAGATGTCAGTAGATGGACACTGAAGCATGACAAGAGAACAATGCTGACACTCCAGGTGTTGATCATCTCAAGGTGTTCTACCATCAGCCATGATGAATGTCCAACAAGCATGATGCAGTTTTTCATCTGGTCAGGAGTCAGGATATGACTTTGACGGATGAGGATGAGAGTGGAGCTTCGGTATATAAGGCTCTTTTTTCATCTTCCCATTGCCCACTTTCGAGATGTTGTCCACCGATAGAAGAGCATGTGGTGCCTTTATGGTACTATGTGTTGTTGCTCATGCAGCGGCGTTTCGCCAACAACAGATGTATCAATTTCCTCAACAACAAATGCAACAGCTTGTAAGTCAGGCCAATCCATTGCCACAACAACAGAACCAGTTCCAAAAGACTAACCAAATTCCACAAGCTCAGCAACTTCCTCAACAACAACAACAATTTCCACAAGGCAATCCTCAACAACAAGTTGGACAAGGTATGCCACAACAACAAGTTGGACAAGGTATGCCACAACAACAAGTTGGACAAGGTATGCCACAACAACAAGGTATGCATCAACAACAATTACCACAAGGTATGCCACAACAGCAAGGTATGCAACAACAACAATTTCCACAGGGTATGCCACAACAACAATTTCCACAAGGTATGCCACAGCAACAATTTCCACAGGGTATGCAACAACTGTATCAGCAAGGTATGCAGTTTCCCCAACAACAATTCCAACAAGCCGCTATGCAGCAACAACTTTTACAACAACGGTTCCCACAAGCCCAGTTCGGACAACAGTACGGACAACAATTTCAACAGTTCAACAACACCATGATGCAGACTCCAGTTGTTCCCCCGAAGCCTGCCGTGCCCAAGCGAATTGCCTATATCCCTCCATGCCAGTATTTATCCTCTAGGCCCACTCCACGGGGATCGAACACAGGACCCTTCGAGCTGGAAACATACAGTGGTGGAAAAAATAGAATCGAAAGAGGATGGCCAGTGCAAGGTAATATTTTTTAAATATTTTGATTGAGTGAGTTATCGTTTAGCGCTCCATGGGCAGTATTGCAACCATTAACGAGTGAGTGAGTTATTGTTTAGCGCCGCTTGGGCAATTTTGCAGCCATCAGCAGCGAAACCATTAACGAGTACGATCAGTTAAAGAAATTAATGTATGGTTTAATTGTAAAAGTTTCTTTACATCGTGGTCTTCGTTGATTATACTTACAATCCTGATATACTACCTGTTCTACCTTCACTAGACTGAATGAGGCAATTACTTTTCTATCCATCAAATAAATAAATGTCCAGATATCAGAAGAAAGTAACTACAAATCATTTAAATTGCGCGACAATCCAGTCACAATTCCAAAATGTTGCTTCAGAACGTTCAATATCATGCCGATTAGAAGGTGCAGAGATTTGATGCAAACTTTTGGTTTAACTTATCGAAATTCAGTAATTTCGTGATGAACTGATTTCAAGATTATAATCTCCTTATCTTTACAGACTTGGTATATTGTTTATCATTTAATTTGTTAAGAGTGCCGGTAAAATTATAAAAATATTTTTCATTAGCCACATTTGAACCGTTGGAAGGTGTAGATGACTTCGTTTATGCTAGCTTTAATAGAGAGTATATTTAAAATTATAATTTTAATGTTATCTATTGTAAAGTAAATATGAACATTAAATAATGGATGAAAGTCTAAAATGCATTGTAAGATTTCTTTGCTTCCTGAACACTTCGGTACTAAAACTCATACTGTATAATCATTTAAATTAACAGCAATTCTAAAATACACCAAGATTCCATAAGTAACAGTAATTATTGTGTTGATATGGAAATGAACGTAATAAGTATATACACCACACTGTGCTAGTATTACGTTTCCTTCGAGAATAAATTGAAAGATTATACTGGACTTTCGCTATATTCTATTCAATGTCTGACAATGAAAGTATAAAATTCAACATTAAACTATAAGAGGCGAGGAGAGAAGGAACTTAAAGGGGCAGTAGCACGTTTTTAGGGGGAATATAAGGTGATGTCAGAAAAATGAAAATTAATGGTTCCAATTGATAGACAATGTGTTGAAACCCAATGGAACAGTGATAATTCAAATTTATAATGTAAAGTATAGCCATGCGATTCCTTTTTCTTACACAAAATGAATTAAAAGTGTTCACACAAAAATGGCCGCCAATGGATTTTATGTGAATCTTCATACTTTGCCCTCTGACTATGGATGATTGGTTTGTGTAAAGAGATTTTTGACACTGTCAAAATAATACATTAAGCATTAACTTACAATTATAAGTATAATATTTAAAATATAAAATTATCAAAAAACGTGCTACTGCCCCTTTAAGGCATATGACCAACTAGCTCAATGCTTAGCTAATCAATATTCACTCCCAGTTTCTTCTGTTTCACATTGTTAAGATAACAACGCCAAGGATCATCCTCTGAATCTTGTTCGAATGAAATCTCCTTACATTGGGAACATTCCAAGTCTGATATCAAAACTCCTTTCAGTGGCAATCAAAGTATGGAACAAAAATGTCTATTTCGTTGTTAATTTCATTACAGTGACAGTCATTACCAACTCATTTTTCGTTTTCGATCCTAACAGGACAGTCATTTCTATTCCGATTTTTTGTTTTAATCCTTACAATGACAATTAAACTATGTGACATATCTCAACATAAATGTCATCCTCGATTGCCATTTCATTAAAATTGACAGTCATTCATCATTAGTGATGTTTTCCTATCATAACAGGGCCAATTTAAGCAATTGAAAATTTCTCAACAAAAATGTTACATTCCATGACCTTGGACAAACATTCCAAGGCTAATATAAAAACTGCCTCCTTGCAGTTAATAACAACTTCTGTCAACACAAGGTTCTCCCTCGATTGTCATTTCATTACATGTGACAGTCATTCCCATTCCAATTATTTATTTCAAATCCTCTAGCGACAATCAAACTATGGGAGAATACTCAAAACAAATCTCTCTCATTTCATGTGACAATCAAAACAATTCCCGTTAAATTTTATTCATCCTTACGGTGGCAATCAAACTATGGGAGAACACTCACAACACTCTCTCTCATTATATTTTTATCATCCTGACAGTTGCAATCAAACTATGGGAGAATTTCATACGAATCTCTCATTTCATGTAACAATCATAACCATTCCCGTTATATTTTTATCATCATTTTAATCAAACAAACTATGGGATAACTCTAATAACAAACCTCTACCATTTCGTTTGACAATCATTATTTGTTTTCAATCCTTCCAATGACAATCAAACTATCGAACATCCCTCAACACAAATGTCTACCATTTTATTTGACACTCATTCCGATTCCTCTATTAATGTTTATCATCCTTCCAGTGACAATCAAACTATGGGAGAACTCTGCCTACGGATTTGAGAAGTTCTCTGACTTCATCATCTACGCTGTAACATCCACACCAGCTGCAGCTGAAGGTGGTGCCGCGGAACCCTACAAACCTGTAGGCGTATTCTGGATGGATCCAGCCTACTCCAGATGGTGGTCCGGAGCCAAGGGCTTCAAATGCAACCGTGGCTCTCAAGGGTACGATGCAGTAGGAAGCATCGAGTCATACACCCATGATCTGTACAAGGCCATGTTCCCAGGGGATCAAAACCTTAACAGCTACAAACCAAGGACAAGGAACATCGGAAAATATCTCTGGTTGCCAAGTGAATCAGCTATGGGTGCAACTGGGATCACGTTCCAGTAAGTATTGTTTTGGGCAACTAAGGGAATTGCGTATTTGAGATGGGGTAAACTGCATTGAATACATTATTGATCGTTCTAGTAAGTATTGCTATCAATAGATTTCTGCAACTAAGGTGTATTATCCAGGGAAGTTTGTTTTTGGATAGTTGAAAAATTTGGTAAACTGCATGGAATATAAATAAGTGAACGATTGTGTAAGAACATGTATTGCTTTTATCAAATTTGGGCTAAGATGTAATAACCAGGGAAATGGGTATTTTAGATAGTATGACAAATGGGGTAAACTGAATGGAATACAAATTAGTGAACAATCTAGTAAGTATTGCTTTTATTAGATTTGGGCAACAAAGATGTAATAACCAGGGAAATAGGCATCTGGGAAGTAAATAAAAGTTTGAGAAATGTAGTAAATTTTTGCTTGGAATACAAATAAGTGAAAGAGGCTTACAATAACAAGATCATTTCATAAAACGGACTCATAAATAGCCTGTACAATGCACAACTGCATCCAGATAATTCTTTTAACTGTGAAATTCAATATGGTAAGGAATAGTGTATTTTTCTTAAATATACCCAGTAAAAGTCAAATGAGAAGTCGTCTTGGAACGTTTTAGCTAAGAGACTAGAAAAGTATTGTTTGATTTGGGAATCCTTTTTATTCCTCTATTGGAACGAAAAAATTAACTTGGCCACAAAAGAAAGGTTATAATATATAAGTTGGACATTTTGACAAAAATTATTCAATTTGCATAATTTATTTGAAATAGCCATTCTTTAAGAGACGCACGTCAGGCGAGAAGAGACGCACCTTTTGCAGGCTTAGAATTTAAGTAAAGAAATTAAGAAAAATTAGGTCAAAGACAATTTCCTAATAAGACTTTTAAGAAACAGAAGGTAATTTTTCAGTCTTAGGACCTCCTACGACCACCGCCTCGGCACTTTAAAGGGGCAGTAGCACGTTTTTTGATAATTGTATTTTCTAGATTTTTCACTGATAATTGAACGTTAATGCAATATGTATTATTTTGAAAGTGTCATAAAATCAAATTACACAAGCTTATCATCCATAGTCAGAGGACAAAGAATGAAATTCACATTAAATCCATTGGCGGCCATTTTGTGTGAACACCTTTAATTCATTTTGTATAAGAAAAAGGAACCGTATGGCTAAACTTAACGTTATATATTTGAATTATTACTGCTCCATTTAGTTTAAATACATTGTCTTTCAATTAGAACAATTTATTTTCATTTTCATGACATCACCTTATATTCCTCCTAAAAACGTGCTACTGTCCCTTTAATACTCATAGATAGTAATTAAGTTCAACAACGATCATTTGGAGAATAAAATTTAATTTTGAATGTACACTTTGTCATTATCGTTTAAATCACAGATTTGTTTACCTGAACTGCATATTAACTTTCCAGTGCTAAAATCAACATCCGGGGTGAATGGTTCAAGCTGACGTCACCGACGTGGCCAGTGTACAACCCTCCTTCACCCGAAGAAAGTGAGTAATAATGTCTTATATCACGAGGATTATGATTTATCACTAACCTATGAAATCCTTATAAAATCTATCGTTTCAATCATTTCAAATATCATATCCAACACAACACAGAGAAATCTTAGATTATTCACATTTAGGTACGTCGATATTCACCACCGATTTTCATAATCAGAAGTTCCTATAGCATGCTTTAATCTATTCACATTTAGGAACGTTATAAGTTCGTCATAATCAAAAATTCCTTTAGCTTTCTTGGTCAGAGACAAATTGCAAGTGATCAGTGTGTTTTTGTTGCGATATATATGTTTAATCCCTCTCAACTTCAATTGACAAAGAACACTCTTTCATATCCTGATACTGCATTATAACATTCCAAAGCACTGAATTCCTATATATATTGTATATATGTACAATAGATGGTACTGCATCGTATGATATAATTTTAATGCATTCCAAATTCAAATTAATAACCTGATACTGCATCATAGCATTTTAAGTCACTGAATTTCCTATCTACTTCAACGTATAACAGAAAACTGCATGATATTATTCCAGTTCATTTCAAATCCCAATATACAATCTGATGCATCATGGCATTTCAAACCACTGAATTCCCTATCAACTTCAATATCCAATGTATCTCAGATAATACTGCATCATATGATATAATTCTAATGCATTCCCCATATCCAATGTAAAAACGTAACACTGCATCAAACTATGACACGTAGTTCATATGTAACTGCATATGCAATACTTTTATAATCCATACTGAAAGATATTATTTCTATGCGATTTATATATACCTTCATATCCCTTATTTATATCACTTTATACTGCATCGTTTTACATTATATTATACTGCATCATACTATATATGACATTACATTATCTAACATATCTTCCCAAAACTGCATCATTACATATCATACCATACCATTACTGCATCATATTGTGTAAGCCAATGCTTTAGTATATCTTCTGACATATCAACATATATAATGTATATATTACCATAATTTAATATATAACCATACCATTACTGCATCATACTATAAAATATATAATATGCCAATGCTTTAGCATGTCTTCATATTCCATGTATATATAACCACATACTGCATCATACTATAAAATATATATCATGCCAATGCTTTAGCATGTCTTCATATTCCATGTATATATAACCACATACTGCATCATCTTTGTCAACAGAAATGAGGGTCCAGATGCAACAGTATGCCCAAATGCAAGCCAAAATACGCAGCGTAGAAAGACAGATTGCTGCAGCAGAAGCTCAAGCTAACGCCCCGCCCCCTTAAATTTGTGGGCGTTCCTTTGCGATTACATTGACCAATCAAATCGATTGGTCATTTTTGAATGTTTAAAACCGGTTACATTTCACTTTATCTTGTCGTTATTGACAGCATGTCTGATCGTGCATATCATTATTAATCATATTTTTTGAAAATTGTACGATAGTTCACTTAAGAAGTTTTAGGTACTTCGAATGAAAAAGTTTGCATTCGTATATACTATGTTTAGTGTTGCAACTTCTCTGCAGTTTTAATATTAAGGAAAGTAAATGCAATTTGTCAAAATATCAATTTTATTCAATTAATTGACATCGGTAAAAATATTTATACATGGCGTTTCACTTTGGTACAAATTTGCGTTGATAGGTTAAAAGGTATTGCTCTATTCGTTTAGTAATAACTCCTGTCATTAACGGTACATTATTTGGAAAAACCAATAATATATTTCCTTTGATAACCTTAAAACCTCATCTGCATACATTGAAAGTTATAGATTGTGTTACTGTAGCTTGATGATATTTATCAAGGATTGATACCAAAATATTTTCATTATACAAGAAATTTATTTTTGAATTCAATATACTTTTTCTGACCTGTTTATTATAACTCATAACATTTACAGCATTAATACCCGCTGCATGCTAACATGTTCTTTGTTCAATATTTACATTTGATAAAGATACTATTTATGTTTTGAAATGCATTTGCTAATAAAAGTTTTCAGCTTGTATCATATATCATTATTTTCATTAACCAGAACACGAATCTGCTTACAAAGAGATTTCGTTCACGACCATACATTAAAAACCCCAAATAAGTATATAGTAGTATCCTTTTTGGGCGGATCTAAAAACGTCATAAGTTATGACGTTCCAGTACGCATGACCAGTTATTTAAATGATGACGTCATAAGGGATTGTTCTTCACTCTTTGGCTACAGAGGGAAATCATAATATGAATATGATTATTATTCACGTATTTTACTGACTCGCTATCCAAGTTCATTGTTAAATTACTTTATATATTCCTCTTTTTAAGAATCTTTTCAGCCGTTCATTACTAGAAACATGCGAGTCAACGCATTGAGATTTATTCCGTTAAACGTTTTGTTTAATGAAGACTGTTTAATAATGAAATATTGCTGTAGAAGTTTATAGCGTTCCGAATTCTAACTCTTAACAACGTTAGACGAATCAGAGCTAGAAAGCAATTTTACGCTTGTATCTTTACATTTGATTGTCATATAAATAAATGTCATTTGTTATCCGTGTATCTGATTCGCTGAACACTGTAACAGAAATTCAGTTCATACCTGCATAAACTTAATTTCGTGACGTCACATCACATTTAGCCACGCCCATTCACACTTAGCCACGCCCCAAGTAACGTTTTTTATGCTGTACCAGTTCGGTAAAAAGACACAAATTACAAATAGCTTATATCAAATACATATTTTATAGTTTCTTTGATAAATGGAATGGCCTCATAACAATACACCCGGTCGTTTTCCCTCTCCCGCAGTCGCGTTTAAATTGTTGCAAGGGGATCGGCCATTGAAATGCCGCACTTTTTAGCTTTGTTTCTCAACGAGATTAGAGAACTGTGTCGTTTAACATAAACTTAATTCGATTTGATCTGATTGCTTTTAAGCTTTTAAGCCACATATATGGCACCTACGATAGTCTAATCGGCTATTTTCATCCCGAATCCAACAGTCGCGAGTCTGTGTTTACGTACAACGGTTGACACTAGGAATGTCAAGGCCACGTGACAAGACGTTGCGTGATTCCGTTGTGAATTTTCATTGGCTGGTGAACTAGTCGTAGGCGGAGCTTAAATAATAATGACGTTTTGATTGACATTTTTTCTCTCTCGTTTTGTTGAGAGTTGAATTCGTTCGCGTAAATAGTGCAGTAGTATTTGTTGCATTGTGCTACGCGGATTTACACAGTTTGCACAGCGGTTTTTAAGTTTATACCTCCATGAACTTAATAAATTTTGAAGTCAATTCTTAAAAAACTGCTTCCCACCCTAAGATTATGTTTCATAATGAAATATCGCTATATGATCTTACTAGGATGCGAATTTTAAGCTAGTAACCTGTTTTGTCTTTTACTTTATAATCTGTTGCTTATCATAAAATTACTCCTTGTAAAGATTATGTTTCATAACGAAACATCGCTTTATCATGATCGGTTTATAGGGTTCCGAATTCTAACGAGGCGAAGCCGCGCTAGTAAGCTACTCTTCCGTTTTGCATTTTAGTATTGATTTTCAGGTTTATCAAAGTATTTTTAACGACCACCAACAATGATTAAGACGAAGATACACACATGTTAAAGACAAAATACAACGTAATGTCAGATTAACCTTGTGCTGTGACATTGAAAAGAAGTGTTCAGTGTGACTATCATCTGCAAACTTAAGGACTGAAAACTGGGTGTATCATAAGGACCACATACATTTGTTAAACCACAATGAAATTCTTATTTCATAAATATAAAATTTATTAACAAAACATTACTAATAACTTTTAGCATGTCAATAATGGCTAAAATAAATAGTTCCACATACGACAGGCAGATGTAGGACAATTGGATGTGAAGTCACATATTGTCCCTATTTTTTAAAATTTTGGATATTTGATATAGAAATAAGTTAAAATTGAGCCCTGAACTATACCTAATTTCGGCTTAAAGGGGCAGTAGCACGTTTTGTGGGGGGAATATAAAAATGTTAGGAAAATGAAAACTAATAGTTCCAATTGAAAGACAATGTATTTAAACTAAATGAAGCAGTGATAATTCAAATATAAACGTTAAGTTTAGCCATGCGATTCCTTTTTCATACACAACATGGATTAAAGGTGTTCACACAAAATGGCCGCCAATGGATTTTATGTGAATCTTCATACTTTGTCCTCTGACTATGGATGTTTGGTTTGTGTAATGAGATTTTTGACACTGTCAAAATAATACATTTAGGATTAACTTACACTTATTAATGAAAAAATAAAAATATAAAAATTATCAAAAAACGTGCTACTGCCCCTTTATAGCTGAGTCGGCTAGCCTTGCCAATAATTTCAAGACTCGAGAATGCTCCTTTAATTTGTTCCCCTTAAGGTCTGGATAACAGCCTAAATAGATCTTATAAGCTACCATAATATTAACTTTGTAACCATGAGCTTTATCTCCATCCACAGTTAGAAGACGACAGCTGCAACAGTTCATCAACCTCAGAAGACAGATGGCGGAGTACGAGAGGAGGGCTAACGCGGCAGAGGCAGCTGCTCAAGCTCCCCCATAATACCTACATGGGGCAATGTAGATACTCATGTAATATTGTCCCATCAAGGTATTGTGTTGCCCGAACTACTTGGTCAAAGTGAGTCATTACTGAAATTCCCATAGATGTACATGTTAAGTTACTGTTGCAATATATTTTCACTTATTGAGTTTTGATCGAAATCGTATCAGCTACAAAGACATGATTTCAATATGATATCAGATTATGATTTAAACGCAGCTATTTAAACATACAGCAAAAATCAACATAATGTTCATATTCAAGATGGCGGTCAATCGAAAAGGGCGCTAAAGAAATCGTGATCAAATGTGTGTCACTCAATCAGTTGTCAGTCAAAAAATCATTCACGAAATGGCAAAAGGTAATGACTTAAGTGGAAAAGAGATAGTTTCCTAGCTTTATGTTATTGCATACCACATCAAGGCTTTTTACAACAAATGAAAATCATTCTTGCAACGGTCGATCAACACTTAGTTCTATGGTAAATTCACAACTGATTACTCACTTTTGGCCAGGTTATTGTGGCAACAAAATACCTGGGGCAATATTATACCAAGCTACGATGAGGCAACATGGATACCTTTTTGCAACACAAGTAAATGTTGGCATAACAAACTGGTAACGGACTTTTATGGAACGCGGGATGTTTCCATACATATTATTGAGGCAGGAATCTGTATCAATACGTTTCACTTTCAGAATGAAAAAGTTTTGTTTACGTACTTTAGTTGATTAATCATAACTGCTAAATGCTAACAAGTGGGTTGAAAACCATTTAAAGAAATAATAAAGACGTCAGGCATATAAACACATTGTGCAATAAGTTTCTTCATAGTGAATATAATACAAGTTAAAACACTTAATTAAATTAGTTAAATATCATTATAGTTTGGTTTATATATTGAAAAAATTATATTTGAAAATTTACAAAGATGATTTTCACTTGACTTATTGTCATATTACTTATATCAAAATAAAGCATGATGTAAAGTAAATGTCATTGTATTATACTTGTTTGTATACTATTTTGTTTTTGTATCATCTGTGCATTCACTATTAAATCTTCGTTTTTAAAACGTGTTGTGTCTTCTTTGCAATTCATCTAGTTTTAAATTGGCCGTACATGTAGCAGTTAAATTTGTTTCTTGATTTTTCCCACAAAAAAGTTAAGTCTGCCTGTATAAATTTTCACTGAGAATAATTGTTTGTGGGGCTGCAATCGTTCGTATTTACTAAAAATCTTTTATCTAAAAAAACCCACATTGTACTGTTATTTTTCATAGTGTTTAAAGCAAAAGTTTACATTTGCAAAAACAAGTCAACTAAAAGCCCAAAACGATGAATGACAAATCTTTTTCGTTTGGTTAATAATATTACATGCACTTTCTGAAAGAACATTAGATGCACTCCTCAAGCCAAACAATATCACCCTAAAAAGATTATTGCATACGATACATTGCAAATCCTTAGCCATGAGAGTAGTGCTAATATTATTCATATTAAAGATTTGCTAACTATTCTGTCAAAATGTTTTATACGTTTATTTATCTAGCACTTTTATGTGTTAAAATTTTCCCATTCATGAAATTAGTAAGTGTATTTTATTCCTCTTTTTCTTCATCAAAATTCAAGAATTCTTTTCAGTAGGCGTATCGAATTATCAACTTTGCATGTTGTGTCGGTTATCATGCAACCGGCAACATTTATTTTGGTTTTCGTGAAATTCATTTTCCTAAAGAAGGTGATACAGTGCTTATAAAATAGTTGCTAAACACTTATATTATTTTCGTGCCCAAGTCATACTATGTTACGACACTCGTGCCTAAATTATATTAGCAATTCGTGTCGTAAACATAGTATGCCATGGACACTCATATAATAACCTCTATATATGACAAAGGAGCGAATTGACGATTTGATTTAATCGAGATTGAGAACTTTCGGACCACGTCAACACACTGCATATCTTACTAGGCCCCCCCCCCCCCCCCCCCCAAAAAAATGTTTCTGATCTTTACAGGCAGTCCATAATAATGCAATCATTATAATGTTTTCTTCCCTAAACATTGGTTTTATCAATCTTTGGAAATTTATATATAATCCACTTTAAACGTTACATGATACTATCACTGCCAGTAAGTTTATTTGAAGGCCAACTTGAACAGAAACGAGATACACTTGTCCATTTCTTTAGACTACGTAAATAAAGTTCTTTTCTTTTCCCCTTTAATTTCTTTTTAAGAAAATGGCTTGATGCGTTGGTCTCAAACCAATGCCATTTCAAACCAAATATTTGCTAACGCAAGGGCAACGAAAACATACAGATATGATATTATAATGTCCAACATCACACAATAATTCCAGAAATAAAAAGTTTGCGGAATACTGAGGTTCTTGTCTCAAACACAGTACCAACGAATGTCATACGTACGTATCTTCTAGCTAAGTAAAAGAAGAAAGTTTTCCCTTTTTGAATTGAAATTATCAAGAGTATCATATATGAAAGTAAGCAATAAACATCCAATTATTCATAAGTTATGTTCTCTAAACTTGTGATAAACCATTTCAATTTCATTTTTTTAATTTCGCAAAGCAAAACTAGTTCAGTTTAAAAGATCTTCTCAGCGGTTCACCATTTTTGAGAATGGTTGATAAAATATATATTAGAACCACGATATCTCAAATTATCTGTTTATTTGGAGTCATTCCAATAAAGGATAAAAAATCCTGATTTTGATATACATATAATAAATGAAAAAAAGAATAAAGAGAACAATGATATCATTCAAGTTGAAAATTAGAAGTGACATTGTCACATATTGCTGAAATACACACATGGTAGATATTAAATTACTTACATTTTGTATATTATAAGTACACATAACTAAAGTAAATTTTACCTACATATATCATCAAAATTGTTGTGCACCAAACCGCGAAATTAGGTAAACAATAACCACAAAGATTTATATCGCCTTTTGCGTACACATCACGTTTAATCCTCAAAAAGCATTTACAATAAGTAAAAACAGAACCATTAAGACTTGCACGATAAAGTTGCATATCAAATTAAGGAAGTGCCTCACAACAATGTGTTTGTATGTTTGTATTTTTGTATGTTTGCGTGTTCTGACAGCATAGCTTGTCCGGGCCCACACAAAAAAAGACAGCCAGATAATGGATTAGACCAAGATAAAAAAAGCTTCCATGTTAAAGTTGGTCAGATGACAGAAACATTTTTTATGTCCCCCTTGACAAATGGGGGCGGAGTTAGGAGGTGTCCTGCAGTATAAAACGACTTTTTTCTAGAGGTCTTTGCCCACTTTCGAGATGACGTCCAAAGGCCTGATATGTGGTGCCTTGCTTGTCCTATGTCTTTTAGGACATGGTGGCAGAGGCAATGCCATGAATTATTACCCTAATCGACAGATGGTAAGCCAAGCCAATCAGTACCAACCAGCGTCCAATCAGTTCCAACAATCTACACAGTACAAACCTAATCCATATCAGCAGCAAAATCAATCACCGGCTCAGACTCCGTATCAGCCAACGGCAACGAACCCCCAAACTCAGCCACAGCAACAGGCTGCGTACCCGCAAGCTAATCAACAACAGCAACAACAAACGTATCCTCAGCCTCAACAGCCTCAACAGCCAGCTACGTACCCACAGCAGTCACAACAAAGTTGGCAGCAACCAAGACAGCCGAATACGTATCCGCAACCAAATCAACCACCACAACAAGGGACGTATCCGCAACCAAATAAACCACCACAACAAGGGACGTACCCGCAACCTAATCAGCCACGACAGAATACGTACCCGCAATCGAATCAACCACAACAACAAGGGACGTACCCGCAACCTAATCAACCACACGGACAGTACCCGCAACCTCATCAACCACACGGACCGTACCCGCAACCTCATCAACCACAAGGACCGTACCCGCAACCTCATCAACCACAAGGACCGTACCCACAACCACACCAACAACAAGGTCATTATCAACAACCTCACCAAAACAACCAATATCCTCAGCAACAGTACGGTGCACACAGACCACAGTTTCCGCAAAACCAACACCAATTTCGTGGGGGACAATACCAAAATCCTTTCCAGAAGCCCTACCAACAAAACCCATACCAACAACCCTACCGTCAACCATTCCAACCACATAGGAACTTTTCAAATCCTTTCGGACCTACCATTCCTCCAAAGGCACCAACAAAAAGGATCGCTTACATCCCTCCGTGTCAGTACCTTTCTTCAAGACCTACTCCAAGGACCGCAAATTTTGCACCTTTCGAACTAGAAACTTTCAGTGGCCAAAAAACGAGGATAGAAAGGGGGTGGCCAGTGCAAGGTTTGTTGCGTTTGTGATCATTTAATTGAGTCTTTCTTAACTTGATTTGATTTTGTGTTAAATGTTTATTCATTGACCCTTGCTGGTTTTTAATGTTGATTGAATGGAGCTTACAATAAATGTAATGATTACATTCAACAATAAGAACAATCATAGTTAATGTCAATGTTTATATCAATGCCTTCTAATATATCAATTCAGTTCCCATATGGTTGGAAATAAGTAGTGACATATTTTCAATATGAGCACATATCAATTTTGCTAAGCTACGATTGCTGAAGCGCGAGTTCCTGCCTTTGTTTGCCTGTGACGTCATAACACCATTGTTCGTGACGTCACTGTTACCGGTCGTCGTTTCTTGGGTATTTCTATCATGGTAAAATGAATAGAATCAGTTATAAGGAAATTATTAGCCTCGGAAGTGTGTCATATGACTTATACGAAACTCGTGCAAATTACCGCTCTCGCTCGGGTAATAAAACAATTCACACTTGTTTCGTACAAGTCATATGACACTTCGTGGGGAACTAATCTATTGTCAGTTCGCTCCTTAGTAATAGAAAATTTGCATTTTGTTTACAAACCCTCTGACGTTGAATTTTTTGTTTCATTTCAGTTGCAATCAAACAATGGGAGGGATCACCATACCTTTTCGAATATTTTACCGATTTCATCGTATATGCCAAGCCAGTTCAAGGCAATATGGAAGGAGGACCGGTAGACCCATATAAACCTGTGGGTGTCTTTATGACAGATTCTATGTATCAAAGATTCATGTCTGGTGCAAAAGGATTCAAATGCAACCGAGGTTCCAGAGGATATGACGCAATAGGAAGCATTGAGGAGTACACACAGGATGTACAGAAGTCCATTTATGGAAACTCCGTTCCTGGTCTACGCTTCAGACCTCCACAACAGAGAAAAAAGGCCGAGTTTATGTGGTTCCCCAGCGAAGGCGCGATGAAAGCTACTGGCATCCAGTTTGTGTAAGAAAACATTTCAATTTTAATTAAGTGAGTGACGGAATTGGTGTTTAACGTGTTTTGAAAAATATTTCAGTTTTTAAACACGTGCAAATCATAAATATCGTACAGAACCTGACCAAAAATGAGTCATCATTAGCGAAATTCCCAAAGACGTTTATGCTTATTTACTGTTGTAAGAATAATTTTGAAGTAAGGAGGTCTTTAAATTGTATTTTTACAAACAGCTAGGACACTCATCTCTGTTATGCCTACGTAGTTATCTTTTATCTTCATGTAGATCAGTTTTGAATGACAACTGATTGATTGACACATATAAAGTATTTAGAGCGCCTGTTCCATTGGCCGCCATGTTTAATGTGCTTTTTGGTTGAATATGTTTAAATTGCTGACTTTTATAATAATCATCCATTTATATAATGAAAAGTATGTATATGTAGCTGTGGGGATTTATAATTGCAGAAATTACTTTCTGCTGCAGTTCTATCAAAAAAGGGTCTTGCAACAGGTGATTAATATCTAAGTCAATGGTAATTACGAGTATCAAAAAAGGGTCTTGCAACAGGTAATTAATATCTAAATCAATGGTAATTACGAGTATCAAAAAAGGGTCTTGCAACAGGTGATTAATATCGAAGTCAATGGTAATTACGAGTATCAAAAAAAGGTCTTGCAACAGCTTATTAATATCTAAGTCAATGGTAATTACGAGTATCAAAAAAGGGTCTTGCAACAGCTAATTAATATCTAAGTCAATGGTAATTACGAGTATCAAAAAAGGGTCTTGCAACAGCTAATTAATATCTAAGTCAATGGTAATTACGAGTATGATCACTCACCTGTATCCGGGAATTGTATCATTGTATTTGACCGTCACGCAAGGCATAGATCGCGCCAGTGTCTATCGCGTATTATATAAGCCTTACTGCTTTTATTCAACTTTTCAGTGCCAAATATACCACTAAAGCTATAGCTTAAACTCAACAGCTGATTGTGACTTGTTGATAAAGAAGGTATTTTACTCTAAAAGCGCTTGTACAATGCAATAAGCATTCACCTAACCATTTAGGATAAAGTAATTTAGTAATCTAATTCAACTCTATTTCAATTCTTTTTCAATTATCTGTTATTTTACTTAATTTTCCCTTTAATTCATGTTTCTTTTTTTCTTAGTTGAGGTTTCTGTTTAGTAGAAAATGAAATGAAATGGAAAAACGAATGGAAAAAGGAATTTAACTATCATCTTTTGAAAGAGTTTTTTTGAAATTTTATTATTTTTTGAAGGCTGAGATTTTATGAAAATAGATATGTTGTAATTGTTTCATGCATTATGCCAAAACTAAACCACGTGATATTATTTCACTGTTCTCAAATATAAACAAAAATATACGAATGCCAATGTCATACTATATTTACGAAACGAGTGCTTTCATATTGGCAATTACCGAGCGAAAGCGAATGAAATACTGATATTTAGGGCAAACTGTCGACATAGACACGATTGTGATATTTTAATAAACGAACATATTTAATCAAAGAAATAAATCAAAATCTACTTCAAAGCATAGGCAGATTATCCGATATCGGCACATTAAAGTCAACGTAATATGCAAACTTGGACATAAAACATTTTCTTTGGAGTCACGTCACAGTGAAAAACGCCTTTGGGCGTCGAATTGATAATAGAATGCCGTAATGACGTGACTGCAGGAAGTTGAGACTACCATAAGTTTTTTACTTTATCAATTGAAATCGGAATGGATAAACCCTGTTTATTTAAAGTTAATACAAAAATCAATTAAATAAAACTAATTGTTTTAATAGTCATTAATATATTAAACATTTTTTAAATTTGTTTTAATAAGGTATTGGACAACTCATCTATATTTCTTACAGACAACAAAATGGTACCATTTCCGAATAAATCCGATATTAAATCTGTGTCCAATAAAAGAAAATGTGTTATATTATTAATTGTTCATACTTTCCGTTCCTAATTGTTCTTGTATTATCTTCTTTCTTTTTCTAATATGTTTTTATGCCCCCGCCATATATGGCAGGGTCATATTGGATTACCCTCGGTTGTCCGTCCGTACGTACGCACGTAACCACTCTATACAGGGCATCGTTTATCCACTTCTCATAAATCGTTCAACAGATTTAATTGAAATTGCACACATAGCATCCTCATATATTTTTCTTCAATTTTTATTTTTTTTCAAAGTTCTGATATGTTGAACCTTGTTAAATTTTGGGGCAGGTGAAAGCTCATATTGGTATGATAAGGGATGTTGTTTATCCATTTATCCTAAAAAAGTACTGGATAGACTGCGCTGATCTTTCAAACATGATAAAACCAATATGAGAGAGGGGACTTATTTTTAATATATTCTCTCGTGACATATTTCTTTACTTTCATTTTAAAATATTTCTACTTTCAGTGCTAAAATCAATATAAGAGGAGCGACTTATGTAAGACATATCCTCACTGTCTATATATACTTTCATTTTACAACATAATTACTTTCATTTCTAAATAAATAAAAGATAAATATAATATAAAATATATTTTAAATACAACCTCAGTGTCTATACCTTCGTTTCATAACTTCTTTTCTTTCAGTGCTAAAATCAATATAAGAGAGGGGACTTACTTTTAATATATTCTCTCGTGACTTATTTCATTTCTTTACTTCATTTTAAAATATCTTTTCTTTCAGTGCTAAAATCAATATAAGAGGGGAATGGTTTAAACTAACGTCACCAACATGGCCAGTATACAATCCACCATCGCCAGAAGAAAGTAAGACTTTTTCTCTCAATCTCAAACATTTTGACAATGTAAATGGACAAACCGTGTTTTTCATTTTTTAGTAAGAAGAGCTCGTGACTTTTATCTGACAAAACTTAACCAAGAGTTATGTATGACTCTTTATGCGCGAATGTTGATTTATACATTTTTAGTTAAAATAAGCATGGTCATGATATTTGTCTTTTTTAATGGTTCTCATTGGAGAAAACATATTTTGTCTGACAAAACTTAACCAAGAGTTATGTACGACTCTTTTTATGCGCGGATGTTGATTTATACATTTTTAGTTCAAAGAAGCATGGTTATGATATATTTCTTTTTAAATGGACCTCAGTTTGAAAACATATTTGGAAATTAAAGACGTCATTAAAAACTAAAAGGACCGCAACATTGTAAACCATATCTTAGTTAAAGCTAAATACATTATTCGTAAACTGTTATTAAGTGTTATTAAGTATAACGATTTCAGCTTAAAGAACAACGAAGTTCTGCCCAAAATAGTTATAAACTTGTTCTCTAATATTAGTATTAATATTAATATTGTCACAAAAAATATGGAAAAGACGTTTAAGGTCCCAAATGTTTTTAAATAGTCACAAAAAATAAAAATATGATATTCTGATGAATGAAATTGTGAGAACTACTTCACAACTTATGTGCCTATTGGAGGGATTCGTTTTCTCATTTCACTAACCACAGGATATGTGTTTCACTCATGAAACCGTATCATTTGTCTTGCCTCTGATTGAAAAGTATTTCACGTTAAGAAATTATTCCATTAAAATATTCAAGAAAATTTTAGTTTTAGTTTTTAGATATACATTGAATTCACAGAAAGTTACATTCACTGATTAGATTAAACTTACAAAAAGAACATGCATAATAGCGAATACCCCCAAGCCATATGAGTTAAGCTTTCTCCCTAACTAATCCTGAAATGTGTCTCCCTAGTTGAGTGACAGGTGTCCATCATTTGTCATGTAAATAACACATGACCGCCATGACACTCGCTGTATAAGATAAATATGTATGGCATCAAAACACTATAGTCCTTTTATTTGAATTAAATGTTCGTTTTCACACATTACAATTGTTTTCCAGGTAAAATATTTTAATAAATAGAAAACTTAAGTTAGAAATATCTGTTGGTATATGAAAACTATTTAATACTATTTGAAATAAGAAATGGCATTAGTGTAGTCAAATTCGTAAAGCTAAAAAAATACAGTGTCAAAATATTTTGTCAATGTTTTTTTTTTTATAAAATCTAGTCAATGCATCGTGTAGAACATTTTCAAAGATTCGTGATTTCAACCAACTGCTAAGTTTAGACATAAAACAAAATTCTAAAATGATGTTATTCAGTTTCTGTTTTAATATTTAGGATTTACAAAAGACCTACTAGGGGTTTAAGATTCCTTCCAAATGTAATGTTAGACTTAATAAGGGCGGAATATGTTATTAAGTATACATGCTAATGTTAATGCGCAAGACAATGTGTATATTGTGCGTGACCTATAATTCATCGTTCCTAACGTCACGGAAAAAACGTGACGTCCGCTTCTGGTAACAAACATACAATGTCTGTACTGTCACATGCTGGCTAATTTACGAGTGAATCGTGGTATTTTTTATTCCATGGTATATATCACCTATCAATCAAACTGCTCACCTTTTGTTTCCTTTTTTTGTGTGAAAGATTTGCATTCCTTATATGCATGAATTAAAAACTTTCTTTCTATTATTAATATGAGATATGGGATATTAATATACCTTGATCTATATAGCATGCAAAAGGGGTCACCTGATAATCCTTGGATATAAACTCGTGAATATATATGCCGTTAAAATTCAAAAATGTTATTCCTTGAAAGATACAAATTTTGAAGATTTTTGAAAAAGCAGAGTTGACGTTTTTGTTGTTGCATAATACGAACTTTTCGAATATGTTTTCCAGATGTTATTAAACAAATGTTAATGTGGTCATAGATTTGACTCATTTTCGTAGAATGGAATTTAGAGAATTTGAGTCTTAACTATATGAATATTGGAAATTTTATCCTTTTGATATCCTTTTGACAGGAGACCCTTTTAAAAGCAGAGACTATGTCAGCAGAATAACATATATACTGGACAAAAGTATTTAGAGATATTTGAAAATATTGAAATTATTAATACTATCATATTTCGTCCTTGACCTTCTAATGAACTATTGATGATAAACATTTAGATATCCATAAGGTATTTTGTCCAGCATATACTATTTCGATGATCAGACCACATACGTAGATTACAAAATGAAAATTAAACAGACGGACACAGTCACTGCTCTCGTTTTATATATTCTATGCTCTCTTTGAGGCTTTTATGCTATCTAATTTACAAGTATTTTTATATTACCTGTATTACACCTGTATTACCTGTTAATATTATTTTCAGCAAGAGTCCATGCATTCATTTTATCTACAACATGTTCTATTTTATGCTTCTTTGCTGTCTAATTTACAATGATTATTGTATCACCTGTATTGCTCCTGCATAACCTATATATATTATTTTTCAGCAAATGTCTACATGTCTATTCATTCATTTTTAGAATCAACATTTTTTCATATTTCGGTTTGTCTAGGAATTATTGCTTATGTATATCTCTCCAGGTTGAACTTATATTCGATCAACTGTTATGGTATCTGTATTTATGCAGGAATATTTAAAAGTGTTTTTAAAAGACAACTTTCTTTAAATTTTGTGAAATTATTTAGACAACTTTACTGTGTAAAAACAGTAAATGACAAAAGATGAGTAACTACCTTTAAGATGATGGCTCCTTTGATGGAGCGCAGTGGTGTAGTTGCAAGCATGCTGGCCTCTCAAACCAGAACCCGGGTTTGGATCCCGGTGGAGACGCCCATTCTTTGAGTGTCATCCTGTGTACCTGGGCAAGGCACTTCATCTGAATTGCACTCAGTTCAACCAGCTGTTAAAATTGGTACCTGGAAACGATATAAATGTGCTACATGGTATTGATTAGCCCTTAGTAGCAGTTGTAACTCCTTCAGGGTAATAACGTAGCGCTTTGAGTATGTCTAAGGACGTGGAAAATGCGCCATGTAAGTTTTCACATTATTGTTTTATTTCATGTAAACATGGTCTTTCACAGTTCTTCCACGGACGGAACTATTTTATTTTTGAAAAGTCGTGATCAAAAAAACTTATTAAAAAAGCAGCGTAACAAAAATATAAATAAATGCATTCTATCACATAAAGTTGAAATAACACTCCCTTTCACCATGAAGACTTAAGTAATTTTCTCAATAAGAATTAAATCTTTTATTTGTTCATAAAGTATATGAATCCACAAGGTCATATATAATAAAAGCTCTCATTTTAACCCGTTTGGCTTCAGTTGTCTTTAATGAAAAGAGCTGTGAAATATAGTGTTGCCCTAATTACTCTATTAGCTATTTTTAAACACATTTAAAACATTTTGTAAGCCTGCTGTTAAATATACAACAGTAAAAGATGACATAAGGATCAGAGGTGAAAGTTTCGGAATACATAATAATTTTCTTTAAAAAATATATGTAAAAATATATTTATGTCCTAAGTGCATTTAGAAGTTAATGGATCTTAATATACTTTTTGAAAAGATTCATACCAATTTTCTATCTTATTTACCTGTTTTGACGTTAAAAAAAATTCAAAGCTTTCTTTTGTTTTCAAAATACTTGTCGGAAATCCTACCGAAACTATTTTTCGTCGTTTATGATTTCACAAAACCAAGATAATGACAAAATATATTTAGCAAACATAATAAAGATTTTTGAAAAAACGTGAGACAAGTAGTTACCATGGTTACCCTTTTCCTTCGGTTATGTTTTTTGTGTATACTCCACTTTGAAGTCACTACCCGGAGATGGATTATTCAAAACATAAAACCTTAAGTTAAGTATTTATGAAGTCAAAAGTACACAATACTGTGTACATGAGTGAGCGAGTGAGTATTTATGAAGTCAAAAGTACATTATACGTGTAAATGAGTGAGTGAGTATTTATGAAGTCAAAAGTACATTATACTGTGTAAGTGAGTGAGTGAGTTGGGTATTATTTAACGCCGCTTGGGCAATATTTCAGCCATTAGCGGCTTTATACAGTGTGAAACAAGTCAAAAGTTAAATATTCCCCTAATGGTGTTGTTCTAAACGGTTGACGTTTTGATTGTTGACGTTGATAGCGTGACGGTCCACCTTTTACACTTTACTGTTGGTTTAAAGGGGCAGTAGCACGTATTTTTGACAAAAAACCCCAATATTTTCTTTTTTTCACTGATAATTGTAATAGATCTCATTACACAAACCAATCATCTAAAGTCATAGAGCAAATTAAGATTCACATAAAGTCAATATGCGGCCATTTTTGTGTGAGCATCTTTAATTCATTCTGTGTAAGAAAAAGAATTGCATGACTGAACTTTACATTATACATTTGATTTATTACTGATTGAGTTACTCTAAATACATGCTCTTTCTATTGGAACCATTTATTTTAATTTTTCTGGGTTCAACTTATATTTCCCCCAAAAAGGTGCTACTGTTCCTTTAATGTTGTATCCATCTCATAACTGAACTGTAAATAGCTTTACGTTTGCATATGTTCACTATAAACCTACATGTCATCAGTATGATTAAATTAAGTCATTATTTATAAACTTGTTTTCAAGTTATGCTGGAATAATAAGTGTTTAAAAACAATTATGCCCTGCCTTATGTTTGCATATGTTCATTATTAACAAACATGCAAACGGTTTAATTGAGTGACATTAATCAACGTTTGTGTTTTGGCAGTAATAATGCTGGGAAATGAGAGTTTCAAAAGCAATGCCCTGCCTATGTTGGCATATGTTCACTGGTTACGATCATGTAATCAGTTGGATTTAGTGATTACTGATAAACCAATTTCTTGTTTTGCTAGGATTTATGGGTGTTAAGAAAAATTGCCCAGTTTTATGTTGGTATATGTTCACTATTAACAAACATGCCAACAGTTAAATTAAGTAAAATTAATCAACATGTTCTTGTATCCGTGTGCTGGGATAATGCCTGTATAAAAGCAATGACCTGCTATATGTTTGCATATGTTTACTATACACAAATATGTTATCATTATGCCCGCCGAATCGGAGATTCCGGGGATATTTTGTTTTTGCCTGGACGTCTGTCTGTCACTCTGTCTGTCACAATAAAACTTTGACCTTGCCCATTACGTGTAATTGGATAGAGATAGACCTTTGATATTTCACATGTGCATCTATCATAAGACCTTTCAGATATTATTTTGGACCTCGTGACCTCGACCTTGGTGCAGCATGCATTTTTCGAAAACGTTGACCTTGGCTATAACTTGTGATTGGAAAAGATATAGACATTTGATATTTCACATGTGGATTGATCACGATAAGATTTTTCATATGAGGTCGTCGGTTTTTTTTTACCTCGTGACCTTGACCTTGGGGAAAATATACATTATAATTTACTGATATACGGGGCATCAGTGTTTAACAAATACATCTTGTTTAAATTTAGAGATAATGGATTCAACTTTCTTGTTTGTTATCATTTTGGGGTAATAAGGTTTAAAACATTGCCCTGCCTTATGTTGGCATATGTTCAGAATTAACAAACATGTCATCAGTTCATAATTTTATGTAGAAGCAATCAAGTATCATTATTTTCCATTATTAAGGTTAAAAAACAAATGATTGGCTCAATTCTCGCAAATCAAAAGCTTCTCCATGACTGACACAATCAACGTAAATACTGTTTTCAGAATTTTAGGAAAAAGTACAACTGCTATGTAAATTGTTTATTAAGTTATAAATAAACGCTGTTACATGGGCGTTTTTGTTTACGTCAGCTAACACATTTTTTGTATAATCTCGACATTACTATGGGGAGTGATGAAGTCTCAAGTAAGTACTTAATGTCAACGTAGGAAAAGAAAATAAGACAAAAACGTTATACGAGACAAAAGAAACTAATTTGTGCTTCCTCTTAAAGGGGCAGTAGCACGTTTTTTGATAATTTTATATTTTAAATTTTTCACTGATAATTGTACGTTAATGCTTAATGTATTATTTTGACAGTAACAAAAATCATTACACAAACCAATCATTCATAGTCAGAGAACAAAGTTTGAAAATTCACATAAAATCCACTGGCGGCCATTTTGTGTGAACACCTTTAATTCATTTTGTGTAAGAAAAAGCAATCGCATGGCTTAACTTTACGTTATATATTTGAATCATTACTGCTTCATTTGGTTTAAACACATTTTCTTTCAATTGGAACCATTAACTTTCATTTTCCTGACAGCACCTTATATTCCCCCTAAAAACGTGCTACTGCCCCTTTAAAATAAACTTGATAAAATAGTATGCGGTGTTAAAAGATTTATTAATAACGATTTGACTTTTACAAATGACAATCTCGGCATTTACATACACAGTATAGGAGCAAAAAAACTCGGTATGCATGTAAAATACTAGACAATTAAGATAAGAAAGTGAACAAGGAAGTATAACACTCATTTTGAACCGACATTGATAAAAACTGCACCCAGTATTTGAGTGAAATTAAGTATAATACACTAACACGCATCATGACAATCGCGACAATTTGGATTCGTCTTTAATAATAATAATGATAATGGATTTATATAGCGCCTAGGTATCCAACTTTGGAGCTGCTCACCGGCGTTTTTAGGGGGAATATAAGGTGATGTCAGGAAAATGAGAATTAATGGTTCCAATTGAAAGACAATGTATTTAAACTAAGTGGAGCAGTAATCATTTACATATATAACGTAAAGTTTAGCCATGTAATTCCCTTTTCTTACACAAATGCATTAAACATGTTCACACAAAATAGCCGCCAATAGATTTTATGTGAATCTTCATACTTTGTCCTCTGACTATGGATAATAAGTTTGTGTAATGAGAGGTTTGACACTGTCAAAATAATACATTTAGCCTTAACTTACAATTATCAGTGAAAATTTAGAAATATAAAATTATCAAAAAACGTGCTACTGCCCCTTTAAACTACTGTGGCATGTTAAAATATGCATCATGGGTTCTCAAAACAGACACAGGATTCTCACTTTTTCAGTCAGTCAGAATTTACATGTTACAGACATGATAGCAAAAGTAAATTTCATTATATCCTTTTGGGCACCTTTTGCATTAATACATGCAGTAATTCACATTCTCATAAAATTATGTACGGTATTTATTTGTATGGCACTATAACGTGTCATACTTTCTTTTGCTCGTAAGTTTAGTACAATAGACAGCAATGTAAGAAGGGGCAACTAGGGCGTCTACGGTCGTGACAATGTGTCAAAATGTTACAAAATGACAAAAAACGTGTGTGACTGAGAGTGACAACGTGTGAAAAATGACTGACAAGGAATGACAAAAGACAAATGGCTATAATGACTGACTTCATCGAAGGGCACCGTTTTCACAAAGTAGCAAATTGATACTTAAGATGATTGACTTTGGTTGTTCTTAAATGTTGTCGAGTGATTATGGTATTGTACCTATTTTTTTCAAAATGATAGAAATGTAATTAGGATGAACTGTACATTATTTCCGTACATTATTTCACATGTAACGCAACATCGACTTTAGATGTTCTTCGGTAGTACAAAAATAAGCATTAGTTATAAAACAAAATATAACAAAGTTGAGTGTGTGCAGTCGCAAAATTTGATGTTGGGTACATGTTTCTAAAAATTGCACACCCAAAGAGGTGGGATGATGTGATTTGGGGTTTTAACGCCGCTTTCAAGAGTATTTCACTCAAATCACGGCTGCTAGTATAATTGCTGGAAGATATCCCGCAACACTATTGTAACTATGCATTGCGAAGAAACCTGCGAGCATCGGCTGAACTAACGAACCATGGGTGGCACTGCGCTTAATTTCAGTGAAGCGTTGAACCCAAATCTGACTGCATGTAGAACAGTTCTCTGCTGCAAAGTTGCCGAGCACCTTTGCCGAGTGATTATTTGTTCTTGAGTGACTATTTGTTCTTGAGTGACAATTTGTTCTTGAGTGACTATTTGTTCTTATGTAGCCACCGCGATCAATCTAATCTATTTATGGTGTGTTTATTTGTGTTTATTGGTGTTAGTGATGTAAATAAATGTCAAGTCCTTATCGTAGGTAGGTGTCTTTGCCATAATTGTCACAACACATAAATGTGAGCTGGCAGATCAAGAAAAAGGCTTGGGCAAAAAAGGATCACCGTGCGTATCATTGTTTTGTTTTCATTGTAAAATTTCATCGACAACGTAAACCAAATAACACCCATCATTCCTAACAAGAAGAATTCTAAAGCTCACTGTTAAGTGATAAATGAGGTTGATACATATACATTTGATAAGACAAGGTAATAAATACATCAGACGAGTTCAATGATTATTTGATGATTATGATTATGATGATTGACATAAATCGTTTCTCTTTCTGGTGACATTTAAGATATAGCTTATGGATGGAAGCAGGTCAAGGTCCTGACGAAACGATTTGTTTGTAGAACAAATGTCACGGTGAACTATAATGTCAAGGTCGTGAGGCATTGTTGAACTTGTATATGGTCTATCGTAGATTGTTCTTTAATTGTATCATATGTTTAAATTGGCCTAAAATGTCGGACTTTGTATTTCAGAGTTCCCACAAACGTTTGTTTTTCAGTGATAGAATACAAACACCATAAAATGGTTAAGCTTACGTTTGAGCATCTTTTGTTCAACTACTTAGGATTGAGATCGCGACACCATGATAAAACATCGAGAAACATCGGAGAACATCGTAGGACACCGGAAAACATCGGGGATAATCGTATGCTACAACAACTGGTCCGTTGATAAGTGCAATGCAACCCTTTCTTTCCTTTCAGGGATGAGCTTTTGGATGGGATTCACGGAATCGTTAGATGCATAATTCTGGTGCTACGGACATGCTTTGTGTTTCAGTGAGGCGCCGCGAGATGGAGAAGTTGCTACAGTGGCGCCGCCAGGCGGCCGAGATGGAAAGACGCGCAAACGCAGCAGAAGCAGCAGCCGCTGCGCCGCCATGATTAAATATATTAACATTCGGAAAACTTCGGGACATTCCGACCATTCGAAAACACTCGGATTTTCTGATTGATAATTTACTTTTCTGTTACCCACTTATACATTTGAAACACATCATTACGGTTATTTTGGTATATATTTCATGTACTGTATATTTACGCACGTCATGCAGTTGATTTCTTTGTCTACATTGGTTTGTTCTGCGAACGAAACATGAAAGATAAAATAGCAATATGCGATGTGAAAACAAACTGTTTACTTCCTGATCGGACATATTTGAGCAAGAATAAAGACCTACATAACTATCCTGTTTTTCTTATTTCCTGACTTTTACGATAAAGGCCTATTTCACAATTTCACAATTTCATAGCCTTGTGATATTTATTGATGTATTTTATTAAAAGGCAACGCTTTCTCTATAATTTGCATGCTGCAATATATAGCTTTTGCTTCGAATGAGCATGCTTTATCATTATTCCTATATATCAGATTGGTTGCTGAGAAGGGAATTGTTTTTGGACTGAAAATCAATTCAACAAGTTCACCTATGTTTTGAAACTATTCAGCACTGTACAGCGCAGAAAAGATATTTCCATTATCTCAAAAATAGATGGTTGAAAATGGAAATATTTATTCTGTTGCACTTCGATTGAAGACTTGATTATCCTTCATCACATTTTTACCATATAATCATCGTAATCGATTAACATGTACAATGACTATTTCAGCACGATCAAATTAAAAATTTGCGACGATACTTACTTCTACAATAGACTCTATGTCACGATATACCAACGCAGTACGTACCAGGAATACAAGAAATGTAATGATTGGTAAATCTATGCAACTTCTGCAGACTTTATCGAATTCCTACATGACTCGTCAGCATTTGCACCTTTTCGTGACAAGGAATCAAGCAAGGAAACATCCTATTTCCTCAGCTCTTCCTATTTATCGTTTAAATTTATTTTAAAGGCAAAAAATACACACACACAAAAAAAACCAAAAAACAACAGAATTTAAATTGAGGTACTAATTTATTTTTATCTTTTCCAGTGTTTAGGCGACGAATGAGTCAGTTAACCCAGATGCAGCGACGAATACGACAGATGGAAATGCAAGCGGATGCAGCGGAAGCACGCGCTTCACAACCTGCGTGACGTCATAGCTCTATGACGTCAGAGGGCATGTGATGTCCTTCGCATTCTCATGTTCTTGAGTGAAATCTACGTAATATACGCTTAATACTATTTAGTATAATATGATTGAGGTGTAATATTGATATTTAGTTTGGTAATACCGTGTTGTGATATTGGGAATAAAAAATTAAATAAATTGTATTGGTATGATATTTAATAAACTTGTTTTGTTGATGTACATATTTCGTTATTTATGTTGAATAAAGACATAAGTACAAGTTACGTTTGAAAACAATTTTTAAATCAGAAATTTCGGAATTACGATCCTTTTCTTAACATGCTGTTATAGTTTGTTCAATCTAACCACTTAAATCTTAATATGTATTTGCATTTATCTCATTTCGGATTTTCTGATCTTGTATGAGTTTTGATATCATTTAATTGCTGAAAGAATGACGTAATACTGACACATCATGACACGCATCGAGATTTATTTTTACCCTAGTATGTCATACCTTTTATTGCAGCTACTGTAAGTAATCTTACTGTAGATAATAAAGGGATAAGAGCACGTTTTATTCGTCAAAGTTCACCAATGAGAATTAGCTCTACTTAGGGTCAAATATCCAAATTGGTCAGCCTAATGGTCGTCATCTTCCTATGCAGAGCCTAAAAGACCAGTTTCCAAACTGTCATTTTATGCCTTGCTGCAGAGACTTTACTTTTCTGTGCTTGCTCTCTAGTCTGTAGGGGCACTATAGCAGCACAGAAAAGTAAAGTCTCTGCAGCAAGGCATAAAATGACAGTTTGGAAACTGGCCTTTTAGGCTCTGCGTAGGAAGATGAATGGTCGTAGATGAAAGAAACAAATATCAAGCGAATGTTACAAAGAGAACATTTAACATTATACTAAGTTGCTTTTGTGGCATAGCATGACGTCTCGTTGATTGTAAAAGTGACTTTATACCATTTTTCACATGACGTCATCCTCTGCGATATTTTCACTTATTTGAAAAGTTATATCAAACTCAGTGACGAGGACACATTTCTAGAACTGAGAAATCTCGGACACTTAGCGTTAACCATATAATAGAACTCACCCTCGTACTAATTCATTTTTATCTTTTCCAGTGTTTAGGCGACAAATGAGTCAGTTAGCCCAGATGCAGCGAGGACACATTTCTAGAACTGAGAAATCTCGGACTCTTAGCGTTAACCATATAATAGAACTCACCCTCGCACCGCTTAGCATGAAATGAATGCACTTTTTAACACTTCTGAATTGGCCATATGAATTTTATGAATCTTGTTAACTGTTTTTTCCGGACATGAGCATTAATTTTGTGCATACATGTATGACGAGTCACACAACTTCATGTATCTATCGATAAAGGTCTATCCTGATTAGATAAGCATTTTTACACACTAGCTCCTTTGTTTTGTTGGAGTATTCATATTTCATACCAACTCATATTGTCTGTGAAATGCACGTGTCGAGGTGTTCATCAGACAAAGCTGGTGTTCATGATGAACACTCAGTATTGTCATGAACACCTGATAGTGAAACGAAGATTTTTTATTTCGAAAATTAATTTAAGTTCAAAGTTTGCTCTGCAACTTATATACACTAACTAAAATTGCAATGTTCCTATTCAAGAGATTGAGAAATTTTGCACTCTCAACATGGGTTCGCACCTCGGGTTACCTGTTGATTTCAAGCCCAGTGACCGATCCATTCGACCACGGAGACCCAGTTAAAAATACGGTATGTTTTACATGACTACATGATTAAGTTTCACATCTTTCCTGAGAAGAAACATAACCGTGAAATATTTCTTAATATATTATTAATTTATTAAGAAAACCCATTGGTACCTAATGTTTATATGGATATGAATTGAAGTTTTTAAAGCCGTTATATCAATATTGGCATACAATCTATTGTGGTGGCATGTACGGTTTGCACAGCTACTTGAAACAGACATTGTTCCTCCAATTAGAGTCTATGTTTAACCTTTTAACTCCCGCGCACGTAATTCATGAACACCTCTGCCTTACGGCCTCGGCGTTCATAATTCAAATGCGCGAGGGTTAATCTAACTTGAACACCTCGATCTCATTCGGTTACTATAACATCTCCATCGCAACATACACGAATAAGCATTTTGGTCATTCTGCAGTGAACTATATCAACACCAGTATCTTCTAAGGATGGTAGAATATGACAAAACATCATTTTGTTTGAGAGTTTTCGTCAGAACCTGTTGTCCATCTTTACCAATAGGTGCATTCGTTATGACTAAGCTCTTACAATTCCCAAATGTCGTCCCAGGATTTCTCACGTATCGCCTTTGTTTATCCTGTCAATGAAATGATCCAAAAAGAGCATAAATGGCAGTGCTGGGATCAGGGACCCTATCATGCATTGTCTGCTTGCAATAAGCGTTGCCAGTGACCAGCATGTAGCTAACCGGGGGCGTAGCTCAGTGGTTGAGTGTCCGCTCGTCACCCGAAAGACCGGGGTTCGATTCCCGGTCGCGTCATACCAAAAGAGGTTAAAAGGTGGGAGTTGTTGCTGCCTTGCTTGACACTCAGCATTGTAAAGGCAGAACAACGCATTAACTGGCGCTGCAGATAATGTATGTGCTGAGGATAATAAAGTGATATTATTATATTATTTTATCAGATGCAAATCCTGAGTAAAAATCAGGATAATAATACAAATACGCTTACATAAACATATATGTTAGTGTGTATCTTTGTCACTTTTTGTCTTTAACCCCTGCTTTCTTTCGAAGTTATGTGGCCACTGACACTATTAAATTATGAACGATAGCTTCCCGAATTCAAAAACAAAAACAATTATGGAATTAACAAGTTTTACTTTCTATTTCTAAGGAGAAATAATGATAAAATATCACAATTCGATATGTAATAAATGACAAAATGTAAAAAAAGCCTGCACTACAAGCTTTCCTCTCATTGAAAAATGAAATATTTATCTTGATTTTGAAACGACATCTCTTTGTGACGATGCGGTGGGTTCTTACATCAATTTAGAAAATAAATCAAAAAGGTACTGTAACAAATAATAAAAAGTGTTAAGTCATGTAGGTCTAACAGGTCTCCAACCAGCATGCAGCTGCTTGCTAAGTTGTGATACCAGTTCCTTTTGAGCAGGATCGTAAGCCAAGTTTTTGTTTTCTTCCGGGTCCATAGCACGATCATACAACTCTACACCAAAAACATCTCCCCAGCTCGGCTTATATTCCGGTTTGTCGTTAAACTTGACCCATTCGGTGTATCGATACTCCTGTGTAGTCATCGCGTATCCCATCTGCATCCCTTTATCTTCATGCCGGGGATACTGGGAGAATACTGCCTTCTTCCAGTTTGGATCCTCAGGATCCTTAATTAGGGGCATGAGGCTGGATCCTTCAGTGCATACGGGAACATCAGTGGAGGTTTCAGGACAAAGAGTTAAAGCAGGCAAACCAGCAGCCTCAACAAGGGTTGGGAACAGGTCAACAAATTCTGTCAAATGTTCAGTGACGATTCCTTGGTCTGTCAGACCAGGGACGTGTACCATCATGGGCGCATGCGTGGCTATCTCGAAGTCTGTGTGCTTGCACCACTCCCCGTGTTCACCCAACTGCCATCCGTGGTCGCCCCAGAAGGATATGATGGTGTTGCCAGCTAGTCCCTGGTTCTCCAGCTCTTGTATAACTCTCCCCAGTTCATAGTCTGTATAACTAAGGGCAGAGTAGTACGCCCTGCGTAACGCCAACACAACATCGTCCGGTAACGTCGTGTTGATGTTTCCTGATGCATTTAGAGCTCTGATGTCATTGTAGTTTCGCAGTTCTCCATAACTAGACCAGGCAATCTCTGGCATTTTCTCAGGGGCATATGGATTTGCAGGAAGATGAATTTCAGATTGAGGATACATATCAAAAAACCTCTGCGGGGCCACAAAGGGGAGATGCGGTTTGTGGAATCCCTGAGCTATCAGGAACGGGCGCTCCCCCGACTTTGCTTGTGGAGCAGCTTCTCGAATCATTTTGATGGCATAATCAGCGTTTTGAGTGTCTTGAAGTGAATTATTCACCAACAAGTTCATTGGTACATTCAACCAGCTGATTTTCTCCTTGTACACAAAAGAATTGGCCTGAGCACCGACTTCAAAATAAGGATCTGTCCAGGAAATAGGATCATTATTACCGGAAGCAACTCCTGGGTGGAAGATCTTCCCGGATCCGATGGTTCTGTACCCATTCTGCTTGAAGTATTGAGGAAGAGTTGTGAAGTTGCCGCCCACTTTTCTCCAGTATTTGACGAGATCGTACACATGAGTGGTGTCGGGTCTTCGTCCTGTCAACAAAGACGTCCTGCTGGGCGAACACACAGCCTGTTGTACATGAGCTTTCTTCAAGAGGAGACTCCGTTTTGCCAAGGCGTCGAGATTTGGGGTGTGCATCTGGGGATGGACCGGGGTGGGGAAATCTTTCCCTTCGAATATGTTAATCTCTGGTCTCATGTCATCGGATACTAAGAATAACACGTTCATACGAGCCTGAACACCAATGAGGCACAGTGACAGAAGAAATACGTTCCACGCCATGTCTGTCGTCAGTATTGTTCAATAGCTTCTACTCTGTATCTGTAATCGGCATATATACATTCCCATGACCTTTAGTTTATATAATGATAACACCTTTGCGTGTCAAGGGCTATTTCTTATCGCTCGTTGTCTTGTCTTGTCTTGACTTCATGTCTGGCCTACCTTTACCATATCAGCCATATCGTATCATTTAAAGGGAAACAACAACCCGAGCCTATCAGACCTAATAGTTACGTAATTGAAATAGCCGGGAAAGAGGTCACGTGACACGGACTGGGCGCCGGCCAAGAGAGGTGTGGTCGACGTCATTGTGACCGGGGAATCCCCCTTTATGACATGCGATCGTTGATTGGCTTATTCATTATCTCGTTCCTATCGAGCAATGAGTTGTTTTATCTAATAGAAATGTTTCGGAATCTAGGATGACCCAGCGAAAGAAAATTTAACTATCATCATATTATGTTTTGTCAGATGAATTTATCAACAACTAAAACAAATCAACACTATTTATTGTGTAGCTTAAGATTTTCATATTCTGTATTTTAGTTTTGTAACAAATATTCTATGCAGTCTTAATTTATTCTCAAAAAACATCACCACAGTACAGTATTGAGTAACTTGGTTTAATAACATATTTATTCAAGTTAATCATACATGAAATACGATACGAAACAAGCCATAGGCTTATTCAAATGCGTGTCCTCATCAGAATACAAGAATAATTAGCGGATGATAATATCATATCGATAAGCACATTCCGTACAAAGGTTACAATTTCAAAAATAGTGTTTAAAAAGATCACTCATTTAAGAACAATATTTGATCTTTAATAAATTCAACAAAATGTAGTAGCACGTTTTTGGATAATTTTATATTTTGCATATTTCACCGATAATTGTTAGTTAATGCTAAATGTACTATTTTGACAGTGTCATAAATCTCATTACACAAGCAAATCATCCATAATCAGAGGACAAAGTATGAAAATTCACATAAAATCCATTGGCGGCCATTTTGTGTGAACACCTTTAATTCATTTTGTGTAAGAAAAAGGAATCGCATGGCTACACTTTACGTTATATTATTTGAATTATTACTGCTCCATTTAGTTTAAATACATTGTCTTTCAATTGGAACCATTAATTTTCATTTTCCTGACATCACCTTATATTCTCTCATAAAACGTGCTACTGCCTCTTTAACGTCTAACAAACAGAACATAAAGCGAGAATCAATTAATTCCTTGCAGTATATGGAGGCAACTGTGCCAGTCTAAGTAAACCTAGCCTCACTATTATCCGTTCTGCTATACTCAGTGTAACGGATTATAGTGAGGCTAGGTTTACTTAGACTGCAACTGTGCCGTTATCATCAGAACAATAGATTCACATAATTTACAGAAGTTTATGCACAAACTTTGCATACGTACATGTATAACAAGACAAATTAAGGTTTATCAATATTGATACTTTAAATGAAATATATTTTATGGCAATTGCAAATATAAAATGAAGTATGGTATAGTTTTCTTGAAATAGCCTACATCTTCGCTCGAACAGTTGATCGAACAGCATGATCAGTTTGAGACTAATAAAACGTCTGTAAATAACGTTTCATATGTGGACATATTTGAGTTTAAAGGGGCAGTAGCACGTTTTTTGGGGAATATAAGGTGATGTCAGGGAAATGAAAATTAATGATTTAATTGAAAGACAATGCATTTAAACTAAATGAAGCAGTAATAATTCAAATATATAATGTAAAATTTAGCCATGCGATTCTTTTTTCTTACACAAAATAAATTAAAGGTGTTCACAATAATGGCCGCCAATGGATTTTAGGTGAATCTTCATACTTTGTTCTCCGACTGTGGAAGAATGGCTTGTACAATGAGATTTTTGACACTTTCAAAATAATACATTTAGCGTTAACGTACAATTATCAATGAAAATTTTAAAATATAAAATTATCAAAAAACGTGCTACTGCTCCTTTGGTAAATATTTACGATGTAGATCATATGATCAAATGAAAAGTTTCGCTGTCTGCACCTCCTCACCAAATAGTACATGTTCAGAGATATCTGATAGTTTTACATTCTCCTCTTATCTAATCTACACGACCGGTGTAAAATAAAGTGAAAGGCAAAAGAAAGTACACATTTCAGTTGAATTTATCATGAGTAAACTTTTCAGTTACAAATATTTCGAGATTTTGATGTCGTATTTTCAAACTGATAAGAACAAGAGTAAAATCACTGTTCAAAGAATGCTTTGATTTAAAGAAAAAATGAAAATTTATGTAAACAAAAGATTTGAAAGATTTTGATATAATACTCATGTTCATCAATTAGTTAAGACATAGTATATGTGAACATCAATAAACGTGCCTATATTTTCATATATTGACAACAATTTAAACATTGTAGAGGTCATGATAGAGTAAATTCTATTTCTTCCCCCGCCTACTTTAAACAAATATTTTTAACAAAACATTAACCCGACAGCAGTTATTTCATTCATTATTAACGTGACAAACCTTATGCATCACGTCACTGAGAAATTATGTAAATTTAAACAAAATGTGGTGTGTAAATTCTGTTGCATTGCGGTTTATGTTAATCTCAACATATAAAAGCGACATTAAGTGCAAAAGTCGAGATTTTAATTTTGTTTTGACATGATTATTTAACACTAAAATTTCAAGTATGTTGGTGAGACAACATTTTAGTTGATCAGGATTTAACAATTTGACAATGAATAAAGTGTATCACTCAAAAAACATAAGAAAAAACATCGTGAAATGAAACCAACCATCGGAGCTACGAGCGTGGGATGCATTACTAGGACAGAACATTGTTGTAACTGATAACTTATGTTTTGAATTATTTGTAAGTGTGCTCCTCTTCTATCAACCAATTAGTTATCTCTTGAGTTTGTTAAAGAATTAGCACAATAGAGCACATTTGTTTTCTCGCTTACTCAAATTTCAAGATTTCAAGATTAAATTTAACCAATACATAGATGTCTTTAGTGGAGAACAGGGGAAATAAAAGTGATATTGAAAAACGATGTTATACCTCGATGTTGCAAATTCAAGTAATTTTTCTCGGGGTTGTTCTTGTTTAATATCTATGTGATAAATGTTAATCAAGCCTTCTAGATTACGAGCCGAAATGAATCGCTATGAGTCTGTGAATATTATATTCAGTGTTTTGGGCAGAAAAAATATCTTCTAGTTTAACTCCGGTATTCTGAAACAGGTTTTGAAATTTGAACATGTTTGGCTTCCGATAATAACTTATGATTTAACTTACAGCGACAAAGGATCTGTCGTGTTTACCTGGGAAATGTCTAAATTTAACTTTTTATTGAAAATGAACTATAAATATTGATAGAATAATCCCAAATTTACATTGTTTAATGAGAAGATTTAACAACAATGTCTTGTAATGTTGTAACTAGTCTTTCTCACTCGTAGAGCATTATTTCGCATTGCTGTTGTCTTTTTGTACCCAGTGAGCGTTCTTTATCAACTTTTCAAATATATCAAGTAAATTGTAACCTCGAAAAATATTGTTCATTTGGGTTGAGTAACAATCGTGTACTTACTACAGTGTATGTGTAAATGCTCTTTTGAAGTTCATGTCCCATTTAAAGCTACCCCGAAATGACTTTTTAAGGGACAGTGGCACGTTTTTGGGGGAATAAAAGGTGATGTCAGGAAAATGAAAATTAATGCTTCCAATTGAAAGACAATGTATTAAAACCCGATGGAGCAGTAATAATTCAAATATATAATGTAAAATTTAGCCATTCGATTCTTTTTTCTTACACAAAATGAATAAAAGGTGTTCACAGATAATGGCCGCCAATGGATTTTATGTGAATCTTCATACTTTGTCCTCTGACTATGGATGATTGGTTTGTGTAATGAGATTTTTGACACTGTCAAAATAATACAGTTAGCATTAACTTACAATTATCAGTGAAAATTTTGAAATATAAAATTAGCAAAAAACGTGCTACTGCCCCTTTAAAACTAAAGCCATCTTTAGAATTATTTGCATATTAAAAGACTAAAGTTGTTCGGTTGTTTGGCGAATTCCAGCACAAATATTCCAAATGTATGATTAAGACAACACATGCACATGACAGTTTGTGTTGGAATGGTAAATAAGTAGTTTGCAATGGCAATGTTTATTCCAATTGAAGGGTAATTACAATCCAAAAACACATGGTAACATCACTCTTTAAATAAAATTCTGCTGTCAGCACAACAATTAGCCGTAACTAATCAGCAATTAAATCTAAATAGTATATTCTCCGATTGATAAAATAACACACACTACATAATATAAACAGTTCGGATTTAAATCAAAATATAAAATTTAAAACGAATCAAGCGATAAAATAATACATCCAGCAGGAATTTATTAATGAAACAGAACATTAAATTTCAGAAAATGAAGCTATTTCCATATTTTATTAGTTTAAGGTTAAAAATGTTGTGAATAATGGAAATACTCAGTGAAGTGACATTATCAACGTATATGTTTTAAACACGTAACATCTGTATAACCTTTGACACCTATTTTGATCACATGTTCAATGCAAGCCTTTGTACATCACCAGGTGTATCGACTTTCAACTAGGTACAGTTTCAAATCTATATTGAGAACTGATATACATGCACGTTATATGTAAACTGTCACTCGTCAGATAATTGGGTTATTAAAGCTAGTACGTCCGGACGCTTGGACTGTGGGCAATGAGGATGGAGAAACTAGGTAGGTACTTGTACTTATATGGCATTTATCTTGCGTCCAGAAGGATATTTTGGATACTGAAGTTTTCAATTGATCTCTGTATCATAAGAGAGAAACGGATAATATTGAGGCTAGGTTTACTTAAACTGTCAATTGATCTCTGTATGATAAGATAAATGAGCGGTTCATAAGAATTCAGGATATTTTGGATAATGAAGTTTACAATTGATCTCTGTATAATAAGAGAGAAACGGATAAAATTGAGGCTAGGTTTATTTAAACTGTCAATTGATCTCTGTATAATAAGATAACTGAGCGATTCATTATGAATTCAGGACATTTTGGAAAATGGAGTTTTCAATTGATCAGTCTAAGTAAACCTAGCCTCAATATTATCCCTTTCACTCAGTATAGGAGAGAAACGGATACTATTGAGGCTAGGTTTACTTAGACTGTCAATTGATCTCTGTATAATAAGATAAATGAGCGGTTCATATGAATTCAGGACATTTTCAAAATATAATTTTGTTTTTTAACAGGTACAATTTTTACATAAACAGGCGTATACTTGTTCACCACACGATAGACATTCAAATGTGACTAATATAACAATATAAAGCATGATATTTGGGTTGTAATAGGAGTTGTACGCGATTAGTTAAATAGGCAATGGCATAAAGACAAGTATTTCATGAATTTGGTGTAGTCACATGTTGAGGATGATAAATATTTGTCAATATAATATGTGTTTGTAATATCTTTTAACATACTGAACATTAGGTATCGTTTTGAAAGTTTGTATTTATAAATATTGAATTTAGTTGTATTGATACATGTAATTAGATTTACAACATCATTACGCTTTTCATAGCAGCCAAATAGGAGTTTTTGCTTTGTGAATTCTAGCTTTGTTCTTGTATTCTCCTTGATCCAATCCTCTTAATTGCAACAAATAAGTCTAACTTTTTGTGCATTCATAAAATAAATGTACTATTGATTCCGTCTTCATTTGGCTAGGTCACATATTTTGCTGTCTGTGTATTGCATTTTAGAGTTCGTTTGCGGGTAATATTCTGTAAAGTATACTGTGTTAGAACCATTGTAATTTACTGTCAACATATGAACGGAATGGAATATGATGAATGGTTTTCCATTCCCGTTCTGTAAGGGTGCATGCGAGGCTGTTTTCCCATTTAAGAATGTGTTCGGTAGTCTTAATGTCGGAAATGCTTGTATTAAGTGTATCGTAAAATATTTTGCAGCCTTTTTGCACTTGCAGAATTGGCATTTGAAGTTTAGATTGTAGTTTAATACATTTCCTTTTGGTGTAGGATTCAATCGAATGGACAACACCATGTGATTCAAGAGAGTTTGTTTTAATACCTTATTTGATTTGAAGGGAAGAAAGGTTTAGATATTTTCCATTATCAAATAAATCACAGATTCCTTTATGTTCTTATTGTGCCATACCGATTGGGCAAGTATATCGTATTCATTTTTGACGGTATCTCCTTTGGTGTTTAAAGGGGCAGTAGCACGTTTTTAGGGGGAATATAAGGTGATGTCAGGAAAATGAAAATAAATGGTTCCAATCTTAAGACAATGTATCTAAACTCAATAAAGCATTAATAAATCAAAATTATTATGAAAAGTTAAGTCATGCGATTCCTTTTATTACTCAAAATGAATTAAAGGTGTTCACACAAAAATGGCTGCCAATGCATTTGGATTGTTTACTGTCTTATAGTTATAAAGATCCTTAGTCGGGTCTTGTATTAAATTCCACTCCCCGCAAATTGGAATGATGGTCCGAGTCAAATTTCTTAACAATTTCAAATAGGTCTTCAAAAGAATAAAGGCGAGTCCGTGTTTGGGCCGTAAAAGTTTTATAGAGTAAATATTTCTTCTGAGGTTAATTGTAGTTTAAGTGCTAGAACGTTTCCGTTTTCTTTATCCCGTATTTGATCTACGATTTGGAATTCAAAATTATCTTCAAAAACTCCACGTGAATTGCTTTTGTATGAGCTGAAGTAAATATTCGTAATCATTCGTCTTTTATCGTATTTTCTATATCATTCGTATAGTGCGTGTTGTAAGCAGTAAATAATGCCCTGCTTTAGTTTCAGTAGGTATCGAAATACATCTAATAGTTTATTTTTTATTATTCAGGCCTTGGCAATTACTGCACATTATTTGTACTGCTTCAGCCAATATCTACATGTATTTGTAGAGGTGAGGTGAGGTGAGGTGAAATGGGGTTTATCGTCGGTTTCAAGAGTATTTCACTCAGCGACTGCTAGTATTATTGCAGGGAGAAAGCCCGCAACACTATTGTGGCTATGTATTGTGGTGAAACCTGCGAGCATCGGCTGAAATTCACTGAGCATTGAACCCAAACCGGACTGCGTGTAGAACAGTTCTCTACTGCAGACAAGGTTGCTGAGCCCCTGGCGGGATACACCCACGGACCTTCTGATCCGAAGCCGAACGCGCTAACCATTGCGCTATCCCGCCCCCGTATTTGTAGAGGTTCTGTTTTGTGTTATTGAACATGGTTGTGTAAGAGTACCATGTTTTTTATAAAGGAAATGTAATTATTAACAAGATGTGTTTGTGAAACACGAATGCCCCCGGATGCATCCTGCTCGCTGTGTCAAGGTCAAGGTCACAAGGTCAAATGTCATGGTGTCATCTGAAAGGTCTCATCACAAGGGATCCATATGTCAAGTATCAAAGACCTAGCTCTGACCAATCAAAAGTTATGACCAAGGTTAAAGTTTTTGTGGACAAACGGACAGACGAACGGACAGACGGACAGGTGAAAAACAATATACCCAATATCTCCGATTCGGGGGCATAAAAAGTGTAGACAAGAAGGGTAGAGATAATCAAATGCATTACCTTAACCGTTTCGAGAGAAGTGATGAGTGTTGTCCAGTATTGGAGCATGATGTCCTGCGTATATGTCGGCAGACCAGTGTATGGTGAGGTCACGTGATGAGAGGAGAAGCTCGGGCTGCACGTGAAGCATGCCATTTGAGCTGCAGAGTGTTAACGTTGTAAATTTCTGTTGATTGGTCGTAATTGTTGTATTTCTAGACTATTTGTTCAGTCTGATTTTAATATATATTGCGGTGTTTTAAATTTAAGTCATTATCAAAAGAAGTGATGCTGAGTTTTTTAAACTTCCAGCGAGCCAGGGCATCTTTTCTGATTGGCCGAGCGGCGGATTTCAAAGTTCTGCGGGATGACCCGCCTTACGGGCCAATCTAGATCTTACTATGGCCTAATATAAAACCTGTTGATATAAATTTATTTAGACGGTATTTTATCTAGCAGTTTCTGAAAGAGTTTTTCTGACCAATGAGAGATTCAAGAGGTTCTATGGATAGTCATTCGTTCTTTATGAGAACAATATTGATGTTCGAATAAAGAAGTTGTCATCCATAAATATTGCCCTTCTAATATACCACTCAAAGAATTTAGTTCTATAATGGCTGCATTTCGTCATATTGGTTTTTCTTCTTTTAGCATATTGGCACATTGGCATATTGGCTGTTCATCATATTGACATATTGGCATATGGCACATTGGCATATTGGCTGTTCATCATATTGACATATTTGCAGTTTAATGAATCTAATATATGGCTATGACAAACTACCCAATTAAACAAGAGTTCAATTGATTATCGAATGTTAGTTACTTATAATAGTATGTATATGACATCTTACACTCAGGGGCAAAAGAAACGATACGAACTTTTCAAAAGAGTACAAAACAAAATCCTGTTGTAAATGAAATGCGACTACGAGCCCTTGTGATAGGCACATCAGTTGTGAAGAAGTACTCACAATTTCAAACATCAAAGTATAATACTTATAATTGTATGACTGTTCAATACACGAGGGGTAAAAAACCAGCTTTTTCGATGTTATTTTTGGTCATAATCTTTGGAATTGGAATGAAATAATTATGAAATTTAAAAATCTATAAAATCTAAGATGGTATGAATATAAATAAACCTTGTAGATGTTAATTTATTCACACATTTTGGCTGTATATTGGTTTAAAAACACGAAAAGGGGCCATTTTCAATATCCTATCTCGTCTAGTTAAGGAGATTTTTTAACAGCGATTTTTGAAAGGCTTGTATTTCAAAAGTGTTAACAGATATAGCTCTGAAATTAAAAACTTAGTTCAGTTAGCTCTTGAATACATGAATTAACCCTGTTTCAGCCGTAACTATCAATCGTAAATTAACCTATCATGTATTTTATATGGTATCGTTTCTTTTGCCCCTGAGTGTATTTCTGAATAACACCTCAAGTACGACTGTCCCTTTAAGAAACCACACTGATTCAGCAATACGTATACCTATACAGTATATCCTAACCTGCAGATAACGTATCTAGCATGTGACAGGTTTTATGGTATGCTACAGGATCAGGTTGCAGTGAACGTCTACGTTTTAGAACATATTCGAAGCGAGATCTACCGTTTTACAGCACTGAGGAACTTTAAGGAATGATTTCTTCACAATGAGCGATCATTCTGAGAGACCACACAGGGTACATGACATTGTGTAAGCTTTCCTTCTCAGGTAAAAAAATCAAAGAATTAACGTAATTTACCTGAGATTTATTTTTGCATTTAAGTGATAATATGACATTAGGTATTTAATATGTAGTGAACATTATTGGTGTTGTTGGAAAACATATATATTTTCATGAAAATTTGTTTAAGTGTATTTGATGTGAAATATTATTCATTTTACAAATCTTCGTCTTGAATTTGTTTTGACGTTTTGAAATATCCTAGTTTTACATTAACTGATCCATTTTCATCTATGATCAATTTTAATCAACCTCTATCAAAATCTGAAAGTATTCAACTTATGACGTAAGACGTATCTGTAACCCAATTTTATACACTACTCGCATCGTTGATAACAGTTTTGTAATATTTGTTTAAGTGTTTCCAGCCAGAGATGCAACATATTTTGAACATGTATTGTGAACATGTGAAATGTGGCTAGAAACTTGGCAGAGCAAATGACAAAAGGAAAATGTTACTCAGCATTAATTTTTTTCTTCAAAAACAATCAAAAAGCCGTAGTCTTTTTTCTACAAATGCTGTTTTGAAAACTCACGAATCTGTTCGAATTTATGCTGTATTGACTTTATAAGATAAAGCAGTCTTGCATTATGGAAAGATAACAATGAAAACATATTCAAGTTCGGAAATGGTTGTAATATAAATTTATCACAGATATACGGCTTTGATGCAAACGATAGGTAATTCAAAACACATTACACAGAAAGACATTCTTTATGAGTAGTTTAAAAAGAAATAAATCAAAACATTCCAAGAAATGAACCTACAGTAATCAATACGGCACAAAATAAAAACATTGTTTCACTTGCATATTTGAATTTTTATATATTTTTTTCAATTTTTTTTTATCTTCTTGACGAAAACATTCCCAGAAATGAACCTACATGTATCAATACGGCACAAATTACACAAATATTTTTGGCTTACATATTTGACAAAATAATATTTTTTTCAAAATTTTATAATCTTCCTTGACGAAAACATTTCCAAAAATGAATCAATACGGCACAAATTACAAAATATTTTTGGCTTACATATTTGACAAAATAATAATTGTTTCAAATTGCCTAATCTTCCTTACAGGTGTCACCATTTAACGTGTCTCTCGATACGGATACTGAAGTAACTCGACGTTCCATCATGGCCCGTTTTACTAAGGAAACCATTCTACGATGGACTGCCCTGGTTATTGGATGTCTCGGGATGGGCGTGGCAGGATCAGTCTTCGCTTTTAACGCTTATGCTGTAGCAGTGAAGAAAACGTTTAACTACACCCAAACAGAGGGTGTGTATAATTTGTAATTATGTTTTCTTAAAGGAGCAGTAGCACGTTTTTTGATATTTTGAATTTTTCACTGATAATTGTACGTTTATGCTAAATGCATTATTTTGATAGTGTCAAAAATCTCATAACATAAACCTATTACCCGTAGTCAGAGATCAAAGTATGAAGATTCACATAAAATCCATTGGCGGCCATTTTGTGTGAACACCTTTAGTTCATTTTGTGTAAGAAAAAGGAATCGCATGGCTAAACTTTACATTATATATTTGAATTATTACTGCTTCATTTAATTTGAATGCATTCATTTGTCTTTCATTTGGAACCATTAGTTTTCATTTTCCTGACATCACCTAATATTCCCCCTGAAAACGTGCTACTGCCCCTTTAAAGGACGAGTATTTATATATACTTCTTTATTTTGAATAAATTACATTTGACAAAGAGTCCGGTGTTGTTGCCGGATAAAGTCAAAAAAGAAAATTTTGTTCCATAAATAGTTTCTATAATTTAAACCATATTGCTGATTGCGAAAATTGTAAAATTATGCCAAAAAGTTTATTTTATTTTTTCAATATTTTTTATAGATTTTTATGAAATATCATATGTTTGTTATTAATACATCATTATGTGATAATAGGTGACATGGATGACATACAAAGTATTTAATATGAAAAAGAGTAAAAGTCATCTTGACTTAGTAAATATTCTTCATTTATTTTGAATTCGTAACATTTCGCCATTTGAAAAAACAATTCCTAATTCATATCTTACTCAAAACAATTGTTTTCATTTCACGGAAGTAAAATATATTATCAAAAGCATGTCATTATATTCGTAACAGCAGGTTCTACAGCAAAATAATATTATCACAGATCGTATGAAAAAGATTTAATAATTGCATATTGTACATTACAAAATTCTATAGGACTGCGAGATATTTTTTCCCATTTTCATCCTTATAGGCTCTGATATGACTATATGAATTCAAAATGTGCATCTGCGTCCAAACGGCAAATATCTAAAAAGAATTCGTTTAAACAATAACGGAAATTGTCCTTTTTATGTACTAAAGCGAAATCATATTATCCATTTTCTCCAACTACTTCTGTTAAAGGGACAGTAGCACATTTTTTAGAAAAATGAATTGAACTCTGGAAAGGAAAGAAATAAGCAACTAAAAAAATATATTTTAGTCAACAGTTTTAAAATGAACGTGTCACGTGAGTTTAAGCAATAAGAATACGCTCTCAAAGACGTACCTCCAATGAACCAAATATGTTCACATAAAAATGGTCGTCAACAACTTTTTGCATGATGTTCTGGATTCAGATAGTGGTTTCACCTTTGAAGACAACATATTTTTCATAAAATACAATAATTTTGGTAATACCATAGGAAATTAAAAAAGTAAACATTTTACACTACTATCCCTTTAACAATACGGTTTCCTATCCGTTTCGAACAATCTCCACTACTGCGTTTCCCTTATAGACGTCGCCAACAGCGTAAAACCGTAAGCACTGGCATCTTACCATTAATATGAGCAGATATTTTCTTGTTTGCCAAACCGTCATTTCCTTATTGAAGGTGTTAGTATCTTCGCCGACAAATCACACTCTTACAATAAAAAAGTTGAAAATCCATATCTCCTATCCTAAGCCTAAAACGTCAGTTTCCGAACTGTCAGTTTTATGCCTTGCTGCCGACCCTAGAGTTTTCTGTGCTGATATCGACGCACCTACAGGCGATTGTTAGCAACCTCCAATAACGTTTCGACTGGACTATTGCTTTTTCTTATATTAATCTAGAGATTAAGCACAGAAAACTCGAGGGTATGCAGCAAGGCATAAAACTCACAGTTCGGAAACTAGCGTTTTAAGCTTTGCGTAGGGAGATGGAATATCCATAAAACATATTCTTCTGTAATATAGAAATGTTTAAACAAACTGTCTTTTATTAAAATCCGATTTCTATTCACAGTGGAGCTGCTCGCCTCCCTGGGGAACATAGGGACCTCTCTAGGATTCCCGGCAGGGTTCATGATCGAAAAGGTGGGGTACCGATGGACCTCCCTGACCGCTCTACTCTTGACCTCACTCAGTGGGTCCCTCCTGTACAGCACCACACTACAGAAAGTCTTCTACGCCTCAAGGGCTTATCTACAGGACATCTACTTTCTTATTTTCGGTATGGTTAAACATATTTTCTCCAAGGTCAAATGTAAATCTGAATAAATGAATCAATTGTTGATCTAGCCTCTGTTTGAATACGCTGATTTTGTATGTTAGAAGGGATGCAATCAAAGTTAGTTGTGCAATCAGCGACACTGTTCAAAAGTCCTAATTGTTGCTACTGAATAATAAATGATAGATAATAATTCATTTATATTGAGCCTAGTACCATCCCAAGTGTTGCTCATCGCAGTGTACAAGGAAAAAGTCCCTATATTCAAAGAAACTGCTATTTACAGTTCAAAATGGTGCACACATATATAAGCTTGATTATCCATATGCTTCAGCGAAGAGAAAGGTTTAAGAGAATTTTTGAAATTGACTTTTGAATCGTTAGATCTTACTTCTTGTTGTAGAGTTTTCTATGCGAATAATGTTTTCACTGGCTGATTGTTTTAAATGGTTTGTGGTCGAATTTCAGCTTGGGGAAATATTTGCATGATTTTTGTTTTCGATTCATGTTCCGAAGCGTCACCTCTTACACCCTGTTACCATTCACCCTCGACTACCCATGATATATGTTCTCTTATATCTCCTCTAACACCCTGGTACCATTCAATATAACTAACAACATCTTCGACTATCCAGGTTCTATGTTCTGACACGTCTCCTCTAACAACCTGGTACCATTCAACCTTACTAACAACATTCCATCCCATCCCATCAACATTTCCCAGGATTTATGTTCTCATAGGTTTCCTATAACACCCTGGTACCGTTCATGACCGTTATAAGTAGCAGTTCAGATTATTCTTTACAATCCATGATCTTTGTCAAGTGTTCCTGCTTCATTCATTAACTGGAACAATTATTGCAGGTGATAATCTTATAGGAATTGTTTCATTGCTATCAACAATGTGGCATCTGACTAACTGCAAAAACATCTAAGTAGAATAAACTGAAAATCCCTAGAATTAATGAGAAAAATCGACAAACATGTGTTAAACTGAATGTTTATTTCCACAGGTCTTGGAGCTATCTACACTTACATGGTCTCAATGATGGCAAATGTCCTCAACTTCCAGCCTCAACATAGAGGGAAGGTCATTGGTCTACTGGATGCCAGCTTCAGCGGGGGTCCAGCTCTTATAGCACTCATTTATGGAACTCTCTTCACAAACGGACACGTCTCAAAGGATGAACAGGATCAGAACCTGTCAGGGTTTTACCTCTTTAACACTCTGCTATACGTGGCAGCCAATGTGCTTGGCTTGCTGCTCTTGAAACCCTACCGTAACGAAGACGCAGAAAGAACAAGCATTGTCTCCAGTGAAGAAATTCCAGAAGAGATCAAACCAAAAGAGAAGCCGGTTGAAGTGATTCCAGAAAAGACCAACCTTGCCCTTCTGAAAGACTTTGACTTTCATTTTCTGACCTGGTCGTACTGGATGTGTGCAAGTCTGCAGCTAATGTTTCAAACCAATATAGGCGTGTATCTGATCTCATTCCACCAGGCAAAGTACACAACCTTGCTTACCACCCTCAACTTTGTAGCAGGCACGGTTGCTAAGATCGCCTTTGGATTCGGGTCAGATCTTATTGTGCACAAAGTCCCAAGGGCAGCCGTTTTACTTACAGCAATGGCTGTACAGACATTGGTGTTGACTCTTTGTATCTTCTTTGGGGACAATATGGTAGTCTTTTTCATAGCCGTCCTTGGAGTCGGGATTCCAAATGGCGCAACCTGGTGCCTAACCCCTACCATTACCAGCGAACTCTTTGGAATGAAGTTTTTTGCTAGGAACTGGGGTATGATGATGATAGGCAATGCCTTTGGGGGACTGGTTCTTCAGAAGATATTTGGTGCCATTTACCAAAATGCTATCCACGTGAAGGGCGAGACAGACTGCTATGGATTAGACTGTTTCCGGTGGAGCTTTGTGATGATTGCTGTATTGAGCTTATGTTCTGTGATATTTTACGCAGGTCTATTGGAAAGAAGACTGCGATCTAGAAAATTAAGCAAACAACTCAAAGTCATAAATGATTCTATCCAGAAAACCTATGACGAAAATGTTTCAAAGAGTGGTTCGACTTAAGTTGATTTGACTCTAAACATTCATATGTGGTTTCGTAACAACTTATAGTCATAAATGATTCTTCCCAGAAAACCTATGACGAAAGTATTTCAAATTCACTTGACTCTTGATATTTATATGTTTTTTGTAAAACGAGGCACGGCTGATAAAATACTCTATTCTTATACTAGTCATTTACACCAAATTTATTCATACCCTAATGTTTATATTATGAAAGGGACAGTCCTATCGATGTATTTTTGTGAGACGTTATTCAAAGGGACAGTTTAGCCATTAACTATTATTAGTCCATTATTAAACACATCACAGCCATGTTGAAATGTGTTACTGGGGTAACATTCTAGTTGATTCTTATTTGACAACCTTTAGAGCGCACTCTCGGTCAAAAAACAACAACAATAAGAAGTAAAGCTATACCTTGGCGCTACGAGTGAGTAATGCCTTACTACCAACTTACATTGTTAGGCCTCAATATTAATCAATGTACTTTTTTAAATAATCCATCAAAACATATAGTTCATATAATACAGCTGCATACCATACGTTTGTTCACCTGCTTTTGATCTTAGTGCAAATATCGTGTAATTTGGGTTTCGTTTTGATGTTCATAAAAGAACTCATGAAACCACTTATAGAAGATCATCAATTGTCCATGTGTAAAATAACCATTCCCAAACCACAATTCGGGATCGTCTTGTCACTAGTGCTGAATGTCGATATTCGGCATTGTTAAATAGACAGATAGGGTCATATTTGTGAAATTCGGATTTTCTTAAATTTCGATTAAAATCATCCATGTAAATTTTTTGGAAAAAAATCAGCACAGTTACGTTGCATTAGCGCAAAGGAACACATATGAATAAGATCTAAAGTTGTTGATCACTTATGAAGGATTTTGTAGAGCAAAATAGAAATCAGTGTTTTCAAAATTTTGACCCCTGGTCACTTCAATGACCTGCCAAATTTGTTGCAGCTATCGGCTAGGTATGACATACGAATATGTCAACGCAAACTGAATCTTAACTGTGTGGATGTAGTGGAATTTCATCATTATCGGTTTCGTTTTCACAATGATATGTTGTCTCAAAGACGTTACAAATTATATGATATTTGCACTAGAATACGAAACGCAGCTGTATATAATAAAAGTAAAAGAAATTGTGACGTTTTCCTAAGAAGTCCGTAGAACAGGTTTTTTCACAGTTTTCACTAGTTTATTCAGCTCATATTTCGAATATTTATGGAATGTGAACATGACCGAAGAATAACCAGTCAATGTGGTTGACTAGTGAGATTAATAGTGATCATTGATACAACCATTTGTCATGTTTATTTAGTGAACTTTGAAACGTAAATTGCTGACCAGTTACATTAAAAATGCCAAAGATATCTTATGTACATGTATTACAATACAGTAATGTTTGTGTTTACTAATAATATGTTTAATCAGACAATAGCCAATTGACATATTTGTTTCAGAGACTTAAAGGGACAGTCCTATAGGGTATTTTAGTATTAAACGGAATTCAAGAGGACGCAGTGATGCTTTCTATGCCAAAATTACAAAAAGAACAACTAAAATGTTATCTTCACTAGCATTTATGAAAGTAAGTGTGAAATAATCGTTTAATAACAAATATAAGTATAAACAGGGATGTACTCTTGAATGTTGTTTCCACAAAAAAAACCGATAGGGCTGTTCCTTTAACATCGTAATGTTTCAAATTGAACGTATGTCAATGTTGTTCAAGTATACTAAAATAACATAAGAAAACGACCACTCCCCTATTCAATATTAAGATATATAAAAGCTCATATAATAAATCAAACATGTCATGGGCGTAATGAAACTTGAATTTTGATATAGTCATTTAACTTCTGTATTGAATATATATTAAAATTGTCGTTGTCATTGAAATATATGTTTTAAACATATATATTCATTTCTGAACCGGATTGGTAATCATTCAAATGTTTTTCATCTATATATGATATATCTCCAGATGAACAAATACAAAAGCAGAATGTAAAATGTACAACAACAGTATCAGTAAGTATTATGACCACATATCAAAATCTAAACTTACCAATCAACATCAATAAAGAATGAAAGTATAACTTTGACATATCAACATTGTTTAAAAGCAAATCTGTCTGTTAAATTCATAAACATTCAAATTTAATCTATAACAATATTTTCATATGAGGTTAGAGAGGCAATTTCCCCCAAAAATTGTTGTGAATTAAACCTATTCGTGTAGAACTACCTATATTGAAGTAAGTCGCTTTATAAAAGGCATTGTATAGTAGTTGCGATGTTGTGTTGTTTAATTGAAATTTATTTGTAATTGTGATTAGAAGAATAAATGATATTACGTTTCATTTTTTGCTTTGTATTGGGTTACTTCAAATCACTGAATTGCTGAATTGCAAAACGGTCATTAAATAACTTGCAGTGGGTTAAACACTATGTTATCAAATCTGTCTGGTATTAATCAATAGTTATTACATGTGTCGTATGATGTCAGCTTTGAGACATAGCTGATCTTACAAACTAATTATCACAATGAAAAGAAAATTGTACAATTTCTGGCGAAAAAATATGTAAGGAAAAAAATATAGTTAGAATTGTGTCCAGGTAAAAATAACTTCTATCACCAGGTGTTATCGCCCTATTTACAAGGTTATCATGCTTTGCCAGGTGAGAATACATGACAGTGACACTGATATAGAGACCAAGGCGATGTCACCTTAATCTGATACACCTGTCCTCTCACCTGTCACGTGATACGGGTCAGAGTCCAGTATCTCACCTACATGTTCAGCAGCATCCCAAAAGTTTGTTCACCTAACGGAGAAATAGTCTTGCGTTGTGAACTCGTTTCGAATTATCATCCAAAACTGTGTCCGACAGGAAATATCGTTTTGAAGGTAAATGTTTAACAATGCCCTATAATCAGAAGGTACTTGACATCAGAAACGTTTTGCATCATCAGTAATGACGTCAATATGCTGTGGGGTCATAAAAAAACGCGATGACATCACAATGTTATCAAAATGACATCTCCGCTCTAGGATTTTAAGTGTAGTGCAGTGTTCAGAAATGTACTTTTTTAATGCAAACGAGATGAAAAATGGTGTTGGATGATAAATAGAATTTCACCCTTGTGGCTTCTGATATCAAATATATCATCTCTCGTTGATATAAGTATAATATCCTCGGCAAGCCTCTGATATTTGTTACTTTGTTCAACTCGTGTTGATATATTGGATATAAACATATTTTTGTATCATTTATACAAATAATTTACAGAGCTAAATTTAGGAATGATATACATAAAATTTACCGTAAATCTGGTTAAACATATCTTCAAAAGTCTTCAGCTCACTAAACGCTCCAAATAAGAACTGCATGCACAGTGTACATGAGAAAAGTTCAAATTGCACACGTTGTATTTATTCCTTCTAGCATCAATTTAATTTGTTTATGTCTCATAAAGTCTATTAATTGATGACAACTTCTTTATAAATACTAAGCGACGTCATTGTATCGATGGATAGATGGATAGATGGATAGATGGATAGATGGATAGATTAAAAGATGGACAGATAGATAAAACGATGGATGGGTGGATGGAAGGATGAATAATGGATAAATCGACGGAGAGATTGATAGATTGATAGATTGATAGATTGATGGATTGATGGATTGATGGGCAGCTAGATCAAACGATGGATGGATGGATGGATGGATGATGAACGGATGGTTGGGTGGATAGAAAGATTATTTTTATGGGCATTATATCAGCCATTAGCGGCGAGTAGAAAGATAAAACGATGGATGAATGATGAATGGATAGATGGATAGATGGATGGATAATGAATGGATGATGAATGGATAGATAGATCGATGGATGGATAGATAGATAAATCTATGGAAAGATCGATAGATGGATGGATGGATTGATGGATGGATGGATGGTTAATGTGTCATAAATGAAACAAATGCAGCTGGAAATCAGAAATTTCCCTTTCCGTTAAGAAGACGCCTCACAAAGAGAGCAACAATCGCCCTTTTAAAAAATAATGACATGAGTCCTTTAATCCAGCCATTCTTTCTACTAATATGGGCTTAACACTGTGATACAAAAACATTTCCGTCCTCGTGAGAGACTTTACGTTTATTTATTAAAATCTCATCATAGAATGTGTGAAATATGGATGACCACAGTGGGTCTAACTTGGACATTGTCCAGTTACAAAAGTAGGTCGCCCGTACTTTAGTCAAGAACATTATGATAGGACATATAATATTTCCAGTTTTAGTGTCTTAATTCTATTCTTAAAGTCTCTCAACCTTCAGGAACTTGGTTGTATGTAGGTATCATCAACATTTCGGTATACACTTACCTTTTTATTGGACCGCTATCAGTATACCGGGGGCGTAGCTCAGTGGTAGAGTGTCCGCTCGTCACCCGGAAGACCGAGGTTCGATTCCCGGTCGCGTATACCAAAAGACGTTAAAAGGTGTTAGTTGTTGCTGTCTTGCTTGACACTCAGCATTGTATAGGCAGAAGAACACATTAACTGGCGCTGCACAGTGGCTGCCGGGTGCTTAAGCACAACCCGAATTTCCGATTATGTATGTACTGAGGATAACAAAGTGATTTTTATTATTATTATAGTTCAGCAACAACGAGTGCATGATGAGTGATGAGTGATGAGTGATGAGTGATGAGTTTGAAGGGTTGATTCCCTGCCCCACCCTGAGACACAAATTGAGAGACTTTAGACCTTTGGGCAAGATTTATATTCAAATAAAGTATCTCTTTAGGAAATGGGTACCTGGTGTTATGATGAGCATCAATAACGCCAGGGTTATAATGTTGGTGTCGCCTTGAGCAAGCCCAAGGTAATGGAAATGTAGATGTAATAAGTACTTTGATATAATGTGTCATCGTGTATCTGATTAATGGAAAACACGTATCTATTTCATGGCTCATAGTATATTATTCATGAACAACCCGTTGTATTGATTTCCTTGCTTATTTCTCAAATGTCAAATATACAAGGAACATCGAATCACTAAAATAATAGAATTCGTAGCAAATATTCTTCCACGTCTGTTTGTTTATCACGACTTTTTGTGTTGCTAGAATCGGTTATTGTATATATGAAAGAGGCACAAGTCGTCATTTAAGGCGCGTTTGGTATAATTCCATCAAATAATCGTAAAACTGAAAATAGAAGAACACTATGTGTATATGACCATGGTTGAAAGTCCATTATTCATGAAGAACCAATGGTACTGATTACCTAGGATGTTATCGAAGCAAGGTAAGCTTGTAAATGAAAACCTGTACAATTTTGTCATTTTATAACGTTTTGCAATGATGCTGTAATTAGTTAGTATGTGTGTTTAAATTTTTAAAACAAACAAATCACTGAAAAAAAATGTTCTTCTATCTTTTACCCTTTATAAAGGTATATGCCATGAATCGCTGTCAGGTGTTAATTTCAGGCTTCTAATAGAATACTCGATTCTTTTCTATATAAGGCGCTTTACTTTACATCGTGCCATCTTTCATCCGAGTTCTGTCGTATTTGCTAGATAATAGTCATGAGGGGTGGAAAGTTGGTGGAGATGTTTCTACATGATTATGTACAACACTTCTAAATACACCGCATTTGATTTATCATTCATCGTGATTGCAAACAACGTGAAATGTTATTTCATATACATACAGTGTGAGAGAGAGAGAGAGAGAGAGAGAGAGAGAGAGAGAGAGAGAGAGAGAGAGAGAGAGAGAGAGAGACAGAGACAGAGAGAGACAGAGACAGAGACAGAGAGACAGAGACAGAGACAGAGAGACAGAGACAGACAGAGACAGAGAGAGACAGAGACAGAGACAGAGACAGAGACAGAGACAGACAGAGACACAGAGAGAGAGACACAGAGAGAGACAGAGACAGAGAGAGAGACAGAGAGAGAGACAGAGACAGAGACAGAGAGAGACAGAGACAGAGACAGAGACAGAGACAGAGAGACAGAGAGAGACAGAGACAGAGACAGAGACAGAGACAGAGAGACAGAGAGACAGAGAGACAGAGACAGAGACAGAGACAGACAGAGACAGAGACAGAGACAGAGACAGAGACAGAGTTATCCAGTGACGGGGCCACCAGCCTATTATACATTTCACACTACATGTTATACATTGTAAGATTGAGGACATTGAAGTTGTTTACTTCTTTTCTTCATCTCGATGGACTCAATAACATCATCTATACATACATACATACATACAGTGATATTACATATATATTATAATAAAAAATTGGATTTAAGACATTATAATGTAATATCTACTCCAATGAGGAATGATAACATATTTTGATATTTATGCATTTCAAAGATTATATAAGTTTTCAACATCAAGCTGGTCAATTAACTATTTAAAGAAGTCAAAGTTGCTATTATTGAGTCCATCTTTACAACACCAATATTCTCGTACCCTCAATATTTCCTTCGGTAAAACCCGAAGATGAAAAATTCGAAATTACAAAATAAGAACATTATGAATTGATATATACATTATTGACATAATAATTAATTACATGGGTGCAAATCATTAAACAGTTCAAGAGATTCGGCATTAGTCAAATAACATATAGTGGAAAGCGTAAAGGAATGTTTTCTTACGACGACAGGATGCTACAATCGTGTTTGGCCTCGAAGAGAGGTGAAAACATATCTGCGTCTTTTTGCATTTCAAAATGGCGTAAGTTTCAACGACGTCAACCTATCACGTAAAAATGTGATGAAATAGATTGTTTGTTGCATTACAGAGAAGAAAAATATTAATATAATAGTAGAAATTGTCATTCTTAAAAAGAATACACTTATAGCTCATGAAGAACATTTGAAACCGAATTAAAATATTTATATTCAGGACATTTCTATGCCAAATAAAGATGGAAATACAGTGTGTATATAGTAGCATGAACTAACTAACTAACTAACTAACTAACGATCGTCGATTTATATTTTGTAATGTACATGTATGAAACTAATTCACCTTCATCAATATTCACAGGAAAGTTAAAATGGACGTCACTCTTTACACAACAGCCGCCATTTTTCCGTCAATGACGTCACTGGAGATCCCAAGGGAGATAAGCAGGCCGTAATTACCGCTAGTACGTCTCTTCTATCATTGCCAGCAGCGACACTAGCGCACTGAGGCCTAGTTAATGAGAAATACTTGTAAATAAGTAATTGTGACTTGATTATATTGTGTTTTGATGCTGATAAGGTAGCGACCTCTGCCGGGAATAGACGATATCTTCCTGCTCTCTGATTGGACACATTGTACCTGCGAAGGCATTGTTTATTCAGAACTTTGGTTAGTATTATATAAACTCAATTTGCTTCTGTTTATCCCTCAGAAGTGAACATGCCTCGAGAGGTTCATGATTGATTTGAGATTTAATAGTGTCGAATCTGAGGATTATTATCAAAAGGCGACCTCAGGTCATGAGGTATCACTTTACCAGGAACATTTCCATATTTGCAGTGTGACATTGGCGTTTTTGGTTATCTAATATTTCTTAAGGAGATCAGCTATACCTGGAAGAGGGGATAACCGAGTTACTGATCAATGTATATTGTTATACCCGGAACATTTGATTTTCCAGTGCATCATTGACGTTCTTGATTAACTTATATTCTTCGTAAGGAGATCAGCTTTACCTTGAAGAACAAACAGCCGAATTGCAGATCAATGTTGAATTGATCAGTGCAACATCGACGTTCTTGATTTACTGAAATATTTTGTAAAGGAGATCGACAACACCTTGGAGTACACACAACCGAATTACAGATAACTTTCTGTTGTTATACCCGGAACATTGAATTGATCAGTGCAACATTGACGTTCTTGACTATCTGATATACTTCGTAAGGAGATCGACTAAAACTGGAAGAACAGACAGCCTAATTACAGATCAAGTCCTTTTGTTATACCCGGAACATTTGAATTCAGCAGTGCAACATTGACGTTCTGTATTACCTGATATTCTTCGTAAGGAGATCGACTATAACTGGAAGAACAGAGAGCCTAATTACAGATCAAGTCCTTTTGTTGTATCCGGAACATTTTAATTTAGCAGTGCAACATCGACGTTCGTGATTTACTGGAATATTTTGTAAAGGAGATCAACTACACCTTGAAAAACCAACAACCGAATTAAAGACCAATTTCTTCAGTTATACCCAGAACATTTGATTCTAGCAGTGCAACATTGGGGGTCTTGATGTACTGATATTCTTCGTAAGGATATCGAGTGCAACTGGAAAAAACTAACAGCCGAATTACAGATCAATTTCTGTTGCTATACTGGGAATATTGAATTGATCAGTGAAACATCGACGTTCTTTATTTACTAGCAATTTCCTAAAGACGATAAACTACATCTTGAAGAACTAACAACCGAATTGCAGATCAATTTCGTTTGTTATACCCGGGACCCTTGAATTGATCAGTGCAACATTGACGTTCTTGACTATCTGATATACTTCGTAAGGAGATCGACTAAAACTGGAAGAACAGACAGCCTAATTACAGATCAAGTCCTTTTGTTATACCCGGAACATTTGAATTCAGCAGTGCAACATTGACGTTCTGTATTACCTGATATTCTTCGTAAGGAGATCGACTATAACTGGAAGAACAGAGAGCCTAATTACAGATCAAGTCCTTTTGTTGTATCCGGAACATTTTAATTTAGCAGTGCAACATCGACGTTCGTGATTTACTGGAATATTTTGTAAAGGAGATCAACTACACCTTGAAAAACCAACAACCGAATTAAAGACCAATTTCTTCAGTTATACCCAGAACATTTGATTCTAGCAGTGCAACATTGGGGGTCTTGATGTACTGATATTCTTCGTAAGGATATCGAGTGCAACTGGAAAAAACTAACAGCCGAATTACAGATCAATTTCTGTTGTTATACCCGGAATATCGAATTGATCAGTGCAACTTCGACGTTCTTTATTTACTAAAAGTTTCCTAAAGACGATAAACTACATCTTGAAGAACTAACAACCGAATTGCAGATCAATTTCGTTTGTTATACCCGGGACCCTTGAATTGATCAGTGCAACATTGACGTTCTATATTAACTGATACTCTTCGTAAGGATATCAACTATACCTGGAAGAACAAACAACCGAATTGCAGATCAGTTATTTTGCTATACTGGGAATATTTGATTTTCCAGTGCAACATTGACGTTCCATATTAACTGATACTCTTCGTAAGGAGATCAACCACAACCAAAAAAAAAGCCGAAATACAGATCAATTTCTTTTGGAGTAAGAGATTTTGTGAAGACTTGTTATGTCCATATAACAAGAGACATATCATTTCAATAATACACTCAGGGGGTTTGCCCTTCGCCCTGAGAGGACCTTAGTGTTCTCTTATTAACAGATAGAGACAGAACTACGGAACAGAAGCATCTCAGCCAAATCAAGTGAGGACTGCAGCCATTAAATAATTAGAAACTACTCAACACCGAATATTTTGTAATCCATCGGAGAATAATTTTCAAGTGACAATCTTATATTTCAAGTGATTGAGACTTATAAAAATATCTATCACACTGCAATACAAGCATCTACAATACTTTAACAAGGTGAAGGTGTGTGTATCGTTATAACCATGGTAACCAAATTGCAACGTGTTTCAAAAAAAGTAGTAGACTTTGTCATCCAAATGATATCTCAAACCACGTGGGTCCTGAACTAAAAGTGACGCATCTATCAACTTGTTGACTGTAAAGAACCTCATCTTATATTCAAAAGATTTGGGACTTTATCATATCAGTGACCTTGTTTGTGTTATCGACTACCTCGTTAAAATCACCTTTGTTGACTACAGAAAGTTTGACAATGTTGTGTGGGATGTATCTACGTCGCAGGTTGGTGATGCTTGGGCTTGTGTTGTGGATCAGCACGCTGCTATTTGCATGTAAGTATAAGTTATACTTATGATAATATATCTAGCTAATTCGATTATTGTCATTAATACTTCTATATCAACGAAGTCATTTTTGAAAGAGGAGGATCACTTGTTTGTTTCTTATGTTCGTCTTAAAGGGGCAGTAGCATGTTTTTAGTGGGAATATAAGGTGCTGTCAGGAAAATGAAAATAAATGGTTCCAATTGAAAGACAATGATTTAAACTAAATGGAACAGTAATAATTCAAATATATAATGTTAAGTTTAGCCATGCGATTCCTTTGTGTAATGAGATTTTTGACACTATCAAAATAATACATTTCGCATTAACATACAATTATCAGTGAAAACATTTAAAATATAAAATTATCAAAAAACGTGCTACTGCCCTTTAAATCAAATTCATCATGCTTTTTCTAAGCTGAATACATATCATATCCATCATTCTATGTTGACGATGTTGTCCACCGAAAAGTGCAGCAATATGCAGTTCTGCAATTAAAACTCATAAACCGTTTATACATGACTTAGTTAAAATACTTGTCTATTACCATTTAACCATCAGGCTATATCTTTGCACCGTCTATCGAGTAATATTATTCCATACACTATAATATATTCTAAATATAGTCATAATTATTTGTTTTATATATCTTGCATAAGTGAGACAACAATTTAATCTGCGCACATATATTGTAAATATGACATCGATAAACGACATACCATATCGACAATATATCACTTTAACAACAATTTAAGCTTACAGCTAATTGGCTACAAAACAGATAACGTTGAAAAGGACCATAAAACAACCATTATGTCCATAGAGACTATAGCCTCCCCATGCTGTTTTGTTCAATCTCTTTGCACTACGCCTTCATCCCCGGGAGATTGCACCAAGGGTTGTTTGAAATATTGATGCGGCGATTTCCCGTACAAGTTGTCATAACGAACATTAAATATGACGTGTTCTATCGTGTATAGATCATTTCTCTATCAAACTGGGGTAACATGGTGTTCGTAACGGTAATAGGACTAGAATATATTTTACAAATAACCTATTTACTTTTGTAAGTTACAAATTAGTTTTGTACTGTTATAAGTTACAATGAAGTTATGTGCTTTTATAAGTTACAATGAAGTTATGTACTTCTCCAGTTGATATGGAACTTAATGTTAATCGGGTCATATTAAAGAAACGGAGCAGAGAAATGATTTAACAACTAAGGTATAACATATGAGGAATTACATGTTTAAAATTGCTGTCTTTGAGAAAGTACAAATGGACAATGTTTTTTTATGAAAATTTAGGACTTTATACATTTTCCTACAGTTTTGAGTCGCCATTTTAAGTGCATGATTTTTTTATCATTTGGCTTGAAGTTCAACTATATAAGAAGTCAGTTAATTTGTTCGGTCGACGGTGTATTATGACCCTTAGCCAATCATATTACTGGAAAACAATTCTTAAATTAAAATCTACTTAGCAGTATAGACAATTTTAGAACCTTCTATTCAATAGACTTAGATACCAGAGATGTCAATTCTCTTTGCTCATAAACCAAAACTGTATTGTCGGGTAATGAAGTAAGGTTTACCTTTGCAAGCGTTGGTATATACAGTCTTGACAATTTGCCGTCATACCATTGATTGTTCGCAGGTTCACCATGAACAAAGAACATAAGGGTCATCACAATTTATCGGAACATTTAACTTATTTGACGTTCGACATTCATCGTTATAAAAGGGGGCGGGATAGCGCAGTAGTTAGCGCGTTCGGCTTCGGATCAGTAGGTCCGTGGTTCGAATCCCGCCAGGGGCTCGGCAACTTTGTCTGCAGTAGAGAACTGTTCTACAAGCAGTCAGGTTGGGTGCAATGCTACACTGAATTTCAGTGCAGTACCACCCATGGTTGCTAGTTCCAGCCGATGCTCGCATGTTTCACCGCAATGCATAGCCACAATAAGGTTGCGGGCGTTCTCCCTGCACTAATACTAGCAGCCGCGGTGTCAGTGAAATACTCTTGAAAGCGGCGATAAACCCCATATCACATCACATCACATCGTTTAAAACAGTGGCGCATTCACCAATAAGTAAATCATCATTATGTTCTTTTCGCGGAACATAATGGTATTGTGGATCCACGTTGTAGTTGTTCCCTTAAGGTTCGACCATTCAGAAAGTTTCTTTCATTCAGAATTTGTCATTTTGAGTATATGTCAATCATGAAAATAAAATATTCTGAACGAACACGCTTTCATGTTTCAGACGCCTTCCTAGCACAGGAGACTGAACTAACCGATGCCCGCAACAGAGGGAAGAGAGTCATCGTCCTGGAAGATGATTTAGACTACGTCGAGAGGTTTCAACAGATAGATGATGTTGAGGAACAGGCTGCTCAATCGTCAGAGTACCTCTCTTTGGGCAATCAAAATGGCGTCACAGATAGTCCTTTCTTGCGTGAGCAACCCTCTATTTCAGAGTACTGCAATCGAGGTGCTTCTATGTCTAGCTCCCAGGAAGGTAAGATACCTGATGTCATTTGACTTTTAAACATATTTATCAAGTGTAAAAATGTTTCATTGATATGCCAAGCCTAGACTCTGATATGCATCGCCTCGGTGACCCGGTCCAAGGTCGACAAACCTAGATTGATGTCAATGAATGTAACATAAATCAACCTCATGCAACAATGGCGCACATTTATCGTAGGTTTTCACACGAATTGTCATTATGATAACAATAGCAAGATATTTATTCTTATCATGATTATTATGAATTACAGCATCATAAGTGTCGTTTATTCAAAAGCATTTAACCTAAATAATTTAGAAATGTATTTGATGTATTTGCACAAAAACTGTTATGAAATGCATGTATATATGACAAGAGACTGGAAATAATTTGAATAACCGGTTTCACATTATTCAGTGATCATGGCATGGCGTTACCTTGCTGTCATAAATAATGTACATTACAAACAAAACTGATTTTTTAAAAAGTGATTCAACTCGCACTTTACGTTATTTTAATGGAAAATTCTTTGAATGATTTAAGTATTTTCCAAGTGTCAACCATGTATGAGAGATGGAAATGTAGCAAATCTATGTTATTGATTATTTTCTCAATTGCCATATATTGAGAAATAATATGTGATGTGAATATTTTACATATAAGATTCTGTTTTTATCTTTGTTATTGTTTATTTACTGAATAAGCACTGTATAAGATGTAAAACAAATTTACCTTTGGGATAATAAAACCATTATTTACTTCATTCGACAGGTGTCGTCTCCTCGTCAAACTATGACCTGTTGTCTGTCCACATCATCACACGACATGGTGACAGGGCTCCAATGTATAGCTTTAGTCGTCATCAAAACCAACGTCAAACCTGCAAATTTGACCCAGAGGAAGCCAAGGGAAGCGACAGACTTGCGGAATACTTGAAGGCAATGAAAGCTTCCGAGGGAAGACAGAAGCCATTTAGCGGCTTCCAGGGTTGGGCGCTTTACCCAAACCGAGAGAAATGTGACACGTCACAACTGACGCCAATTGGCGCCAAACAGATGCTAAATCTTGGCACTCTGATGCGAGAAAGGTATATTCAAAGATGGCGGCTCCTTCCGGACAGTTTGTCAGCGGATCAGATTTTGGTTCGGAGTACGGAATACTCAAGTACGTACCAAAGTGCTGTAGCATTCATGTTCGGCTTTCTACCATATTTCAACCTTACACAGTTTTCAATCCATCGTTCTGCAAGCTATTTTTTCTGTTCAGAACAGACGGTATCCGGTCCATGTTTGTGTCCAGTTTTAACAGAACTCAAAAAGCAATCTGACAGGGCTGCCGGGAGTCTAATCAGAAATAGCACCAACTACCAAACCCTTATAAGTTCTCTCTCTGACATTTACGAAATGGCTAAGAACAGGTTACCTGGATTATGGTCAATGACGGATGTATTCCTCACGCATGCGTGTAACTCATTTCCGTTTCCTTGCAATGCTAAAGGTCAATGTGTGAACGCTGCTATGGTTTCTGAACTTTGGGATCATGTGGCGAATTACACCAAACATTTGATTCAAATATTCAAATACCGGCAATACGCAAGTCTTGCCCTTCATCCATTGTTATCAGAGATAACAGAAAATATGCAAAATGTGATTAAAGGGGAATCAAAAGTAAAGGTAAATATATTTTCTGGCCATGATGGTACGATTATTCCTCTGAATGTGGTGTTTGGCGTTCCAGTATCACATTGGCCGCGTTTTGCATCCAGAGTTGTCTTGGAACTTTATTCGCGGAAGAATACAAAACAACATTTTATCCGTATATTGTACGACGGAAATGACGTCACTGAACACATTGTTTTTTGTAGAGGATTTTTAAGCGACAATATGTGTCCACTTGATCGGTTCATTCATTTTGTGTTCAACAAGAACTTAGAGAGATTTCACGACAATGAATATATCAATGTTTGCTACAGCCCAGCATAACAACTTGGTTGTGTATCATTTCTTTTATGATTATACATTTAAGAATTTACGTATAGTTATTTGTAACTGGTAACATTGTACATTTCAAATGAGAGATGGTTTTCAACATGGTTATGATTTGACGTGCATGTGTATTACTTGTTTGCAACATGGTAATATTGAAGCTTATCATATTATATTACTTGTGTAGGATATTTTGAATTAAACCAAATAATAACAAAACCACATTTTTGTTTTTTTGTTTTTACATAAGTACTGTTTGCTTTCTCGTTCAAATTTGGAAACATGTATAATGCTTGTAACAGAACATTCTCTCTAAACATAAATGTTACCATGCTTGTCTTATTTCCATGAAAAATAAAGTTACCATTTAGATGATTAGTATGACACGATGAAACAGACTCTAAACAATTATTGACTTCAAGGTTGATCCAATGATTTGTGGACCTTTGAAGCGTGATATTCACCGAGGCAATGTTGACGTTTCACAGTGAAGATCCGTTTTACCTTAAGATAATTGATTATCATGCCTCAAAATAATCTCAATCTGGCAGGTTATTTAAAGGGGCAGTAGCTCGTTTTGGGGGAATATAAGGTGATGTCAGGAAAATGAAATGAAATGGTTCCAGTTAAAAGACATTGAATTTAAACTAATAGAGCAGTAATAATTCAAATATATAACGTACAGTTTAGCCATGCGATTCCTTTTTCTTACACAAAATGAATTAAAGGTGTTCACACAAAATGGCCGCCAGTGGATTTTATGTGAATCTTCATACTTTGTCCTCTGACTATTGGCTAGTGTGATGAGATTTTTGACCTTGCCAAAATGATACATTGAGCATTAACTTACAATTATCAGTGAAAATTTAAAATATAAAATTATCAAAAAACGTGCTACTGCCCCTTTAAAAATCAAGATCAAGAGTAAAAAAAGCAAACATACTTATTTTCAATTTAATTGAAATTTTAAAATATGACCCTTGCTTATTCTATCAAGCCATAATTCGGATGTTGGCATGAAGACCAGACAATAAATGGCTATGGACAATGTGTAATTATTTGCTATTTCAACTGAAATTATTTTATCGACATCAAAATTAAACTCTTGTTACATAATGTTTGCACAAACATACACTAGAAAGTGAACAAACTTTTGGTATGCAGCGGCAATCAATCTCGGAATTTTCCAAACGTTTTCAGTCAATACTAAGGTACATGTAAAATGTTACCCTCTGCGTGACATAGCTCAATTGTTTTTATGAACCGACACATTTATTCCAATTATGTTTCAAGTCTTCGACAGTGTTCTCGTGTGCGGTTTTTACATTTACAATGTTCAACAGTGTAAATATCTGTCAAAGTTTAAAAAAGTTTCATTAAGATTAAATTTTTCCGGAATTAGTATATTAAACACTTATCCTAAACAATGTTGTAGAATGGTGTTCTTAATTTACAAAATTACCAGTTGGATGCTAAGCAAGGCCAAGAACTCTAAACTGCTTCCGGTTTGGATTACAAAGGTTTCATGAAACCGGGTCGTTTTATGTGAAATGTATTTCGTTTCATGTGAAATGTTAATTTGGTGAAACCTAAATCTACAAAAATAAGAAATCACAATTTTTCCCTTAAAAAAATAAGAGAACCCATAGGTTACATGATGAATAGAGCGATTTAGAACAAAACAAATAGTCCATTCCTCATTACAAACCGGAGCCTCAGGGTACATTACAGCGATGTTACATAATTTACAACGAGCAGTAATTGCGTGTTCCAAAGTCGAATTCCTAATTAATTTGCATTTTTCTTTAGCAACGCTGCAATGTCGACGTTAATTTGACATAACTTATTCAAGATCGTAATGATTGAATCGCAGATTGTTGTCATCCCATAGGAAATCAACAGTTTGGTATAAACACCTAACCCGCATTTAAGAGGAAGAAAGTGTAAAACAGCATCGCCTTACACTTAAGTCATTTCCCACCAGAATCATTAAGGTGAAGTAGCACGTTTTTTGATAATTTTACATTTTCAAATTTTCACTGATAATTATACGTCAATGCTAAATGTATTAATTTTATAGTTTCAAAAATCCCATTACACAAACCAATCATCTATAGTCAGAGGACAAAGTATGAAGATTCACATAAAATCCATTGGCGGCCATTTTGTGTGAACACCTTTAATTCGTTTTGTGTAAGAAAAAGGAATCGCATGGCTAAACTTAACGTTATATATTTGAATTATTACTTCTCCATTAAGATTAAATACATTGTCTTTCAATTGAAACCATTTATTTTTCATTTTCCTGACATCACCTTATATTCCCCTTAAAAACGTGCTACTGCCCCTTTAAATCTAACGTAACAGAGTGGAGTGATTTGACTTCTTTGAGCGTCATTTTAGAAGTTGAAAATATAACAGGGACAATATTCTATGGATGACAACTTCTTTATTCAAGGACTTTTCGATACAGATTCTTATACCCATATCAGCCCGGGGCCGCAGAAAGAAATGTATTTGATTTTTGATTGAAACAGAAATGTATTAGTTATAACAAAACGATCTTTCTTTTAAGTGTTAAGTTTGAGAAATATACTTTGAGCAGCTTTACTTATTCAAATTACTATTTAAACATTTTATAATTTGAAAAAAATGATTGATAGCTAAAAGCGTCAACAACATAGTTATTGGTGAAGTAGACCGACACCCAATGACATCACTCTGCAAAGGGGGATAACTCTAACCGAAAGTCGGACTGGTCTGATATGGCTGATATGGATTTGCGCACCGAGCGGAAATATGGGTGCTGTGTCCTTGCCTCTATCACACATGCAAAACAACCAATATTACTGATAGATATATGATAATACTTATGACACTCAATTTGTACTTATATCTAACTAAATATATTTGGTATTGAAGGGTGGTGAAAGTAGATAATTTATTCATGTATGTGAACAAAAGACGAAAGTGGACGTGAAGTTTAATTATCTGCCTCGACACAGAGAACGTCAATATCGCAGGATGTACAGCTCTTCATGGCCACACTCAGTGCATAGTGTACAATCCTTCAGTGTAATAATGTAGATAGCCCTTTGAGCATGTCTTAGGAAGTCTTAAAGGGGCAGTAGCACGTTTTAGAGGAAATATAAGCTTTAATTAAAAAAATAAAATTAACGGTCCCAATTGAAAGACGACGTATTTAAACTAAATGGGGCAGTAATAACTCAAATATATAATGTAAAATTTTGCCATACGATTCCTTTTATATTTTTTATGTTATTCTTCGTACTTTTCCCTCTGACTATGGATGATTGGTTAGTGTAATGAGATTTTTGACACTGTCAAAATAATACATTAATCATTAATTTACAATTATCAGTGAAAATTTTAAAATATAATATTATCAGAAAACGTGCTACTGCCCCTTTAAGACATATTCAAGTATCGAATTAACTATTACTATTACCATTTAAAAAAAATGATAGATCATATCCTTTCTGTAGACTTTGATGATTTTTAAATCTTCAGACATGGTGTTTGTCTTAAACAATCAATAAAGGCCCAGACTCTGGCTTAATGCTATTTTGAAAAGAGAACAGTACCCAAGATATGGTATAAAACATCCATGGGAATTCGAAGATCAAACTGGTTATTTTACGGGCACTTCTGATGAATTCCTTAGTTAAGGATAAAACCTGCCAGAGAGGGAAATTTGAGAAACTCGAGAAATCTATGCCTAAGGTGCCCCTAAAATTCACTTTCAACTAAATTGGAATGATCGAAATGAAGAACTGATCCATATGTTGTGCTGTATTTGTGGTTGAACTGATTCAATTCAAGGGAACAACTTTGGAAGTTCTCGGGAAAGTTTTATTGTAGGGAAGGTTATTCCATTCCGTGGCTGCATAGAATGAGAAGGATCTTTGGCGATAACTGAGGGTCCTGACTCTGGGTACACACAGGAGATTCTGCGAAGAGGACCTGAGCGATCTTGCAGGTGTGTACAGCTGGAGAAGTTCACAGAGATAGTCAGGGGCAGCACCAGTTAAACATCTATAGGTGGTACACATGGCTTTGAAAGAAATTCTCTGGCGGACAGGGAGCCAATGCAGCTTCTGCACGACAGGTGTAATGTGGTCAGTCTTTCGACAGAGGGTGACAACTCTTGCACAATTGTTCTGGATGCACTGAAGTTTTGAAATCAGTATAAAGTAATGTAATCCAATAATAAATGTTAAAATAAACCGACGAACATGAATCCTTGATATTTGTTGTTTTTATCTCAATTTTTATGATCAGCCTAAAAATATGAATACAAATACTACAATATGGTCAACGATTGCGGGTTGTTAATAACGGTATCTAAGTTAGTTAAAACAGGAGAACGAGGTTATGCTTGGGTTTTCAAAACCTGAGGAAAGAAAGCTGAGCGGAAAGTAAGACCGAAAGTGAAGTGTTTTAACCCTAACATAGTCTCTCATGTTTGTTTTAATGGAGGATTTGTCAATAATTAGGGGCTATAAACAGCTGGACTCGAAGATCAGAACTTATCACAATGAAGAAATAAAGTTATTTTTGTAACATGTTTATGTTCGGGTGAGACATCGATGTAAGCTTGTACATGTTTTTAATCCCTGATAATCACTTTCCCATTTGTATGCACGATTTTAAATCTCACAATTCTGTGTTCTTCTTGTCAGAACCTAGGATGTAGTCTTGAAGCAATCTTATTCTTTAAGGTGTAAAAATAGATGTAAGAATAGAATGAATATGGTTCCCACTCAGAGTTTGAAATAGAGAAATCGGTTCTGATACCCTAACACGATAGATGCAATCACTTGTGATTTTACGACGCTTCTGTTGAAATTTCTCATGGTCACTGAAAGCAATTTCACTAAATTTAATTTCTTATTATGTGAGATAACACAACAGTAAAGTTCACATAAAAACAATGTCGCTTCTTCAACCCTCACACGAGAAACAGTACATATTTCCCAGAATCATCATCTCGCATATCAATCTTTGTGTTAAAAGGCATACATGTACAATAATGATTACATTGAAAGTTCAACTTGAGTTGATCAATGTTTAAAACATGTCGCTATAAAGCAATAGCAGAGTTCAATGTAGCAAAGAATCTAAATTGACCAATGGTTTATACTTATTTATATTTACAAGCATGTCATCAATTTTTTTTATCTAAAACCAATTACCAAATGAATGCTTTTAGCATTTCATAAAAAGAAAAACTTTCACTGAAAGAACATGTATCAATTTACACCAATGAGTGTGACTGACATTTCACTGAACGAAAACTACAATACAAAATGGTTTTGGATATTTTGTGGGGTCTCTACCAAATCATTGTGTATTATTTCAAACTTCTATTATCGTAAGATTTGATTTTCTTGATTTCTTTTGAGCATTCTATTCATAGGTTGACAATGTATAAAAAAACTAAGCATGTGTGAGCTTAGATTTAGTTTCCAATCAATCTTAAATAAATGACATTAATATTGAAAAAAAAGGATTTAGTTGTCATTTTAATTTTGTTAGATTAAATCCAGGACTTGACTCACTACCTCAACGTGGTGTGGTAGTTTAAAGGGTCTTGGCAACCCTTCAAACTATGCCAGCTGGAGCTCAGATGCTTCTAGCAGTGACCACCAAGCTGGACAAGTCAACGGGTAGAAACCATCCTGTCTCAGGGTACGACGATACGCTTACTCAACTAATCTGTACCCTGGGCTCAGAAGCCTTATTCGCCCACGCGGCCCGACTCTTGAAATGGCCAATCAAATCGTTTTCTCGATGAAATTTTAACGAGAAGGTGGCGAGAAAATGATTTGATTGGCTATATCCCATGAACAGATTAGTGGAGTTAGCGTAACGTTCGTACCCGGAGACAGGATGGATAGAAACCAGACGGCACTTGAGTCGTTCTAAAACCTGCTTTCTATCTCTCACTGTGCCTTTGTTTCCATCTTTTACCTCATCTTGTCAATCTACTCTCTTTTGGACGGCAACATCCTCGTGTTTAATAATTGCAATTTTGTTTAAACACGGCAAACACAAGTACGCACTCACTCACTTTTGTCCTAAATGTTACTTTTGTGATTATGCTTACGACAAGCAATACAGTTCTGTAAGGACATATATGTCTGCTCTAAGCAAGCTACGCATGTCATACTTGTAATTCCTGCCTCGAGGTCAAATGTCAAGGTTAGGTCATGACAGGTGGCTATCGGTCTTAACCTACAGCTGCATCCCAAAAGTTTGTTCACATACTGATGTATCTAAGTGCAAAAATTAAGCATATTGATTTCGTTTGGACGTCAGTTGAACCGTTCGTCTTGACTGAAATAGAATAGTTCTCTATTGAAACAACACGCCATGTCAAAAATCAGTTTAAACTTCATGTGGTGCAAGTTTTTTTTTACTAGGGCACGACTGTCATCATGATTACATTGATTAAGTTTAATAGAAATATGAAATATTTGTTTGATTACTTTGACCAGATTTACAGCATAAAATTAAACCTGAAGTATTTTTAAAAATGATGTTTATTTCTGGACGTATAAAGGAGCTACTAAACGTCTAAGAATGTTTTGGTTCATTCAGGCGTTACTCTAAATGTGAAAAAACAACAACATCGGTATATCCGTCATTCAAAGATGATTCAAAACATCATTAATAAGTAAACATGATTCATTATTTGCAAACAACAGATCTCGAGGCATCGGTAAACATAAATATCTAATGTGGCGTTTCGCATTCGCGACTTTTTTTATTTGGAATAATATCGTTATTTTAAATGTTTGCATACAGTACTCGATATATATTTATTTATGTGAGTTTTAAGAACATGTCAGCTCAGGTACGGTGCCTATCTGGAGCACCGAAAGTGTTTGTTGGAAAATGTTTGAAAGAAACGTGCAACTCATATTGATGTAAAATGTTTGATAGGACTGCGCATAATATTAGAGGTGTAACGTGACGGCATAACAGTATCGTATCGTGATAAATTGGCCACAATATATCGTATCGTATCGTGGGATTAGTATCGGGACACTTAATGATGATAAATTCCAAATGTTGGTGCTCAAAACTGAGATATTCATTAAAAAATATGATCATAATGTACACAAGAACCTCTCAAACTTGGACGTTGGATCATATTACAATTACATCCAAAAATCTACAAGTAAATTCAAACTTAAGATTAACTGACTCAAATACGTTGTGAAAAGATCATTATGTCAGGAATTGATATGTATTGGGGGATACGTATTGTATCGTGACCCCCATATCGGGATACATATCGTATCGCGACTCCCATATCGGGATACGTATCGTATCGCGACTCCCATATCGGGATACGTATCGTATCGCGACTCCCATATCGGGATACGTATTGTATCATGACCCCCATATCGGGATACGTATTGTATCGTGACCCCCATATCGGGGGATACGTATCGTATCGCGACCCTCCTGTAACGTGACACCTCTACAGATTATACCCCATTTAAACGGCAAACGTTTGCTCATATGCAAATTTGCTCACTTGAATGTAAATCTACTCAAGTGAGCAAATGCAAATTTGCTTAGCGTTTATGGTATGCGTTTATGGTTTTTGCGTAGCAAAGACACAAAATCTTTCATTTCATCAAAAGGAGATAAGACTTATACCCAATTAATACGGCAACAGTATCTTACGTATATTTTTGCATAATACGCAAATTTTACTTACGTGTGTATTTGTGGACGTATAGACGCATTTACTCATGTGCAAATTTTGCTACCAGGGGCAAATTTGCTTATGCTACGTTTACACTACGTCCACGGTCTCCACGTTCGCTACGTTTGTCTGAAACGTAATGAATCGTGACATTTCAGTTTGTTTTGTCATTCTGATCATGTTCTGCCACGTTGTGATACGTTCTAATACGGTGTGTGACGGCCTATCATGGTGAACGTGTTGTTACGGGAGAAACGGGGGTTAAATATCTCCAAGTCAAGCAAAGGTTCACTACGGAAGGAGCAGGGTCTGTCACGTTTTGCCACGAATGTCATCACGTTGTATTGCGTTCCCTTGCGTCTCATTAGGTTCCTTCACGTTCATTACGTTTTATGCACGTTACCCTACGTTTCCAAAGTCTCAATAAGTTTTATTACGGTCTGTTACGCATAAACGTGAGGGAACGTGCTCTCTTGGAGCACGTTTCTTGTCCCGGTTGGTACATACTTGAGGCACAACGAGTATTATTCACTATTCTCTAATGTATTCAGAGAGAAAGATGTTCACGCAAGATAAGGAGGACGTGGCATTTGCGTGTATGTTGTATGCTTACATGCAAGCCACGCAAGAAGAAGAACACCATTTTCAAATGGACCAGGTCCGGCTAGACCAAGGAGGCGCACGTAGGAGAAGAAGAAGACGATTAAGAAGAACCTTGGTAAGAGAATGGATAAGTGAAACTAGAAGAAGACAACTTGGCCAATACAACACTCTTCTGAGAGAACTCCGATTTGAGGGTGCTGACACCTTCAGTAACTATGTCAGGATGTCTTGACGTATTTGATGAAATCAGGGAAAGGATAACACCGGCAATTGCAAGACTAGACACTAGATTCCGCTGTGCCTTGTCACCTGGACTTAAGCTGGCATTAATTACACTCAGACATCTCGCCTGGGATTCCTGTCATCCCTGCTCAAGAGGTTGACCATGAGGATGAGCAACACAACCTCATACCTGGGAATTGGAGGGATAATGTCGTCTGGATGGATGTGGATACACCACATGAAAGGAACAAAAACATGTACACTATAGATTCCAAGCAACAGAGAGAATACTTGAAGAACTATTTCAATTCCCCTGCAGGTGCTGTTGAATGGCAGGACAGGATGCTTGCACCTAGTATCACTATCTGAATTGTGTAATATTACATGATCTAGATTATTAGAAGATGCGGTTTATCCTTGCTTGAGACATTGAAGTAGAAACACAAGTCAAAGAGGTTTTCTGTAAATGTTATTGCCAACTTGTTTTTAAAGTTCAAACAATAGTGTCAATATACTGTTGATGAAGATTATGTTGTTTACAATGTGTAAAAGTTACATATATTACACATACCTTTAATAAAGGCCATCAACCAAACAAGATCTGTTTCGAATCGTTGATTATTTAAATATAAAAACTTCAAGAGATAGTCAAAAGTTTTATTTTGCAAGTAAAAACACCAAGTTTATAAACTTTACATAAAAGGCATTTAAGGCATTTTGCGCAAAACTGAAGGAGATAAGAGCTTTTTTGTTGTAATGATATCTTAAACTTTAGTTCCAATACAGATTCATTCATAAGATAAGTTACACCAAGCGTAAGTTGGTGTAAATGAAAATTGTTAAAGATGGTATATGTTCGGTCTGTAAAGGAGAAAAAGAAGACGTAGAAAAAGTGTATTATTATTGTAAACATATAAAAAAACCTTCTGGTCTCAATTAGAAATATTCTTAAAATACGAAACACCCGATTTCCTAGCCAAGAAATACATACCTAACATGAGCATTACACTATTATGTAAAGCCTGTGTAACAGAGTTCCTTGAACTGAACAAAAATAAACAAAATTAAAAAGTAGAAACTTCATACAAAATGGGTCCTTTTGATAACTTAAATTAAGTGGAAACTATATAAAAAATGGGTCCTTTCATAAGTTTAAATTTATCAATTCAAAGAATGTTCGTTCACAGAAACGTGATACTGACCTTGATTATAATTATTAGACGTTCCATTACGGAAGCCTCTAAGTTGTGTTAGGTTGTGTTAGGTTGTGTTAAGTTGTGTTAAGTTGTGTTACGTTCTATTACGTTACCCCCGTTCTAACACGTTCTGTTACGTTTCTGTCCTCAAACGGGTCGAACGTGAGAACATGTTTTGCAGAAAACGCATCTTTCAAGTACCGCCACGGTAGCCCCGTTTATCAAGTTATGTCACGGTACCCCTTCACGTTCCCTTGCGCTCCGTTACGTACTTGCCGTTTTGATACAAACGTGGCGAACGTGGAGACCGTGGACGTAGTGTAAACGGAGCATTAGAAGGTAGGTGTAAATTCATTTGCTATGGTTAAGCAAAAGCATTTTTCCTGCTACCCTAAAGAAAACCTTTATTTTGCAATATCAACTTTCTTTTGAACACTCGATAGCTCTTTAAATGTATTTCGCTGAGTTCGTATTTCATCCTGCAGTTTATCACATAAAACTCTACCATTAAACCACAGATGAAGGTGAAAAAATAGAGGGAAAATCGACCTCGAAACCCTTCGTACTGACTCTACCATTAAACCACAGATGAAGGTGAAAACAAATATAGTGATGCCATTCAGACACTATAAAAAATGAAGACGATGTTTTATTGATAATACAATATTTTATTGAAAAAAACAACATTATTTTGAAAAATGATTGGATACAGTAGTTTACATAAAAAGTTACATATATGCATGATATCGATAATGAAGGTGAAGCTATAATAATGCTTATACATGTAAACATGCTCTATATCCAACTTTTCATTCTTTCCTTGGTCATTTGAATTATATACCCTTGTCATTGGTATAAAGATAAGATAGTAAGCAATAATACAAACTGATTTCCTTTAAGGGATGAAAATACTGCATCGGTGAAAAGAATCAATTTGCAAACCATAGACATTATCATAAAGAAAGCAGCCTCGACTTCAATCACGTGTGATTTCCGGTCCTAACCGGAAGTCCATTTTCATTTAGTTCAATTCTCGAATTTTTGATGTTCAGATCAAATGCGTTGATGAATACGTTTATGACTGTGATGAACATTATCATTATGACCACGGTGTTGTTAAGAATTTCCGATTTGGTGCGTTGTTCCTTTGTGCGCATCTTCCGGAAGCCAAGCATACAGAGCAGGATGCCCACAGCAACTTGCAGAATCACCGAGATGAAGATCATCGTCACCATTCCATAGTGGATTGCAGTTAATGACTCTCTGGGTATCCGGAATAAGGTGTCCAGTTGGGACGCATTGGACATGAGAAGAGCAAAATCAAGCATTCCTTGTGCCACTGTTTTCTTAGTCACATAAGCATTGGACGCATGGATATGCTCCTCGTCGATCTAAAAGGAAAATGAGTAGAACACGGATAAAAAGAACTCCAAGGGACCAAGGAATAAAGTTCGCTTTATCCGGTGTTCCCTATTCGCGTTTGGCCGCCATATTGGATCATATCCATCGTATGTGTAACCTAAAGGGGACAATATTGCTTTTAAACAACGTTGATATGCCATATTGATACCATCAAACAATATTGGCATTTTTTTGTAAATTTAGATTGCAATTTTGAGATATTTTCATAACTCTGATGCTGTGGTTGTACAATTTACATGTAGATAATCACCCTATTGTAAATACATCATGACATGTTATTATATTTTTTTTTTATTCGGAGCGGTATTATTATAAGCATTTGCTTGTTTACCAATCCGATTCATTCTTTTGTAAGTGGTATAGAAATAATAATATAACCTGCAGCTGACCTGAATCATATTATTATTTCTCTGGTTAAAGACATCACGTACAAATAGAATATTGCCTATGTGGTCTTTATCAAAATTGATCCCGTCTCTAACGGCTGAAATTGTGCCCAAACAGCACTTAAAAATAACCCACTCACTCGCGCAAATTCAGACAGCTACCAAGTTTACGACATACAATGTTCACCTGTGGAGGCAATTTTTTTTAACGAAATTTCAGGTTTGTTGACCTTTGATTTAAAAAAAAACAAAACAAATACGTTTTAAGGCAATGAGCTTTTTTGTACAGACTCGTTTCGAATGGACTCATTGTACAACAAAGAGCACAGATTATCACACAAACCCTGATACTGAATATACAATATAGGTAGTCCAATACCTACAAAGCCAAGTCAAAATTCATTACATTTTGTCAAGTGCAAAATATTACCGAATATAAAAAGGACACGATTTTCTAGGACAGGCAAACTCTGTACTCACAATTTTATATTGCATCATATTTTTGTTAACTTGTCATTAGAAACTATGTTAATTATGAAGGATTGTAGATTTTATCACATGTTAGTAAATTTCAGCTTAGGTACTCATAGCACTCCTTTGAATGCACCTCCAAAATGGTTTTAGTATATATGACTTTTAACTAAAGAATTGATAAATGAAACATTATTTCCCAAAACTAAATGTTTATGAAAGGTTGTCAATACCAAGCCATGCCTTAAATCTATATTCTTGGTTGAAAATGTTTCTTTTACATAAAAACCTTGAAAATAAGATACAAAAACATTTTCTACATGCAATCAAAAAGAAACTGCAATTCAAATGTCAGTTGAAATTTTTCATTTTATTCTCAATCGTGTTGGTAGATTAAAGCTTTGTTAACATTTTTAAAATTTACTAAAGATATGTGTTCAACTCTTTTAGATAGTGTGAACCCAAATACAACAATGTTATATTCATTAAGATGTTCAGACAAAACTTACAGGCCGATCTCTAACCATGTCCGAATGCTCATCTTCAACGCCGTCTGGCATACTGAAGCTGAAATGTACAACATATAAATATATAACATTTGAAAGTAATCAATATATCTAACTGATCTCTCAAAGAAACATCACTACTATTATCGTGGTTTATCTTGTGTTTGATTTTAATGTTTCCGATTTTAGATTATCCAAAAACCGTTTCAAGTAATTTTACCATTGACAGTTACGTGCGTGTTATGGATAATGCAATCTGAATAAATTTTGATCGACAGGTTATAAGTCATACTGTTGATCTAAGATTAACCGATAAGATGGGCCGTCTCGCTGAACTCTGACATTACCCCCTGGGCCAATCAGAAAAGATGCCCTATGTCACTGGCGGCTTAACCGTTTACCCGCGCTTTTTTCGAAAATGAAACTGTATGTTGTTTATCTTCATTCGGGAAACGCGTAGCGACCATCTCGACGAATTATCCGATTGCTTGGATGTATTTTTAGATTATGATTATTTATTTTTAAACATTTTTACATAGTTTCTAGTTGTCAATGCAAGATATTGATTGCACCTCGCACAGAAACTTATGTGGCATGCTTAATGTTGATACTTGCGAAAAACTGCATGTAAGGGGAGATTACTATTAAATCTTTCATTTCTATTGAGAGGATTAAAGAAAAGAGTGAATATTTTTAATCATAGAACCAAGACCATTTCATATAACCAAAACATAATCATCTTAAACGAGATTAGTTCTATAAGAACTCATAAGTCGACACAATGTTATTGGGAACAGGACATATGATATCATACGTTTCTTCCTTCACACGATAAATGTGCGGGTTTTTTAATGTTTGAGGCGCCGAATTTGGTTGACCGATTCGCGTTTTTCGTTATTAGCACACTAAAGGTCATCGGGACGATCTCTTATACTGGACGATGTTAGATCGATACATATGGAAGTGTCGACCTAAATTAATTTAGATTGTTAATCATGCTGGTGATTATGATGATGATGAATGTGATTTATTTCAGTTTGAAACGATATCAATCGTCAGCTGTTCATTACCCTCCTGAAGCTGTTCATTTTCAGAATACATTTTAGTCTCTGATATGACAACACATCTGCAATGCAGCTGTTTACAATTTAAGTGGAAAGGAGCCCACTAAAGCTAATTACGTACAATAATCAATGAAAATTTAAAAATATAAAATCATCAAAAAACGTGCTACTGCTCCTTTAAGTTGAACGAAGCCCACTGAAGCTGTTCAATTTCAGACTAAATTTCAGTCTCTGAAATAAAAATTCTTAATGCAGCTTTCTACTACTGTAATTGAAAGGAGCCAAATAAAGCTGTTCATTTTTATTTCCAGAAAATGCAGTGATATAGACTTGCTACAATAACATAGACTTGCATGGGGCTATCAAGATATTTTGTTTAGGGGCTGTTGGACAAACTATTAACATATTTATGACTTCAGGTTCGCGAACCTCTTTCGGGGCAGTCTAAGTAAACCAAGCCTCAATATTATCCGTTTCACTCCTATATTGAGTTTAGAAAGGTCTAGCAGAGGGTGGCGTCAGCCTACGTATCGAATTGACCAATCAGAACTCAGCTTACCAAGCCACAATAGTCTGCCTTCGCACGTATAACGTTGGAAGGTCATAGGTCGCAGAAAGGTCGGCTGACGCGACCCTCTACTAGAACCTTTTTAGACTCAGCATAGGAGTGAAACGGATAATTTTGAGGCTAAGTTTACTAAGACTGTCTTATCGGGGGAGAATGTTCCCTACACGAGCGCTTTGAAGTTAAGTATCTATTCATTCTTATCCAATGAAAAGCTTGCCGTTTAAACATATAGTTACTGTCTGTCCACCAAGTCATCGTTTATTGTTCCTTTTCAGGTCTATTGGATGGTAAAGATACGACCTTCAATTTCAACAAACCTTATCAAACTCAAAGGGAAGTCATATCTATTCATCAAAGAATGTTTTTATGTTCTTTTCGAGAGATAGAGATAAAGACTAATTCAAAACTAAATAAACGACAATAAACACCTTAAGATGCAATTAACAACTTGACGATGTCAAATAAACCCCCTTTCATCTCAATTATTTATTCAGTCTGATTAAATTTTTCTTTAACAATCATCTTGGAGTAAGAACAAATTTCGCATAAATTCTCCCCTTAAAATGTTTAAGGTATTTAAATACAGACAAACTGATGCGATGATTATTCATAAATAAGTGAGATAAAGAAATATATGACTTTATTTCTTTTTATCACTGCAGAAAAGCATATTTACAGGCCAATGCGATTTGAAACGATTTGCATTTTAAAATTTATTAACATTATAAATAAAGGCTTGATGTGTTGGTTTGAAATTTGAAATATACAATACAATGTTAAAGGGGCAGTAGCAGGTTTTTCGGGGGAATATAAGGTGATGTCAGGAAAATGAAAATAAATGGTTCCAAGTGAAAGAAAATGTATTTAAACTAAATGAAGCAGTAATAATTCAAATATATAATGTAAAGTTTAGCCATGCGAATCCTTTTTCTTAAACAAAATGAATTAAAAGTTCAAATAAAATGGCCGCCAATGGATTTTATGTGAATCCTCATACTTTGTCCTCTGACTATTGGTGATTGGCTTGTGTAATGAGATTGTTGACACTGTTAATATGATACATTTAGCATTAACTTACAATTATAAGTGAAATATTTAAAATATAGATAGAATTATCAAAAAAACGTGCTACTGCCCCTTTAAAGCAATCAATAATCAAGTACACATACGATGTGGATACAATATATCCTCCCCATACACAATAGCCTATATGGGGAGGATATATTTTACCTACATGGTACATGTACTTGATTATTAATTGTTTAACATTATATCTGATTATTCTATGTTTGAAACGTACACGCGGTAACCAGAAACATATCATTATTGGCCTAACAAGAGACATGACGCGAACAAACAGTGTCAAAGTGCATCAAGGGTCACAGGTCACCGAAGTCATTGGAGGGTATCAAATCTGGGTCAACTATTTGTGGAATGTACGTGTAGTTTTCCGGTCGTCATAGCAACGGTTTTATTATTTTCGAAACTCTCAACTCTCACAAAACGCTATACAAATTGAACGTTATTCCAATATGAAATTTTCTATGTTGATTTCAGTTTTTGCAACAAAGGATAAAACTTGTTTGTTGTATCTTTTCAGATACTCTTTTTAATATCCTAATATTGAAATGTTCTACATACACTTATGTGAAAAGTTGTTATAAATGTGTCAAAGCTTTATATCTAACATAATATGTACTTACAGAAATATGGTCGAACAAGAAGTAGCATTACACAAACACATGCATCAAAGATGTAGTTTGTTTGTATTTTATTTTGAGAAAATCAGATTAAAATCTATTATATAATTGAGAAAATCAGATTAAAATTTATTATATAATTAAGAAAATCAGATTAAAATCTATTGTATTTTGGATTTGGTACTAACACACGATGTTAAAATTGTGGTGTAAACTCATATTTACTTCTGACATGATTTGTACTCGCCTAAATGCAATTGACAGAAGTGATCGTATTTTAAAAATATCGTACAAATTGCAAATAATTATTCTCGTGAACGTCTCCTAACAGTTACATTATTGCAGACAACGGAAGTCCCATTCATGATATTTCAGGAAACGTAAACATCGATGTTATTGCGATAGTCCATTCTCCTACACTACAAAAGCCTTGTGTAGTAAGCAATAGCGTAACACGATGCACCAACGTGCCTCGTGACAATTCATCTCAAATCTACTGCTCGTATAAGTCTCTTTAACGCATTCATGATCACGTTTCATTGCTGTTATTGACACCGTGACTCATTGATGACAGAGGATCAGGATAGAGGTGACGCTAAGAGTTTTGTTAGAAAGGCGTTTTTGTCCTCCCTTTGTTAAGGTTTTCATTTGTTTGTATAAAATATTTTAACAACACTTAGGTTTAAGATCTTGTTTGTGACAAAGTATCAAGACAAGATTAATGTCTTCTCGGATAATTTGCAATATTCATTTCAGAAATATCTCGACAAATGGTACTCACTATCTTCTCCCAAAAGCATGCTATCCCCGTCGCTTCAATATTCGCATCGTTCAATTTCTCAAGTGTTATCTACATCCTGTATTTGACATTTTATCACAGCACTAAAAGCACATTATACACTCCAATACAGGCACTTGGTCAAAATGACATCGAATTGTTTCATCATTCATATTTCGATATTTTCAATGCAGAGATGTTCACTAATTCTAATCTAGGTTTTGGCTTTAATCAAAAGAAAGTTTAACATTATGAATAAAGGAATTTTATTGATTTAAACATTAAACATTGCCACTCGCATCTCAACCTATATCTTTGTTATCTATATTTGAGAAAATTATGTTACGGTATTGCGATTGTGGAATTAGCTCTACGTTCAAATCAGCAATTATGATTACTGGCCCTTAATCGTCACACCATGAATAAGAATGATGACCCTCATCTTCCATTATCATAATTCACACACGTAAACCGTGTCTCTAATCAATTCTATTAATATGGATATATTAATTATTATATTAATATTAATTCACCATGCCAATGTATCATACAGATGTAACACACATGTAATAAAACATAGACAATAGACATTAACAGAAATTTAGTAACTGTAACATGAAATGACTTAACATAACAGCTGTATTGGATCCTATAAAGGTTCTTACCTTGATTTTTGTCACCCAGGTAAACACCAAAGAGTTGTCAATTTCCGTGTCGTCCCTTCCTCTGCTAAGATGCTTCTGACTGCGTAGCTAGTAATGAGAAAACACCTGAAGCGTTCTTTCACCTGCTATGCAGTCCCTCACGTACAAGCTATCAAATAACTGGACCATTAATTATTCATGAAAAGGCCTGTCATACGATGTAAACATCTACGTTATAACTTTATTAAAAGTTTTAATGACATTTATTTTGATATTTACAAATTGTATTTCATTTAGAGTTATATGGCACGTTCACATTACTTAACAATTCATCTATTTGATTTTAATTCAGGCCACTCCAGTTGTTCACTCAAGCGAGACGGTAAACATGGATTAGTTACCTGAGAATACTTCCGCTTTTTATATATACACGGTCAGGGCTGGCGGAAATTTCTATGCAGCCCATACTATGGATATATTATTGATCTCACCTTGTTCCTCAATGAGAACAAAGCCAAAGGGACAAACACGATGTTTACTATTTGAATTTTCTCGATATTTCTTTCCTCGAGGATATATTTAAAACATTTCTTTTGAATGATTGGAGTTTTATCCTGTCAAATTCGTTATTGTGTGTGTTTCTATTTTGTGACGTGTCAAGCATTTGTAGGACCCCCCCCCCTGAATTTAAGAAAAATGTAATCCAAGATAAAGAGAAGTAAGCATAAAAGTGGCAATTTTTATAATCATTTTTAAGTTAAAATTTAAAATTCTCTCACCACATGGGTAAATCGAGTTTCATGAAATTGTGATCCAGCCTCTGCTTGAATAAGATCAGTTTGAGGGCTGCATAGGAAGAATCCTGTTGAAATCAAAGTTGGTTGTGCAATTAGCGATGCTGTCTAAAATTTCGGCAACTGCATCCAAATTTATAATAGGAGCAACCTTTTCATGCGAAAAAGGTTTCATTGGCTGGATTGAAAATTCTTTCAGTGCATTTTTTTTGTCGATATGGTTACTGCGGGAAACCAGCGAACTATACTTATTCTGAGTTTGGATCGCCATTTTGTGTCTTGAACCATAGATAGGGGTGGTGTTAATGCGAGGGCCAAAAGTTGTCAAAAGTTGGGCGAGATGTTCAGCAAATGAATTAATTGATCTACGATTTCAATGCATAGTTTTGCGATAAAATTAAGCATTAAAGGGGCAGTAGCACGTTTTTTGATAATTTTATATTTCAAATTTTTCACTGATAATTGTAAGTTAATGCTAGATGTATTATTTTGACAGTGTCAAAAATCTCATTACCTATAGTCAATCATCCATAGTTAGAGGACAAAGTATAGAGATTCAAATAAAATCCATTGGCGGCCATTTTTTGTGAACACCTTTAATTCATTTTGTGTAAGAAAAAGGAATTCCATGGCTAAACTTTACATTATATATTTGAATAATTACTGCTCCATTTAGTTTAATGACATTTTCTTTCACTTGGAACCAATCAAGTATTTTAGAGATATTATGCCTAAATGGATATATTTGCAAGTCCAGTGATGAGATATGAACTTCAATCAGCATATTAGATATTTTGTAGCTTATCAAAACCAAATAAAAATTTAAGAAAGATACTCTGTGTCATTTTAATTGCACAGCACGATAAAATAGACGATGTGTCATGTTTCCGATCAGGTTTTAGCGACTGGAGTGTCCCCCCTTGTGTTTTCTATATACAGTAGAACACGGATATAGCGAACACAGATATAGCGAACACTCGGATATAGCGAACAAATTTTCAAGTCCCGTCCCTATATAATATCATTAAAACTATATGCGTATAGCGAACACCGGATATAGCGAACTAAATTCTTTGGTCCCTTGGAGTTCGTTATATCCGAGTTCTACTGTAATAAAATCGAGAATAACGCTGAAATCTTTATTTCTTGACCGATTTCGTTCAAATTTTAAATGTAGGTTTATCGCAACATATGAAAACGATATGTGAGTGCAAAAAGTCCAGGTTTTGGAATTTTATGCTTTATTTTATTGTCCACTCCGAGATTCAAACCCCTGTATCTTGGGCTACCTCTGTAGGGAGAGAATGACGTGCAGAGGACATTCGAAAAAAGATGGGAATCGAAGTTTGATAATCACAAAATGTGTCATGGATATTGTTGAATTTAAAATATACTCATGCAATATACTCGACGAAACTACAACTACAGCTAAATATCGCGAATGAATCTTGCATAATATAATATCTGATTGTTTAGACTTATAGCAACTTAAACATTCACGCCACATATGCATGCTCGAAACGGAAACTCCTACAATATCCTAATATCCATTGAAGCAAAGGTCTCGAATTGCTGTCGCTATAACCTGCCGTTGAAATGACAACATTTCAGCTATTGACAGAGTACCCGTCTGAAAGAATGAACGGATTCCTAATGTTTTCCTTGAGACTCTTTGAATAATAGCATGTCATTGGTTAAAAATAATTAACGTGTTAAAAAGCCTTGAATAACCACTGGATTTCGATATCAAGAAATGAAAATATTTCAAGAAAGTTTTGAAAATTAAGTTTGTGCATGTTTGACACCAGTGTTCTGACATTGAAATGTGTTTTGTATTTTATTACGTGATAGTAACATGATTTTTATTATCCACTCCAAATTTGATATTTTTGGCAAAGTTGTTTCGCTTAGGTGACAAAATTAACGTTTGTGAATCAAAGAATAAACGTAAAACGTGGTTTTCTTGAATTTATTATGTCTCATTCAGAGGCATTAATTTATATATTCTTGGATCTTCCAAATCATCTTTTAAGTAAGGGAGTTTTGTACCAACAGAGGTTGATCAAGTCATAAAGCCTCTGTTCGGAGTAGTCGAGGATGTGGGCTGAACCGAAGCATGATTGACGAATTCTTGTGACGAGTGTTTTCATTGGCTGTTTTGTTCAAATTGGAATTTGGTAATACTCTACCAGAGGAAGAATCAGTATATCCTGACTTGATCTAGTTATATGGGGAGAGAATTATAGTATGAAAACCATGGACTAAACAGGGGAAAAGGCTTTACATATTCTTGTGTCAACCATGTGTTGCTCTTAACTGTTGATCCACCCACTTTCATTATTGTTGCTGCCAATAAATTCAAAAATATTTTGAAGGTAGATATTTCAACGAAAAATATCATAATATCGTGTCACTTGCACACAAATGGGCTGAAAAGTACCAGTTTTATTTATCTTGGCGCTGGATAGAGTTGTTGCATATTTGGAGTTCGTAGAGTAAACCTCATATTAATCTTTGAGAGGATTTTTAGAAGCTGGTTCGATAAAGAAGAAATTGTATTGCGACGATTCATTGTACACTGTAGATACGAACACATGCCCTAGCTCAGGCAATACAAAAATTCGTTTCGTAAAAGTGATATGAGACATTTACTCGGGTAGTAGTTTCTTTATTACCGATTCAATCCCATTTTATTATCTAAGAAATATCCAGAACGCGCCGCGCCCCTTGGAATGGCTGGTTATACGGACGTCACAATGAATGCTTTTATGACGTCACAGGCGAAAAATACGGGAACTCGAGCTACAACAATCGTTGCTAGGCAAAAGTGATATGTGCACTTGGGCTCATATTGAAATATATCACTACTTATATTCAACTCTATAGGTAACAAAAGCCTGTAATATGTCATATGAACCAATCATGAACTTGTACATCAATTCTATTCCTTGTATGAACTACAATAACAATATTTACATCCAACAACCTGTATTCAATTGCAAACAAATCAAGTAATTAATGGGAAAAAATTCCTACAATTACCCGACATGTATCACTTGCTTGATAACGGTGTCAGTATCTACACCTAATTGTCCTAAAAGCAAAAAATAAGTTTGTCCGTAAGCTACAATGTCTATTAATCAGTATCCTTTGATTGAAATGATCAAATACCAACACTCGATCATGTAGATGATGTTCCCTTATACTATTTCCTCTGGAGCAAGTTTCACTTTTTTCTCACAAAACTCTTTCAAATTCTCTTCTTGGCTGAGTCTGTCCTCTATATACTGACACAAACACTTCACATGACGAACGTGTCTGGTTACGAAACCGACTCGATACATCAGTTTGCCTTCTGTATAGTCCCGGGTATATTCTTCACTGAAGTTGATAACCAGAGCCTTGCTGTATTCCTGTAACATAGATTTGTTTATAAGAAATATTTTTGAACCACGTTAGATTCAACGGTTTTCCCTGAAGGCTTTGTAGTTGCCATGAAGTTTTGAATGAAGATTTGCTTTTATGAATACTTTGTCCCTTTAAGAAAATCATATTTTTATCCCACAAATATCGTGGTTTAAAATTTAAAGACTTGAATAGGTTTCGTTGGGTTTGATTCCCTTGGCTTTCAATTAATATCCCAGTAAATTGAAAGCGTCTTCTCATGATATGTCAGCTATCGATAACATTTAAAATAAGTATCTTTGCGCATTTCCCTTATATATACATGTACTATCAAAAGCCAATCTTTAATCTGTAGCATTCAGAGGTTCATAACATCCAATACCTATATCAATTATCCGTAGTTGAAGAAAATGATACATATAAAACAAAGCGAAAAGTGTTGACAGCCATTTGGAAGTGAACCCATTTGAAATTGAGATTAGGATTTTCGTTGCTTAATCAAAGACCTTCACCTTTAGAAAATATCTTGCAATTGGAAATATGCATTTTAATTTTCGCGAAAAACAAAACAAAAATTAAACAAAAAAATTTCACCTCTGGACATATTGTATCTTCTAGTCCAGCAATGTACTCTTTCAGATGATTCTGCAAAATGATAGGACAAGTACTAGAATAACTTGGCCATATTTTTTATTTTTTTCACATACTAAAACATAACAAAATAATTATTTTTATGAAAACGATGTTTAAAATTCAAGATTTTTTAAGCATGGACTATACATTGTTTATATGTGAGGAATACATTTTAACTTACCAAGCGCGTTTGGTTTTAAAAAACTGTACATTACTAATTTCACATCTGACATTATATTCACATGTCACTTTAGGGAAATTGATTCTATCTTAAACGTCTAAAACCATATAAGAAGAACAAAAAATGAAAACCAACTATTTTTAAATTAATGACGCAGAGTTCACTTTGTGATGGGCTTATGAATATATTATTACATCAATGTTTGTCATTGAATGTTAGTGATTTTACAAATTTTATCTATTTATATTTGTAATTTGATAACCGCTTTTACCAATCTATTTATCAGTGTAATTTACGTATCCGCTTTTACAAATCTATTTATCAGTGTAATTAAATAACCACTATTACCAATTTTTATATCAGTGTAATTTAATAACCGCTTTTCCCAAACTATTTTTCAGTGTAATTAAATACCCACTTTTCCCAATCTATTTATCAGTGTAATTTAATAACCGCTTTTACCAATTTATTTATCAGTGTAACTTAATAACCACTTTCACCAATTTATTTATCAGTGTTACTTAATAACCATTTTTACCTGTCTTTTTATCAGTGTAATTTAATAACCGCTTTTACCAATCTATTCAGCAGTGTTATTAAACAATCACTTTTATCCATCTATTTATCAGTGTAAATTAAAAACGGCATTTACAAATCTTTTCTATTAATCAGTGTAATTTAATAACTGCTTTTACCAATTTTTTTATCAGTGTAATTTAATAACCGCTTTTACCAATCTTTAACCATTTACCATTTAACTTTGTAGAAGACGAACATCATTTTCTTCTTGTGTGTCCAGCTTATGACGATTTAAATCAAAATTCATAAAAGAATACTATTTTGTCCATCCAACAGTTGATAAATATTCCTTATCATTGAATTGTATAAATGAACATATTCAAAATGTTGCAAATTATATATTTACCACAAAATATGAAAGAAAGTTGTATATATGAAATGTACTATAGTCCTGTGGTCTTCTCAGTACTGCAATAAAGATTGGTTGATTGAATATATTTATCAGTCTAATTTAATAACCGCTTTTACCAAGCAATAAATACTTACCTCACACTGGTTCACATCAAAGTAATAGAACAGCATCTGGGAGAAGATAAAATAAGGTTATGGCATAAGGATAGTATACGCGTGTCCATAACATGCTATGTTAAGCGTGTTCCTATACATCTTTTAGTCAAAATCATTTTTTCCAGACTCGTTTTCATTATAAACCTTACAACACCCATATATTTTTGTATAAACCGAAACTACATCTCCAATTTACATAAATACCAGAAACTTAGCCTATCCGAAACTATCATTCCTTACCCCTACATCCCAGTCTCAATACAAGTTGTTAAACAACATGTAACCCCGAGTGGGTACACAATGCAGAAATAGATACATAAAGATATCTTGAGATAACATCGATATTTTGTTTGTTCAAAAACATGCGCAAAATAGTCATTTAATGACTTTGAAAACAAACATCATATTTTCAGTCTGTAAAACTTCTCTCAGCCAATCATAACCTGCCACATCACATCGCCCTATCTCGCCAAACTGGTCAGGCTATAGCTATTGTTTACAGTATTGAGTCAAGCGGTCACTTACTTACTTGGCGTATAATTACTATACAAACAAAGAAAACAACTTTCCAGTATGACGGTTAGTTAGTGAGACATATAATGAAGACATTTACTAATTTTGGTTGAATCTTTTTGACTGTTGATAGCTTAATCACGGCTTCTACAGAGGAATCTAAAGTCAATTTCATCAATGAGACTACATGGTATGTCATAGCCCTGTCATAGAACTATGTTTCGCATATCTATTTTTAAAAAAGAAACGGGGTATATGTTTATATTTATGCCGCTCCCTAACAAAATAGTGACGTAACGTAAACATGGACAGATCAGTACACATATCATATACAGTGACAGTATTGAAACAACGATTTTCGAAAACATACAACAAAGCAATTAAATGCTAAGGTTATATCTTCATTAATGGTATAAACATAAGGATATTTCATCAAGGCAAAATCTTAATATTCAATCATGTTTTGAAAATCTCTTAGATATTACGGTATAGTTATGTTTTGAATTTAGTAGTTCTAAGTTTACATTTTGTGATGAGTGGCCAGATAAAATTGAAGACAAATTAAACAAATTTGTGAAATGTTTTAAGGAACTTATGTATAATCCTGAAGTAATTTTATATAATCTGAATGAGGTTTTGCTATATACACACTACGAAATATTCGGAAAGAGAGTCATTGAGGCATCATGTCATGAAATTGTATTAAGTTCGCAATACAAGGATATTCAGGATATACACCTTTTGACACCATGTTTCATCATGTCTTGCGCGTTTCTCAATCAAATAAAGAAACAATGTTAGTTTACAAAGAGACAACTCATCAGCGTAAAATAAATACCCTTCTATATCTTTGTTTGAGATAATGTTATTTTAAAATTTTAAATATTTGTAAACTTCTAACGCAAACAACTGCCTGAAATAACAAATATGTATACATATAAGTTTGAATGCACAAAGTTTAGTTTACATATCATATGACCAAAGCCTACCTTATTGAAGTCACTGTAAACGCAAAATACTCCATCTCATGTGTACTGAATGTGTTCATCTCAAGACAGATGCAATGCATATGATAAATTCTAAATGTTTAATTTTTGATTGGATCTAGTTTGTCTTATTGTTGACCAATGCTTTGTCAGCTGGGCGTGTCATAGATGGGCAGACATGCTTGATCTCTAAAACAACATCCCCTAATTCTTGTAACAACATTGTCAAAGAGTGTGAAATATCCCAAGCGCGACTCCTTAGGCCTGTAATTACACAATCAGTTACGATGTGCCATAACTGTTTAATTACTACTCTGTTTTATTGCCGGACAGATGAAGCTTCTAAATCGTGCTAAAACATGTTTATTCTGTTTATTTACCACCATTGTCTGTTATATTTACATTGATTAGGCCCATTTCCGTTCTGTATATGATGTAATAATACACAATCTGTAAAACTTCTCTCAGCCAATCATAACCTGCCACATCACATCGCCCTTTCTCGCATGCGCAGTAAAGGCAATATCGTTCACCCGGTAGAATCCCTTTTCAGACTGTCAAATTGAGAAGCCTAAAATTTGCGGTCTTTGAAGGGCGATATCTTTGTTATTAGAGGACCGATGAAAACGTTTTTTGGTGTTTTTTGAAGTTGACAATGTTTTCTGTACATATTTACCAATTAACATGGGAAAAAATTATGAGGTTTCTTGTTGTTTAAAAGAAAACAGCAAGTTACCGGTAACCGATCAATAACACCAACTCAATCAGGATATATGAAATCCTATAGCACCACTGACCATATTGTTGGAGTATAACACTCCATCAAGAAGCTCAACAACATCATATAATCACTACAGCAGTTTTCTTTGATATTAGCAAAGCATTTGACATGGTATAGAAGGAAAACAGGGTTAATACAAACAGTTAAAGAAGTCGAATAAACGACTTTATGACAGAAGGGTTCGCCTTAAACCAAATGGTCAAATGTCAGACAACTATAACCTATTTATGGAAATTCGCTAAGGAGTATTATATGACACTCTTGATCAATATGATGATAGATTAACTTTTTCACAAACTATCTAATCAGTGGGTCAGTCATAAACACCAGCTTGTAGCAGCAGCAATATTACAAATATATGGATGGGACCCACAATTGAGGATTTAGATTATCCACCAGCAATTCCGAATCAATTCTTTTTAATGAAGAACTTTTCTGTAAAATTACATATGTAAAATGTCTAATCATAAGCACATAGATGAAATCACTACTTAAAGCTTGGCATAAGTGATCCAAATAACTCATGGAGTGGCTACTGAATCATGGCAAAAGTAACGTGATATCAACGCCTTTTTCCATACGAGAAATGTTTTTACTTTCTAAAACAATTCGAATGGATCATGGTAAAAAAAAATTTCCATAAGGAGAATCTGACGGAAACCAAAGATTTGGTCTAAATCGAACAGAGGTTTCTCGCATGAAATGATTGCTCCTATAACAAGACAAAAGTGTACATAGCATTGGTAATAGCACAACCAACTTTGATTTCATCAAGATTCTCCCAATCCAGCCCACGAACTGGTCTAATTTAAACAGAGGTTGGATCAACATTGTATGACTTGCTCTACCACTGTGGGGTGAGGCTAAGAAAAAGCATGACCAACCTTTGTCCTAAGAGAGGAACAGTTGCCAAGGGATGAAGTACTAACTCCAGAAAGAACCTTGAACTCTAGTAGGATACGATTCATGTTGACTGTAGCCTTTCTGATTGCTGCTTTGCGCTGAAAAATAGTCATTTCCATATTCACGATTACCTATTAAACGAAATACGAAATAAAGTTATTGATAAATCAGTTTTAATTGAGGCTCTTTGTCTGACATATACTTCCATATAACTTCCAAAATCCGTTTAAAAGTATCATATCACATATCAAAATTATCGAAAGTTTTATTTTTTTATGATGAGAGCCACTTACCTTTTTGATTTGAAGACGAAAGCTAACAATATAGACAACAAGTCCCATCAAAGGCGTGATAATCATAATAGTTCCCTTTGTACGGCCATGGTATGTAACGCTAGCGTCCATCTGATCATATTGACCCATTAAAAACGGCAGAATGTATATCACCAAGGAGGATATTGTACAGGCAATGAGAAAGAGACAACATAGTGTGGTAAAGACGCAAAATGTTGGTATGTAGTCATGTAAGATTCTGTTCAAACAGTTGGGGTCGTGAGCTTGCTTTACAAGCGATGTTGCAATATGGAATTCTCCGTCCGGCACCTGAAACAAGGATTAAATCCAGATATAAAAGGTCCCCATGGACCACGCCCATAAAACCTATTCTAATCTTCTCCTCGAGAGGCATAAGGCCTAGAAAGCTGAAGCCTTGTGTACAGACTTCTTGACTAGTGAGGAATATAATCTATAGTGTACTCTGTGGCATCTAATAATCATCATGTTCTCCCACAGAAGAATAAGGACTGGCACGGTGTAATTCTATGTGGAACGTGATAAGGTAATTGGGATACTAAAGTTTACATTTGGCACTTTCTATTGGGACACATTGGCTACATTCAAACAAAATTGAATGTAAAGCCTGATGAGCTACCAATCCTTTGACTCTTTTCTTATTATTTGTTATACTTAATGATACTTTTATAATACGAAAATCATGATATCCGGGTTTGTGTATGTATGTTTTGCTGCTGCGTATTAAGGTTTGTTCACTTGCCTGCATATATATCATAGTGAAAATGCCATTTATATAAAATGTCAAGCATAAAAAGTAACGCTAAACAAGGGTATACGCGCTACAAACCCTTTAAAAAGGATTTAGATACAAGCACTGGCAGCACTGGACATACAGAAATAATTGTGATTTTTTTTTCTAATTCAGAGAAATATTTTCAAAATTTGGCTACTGCCCCTTTAAGCACATCTTTTTTATCAACTTCAAATCCACACTTTTATCCCAAACATCTAATTAATTAGAACACCAGATTTTAGGTTTTTTTTGGGCTTTTCCTTATAAAGTATAAATACGTTTGAGGATATGACCCTTACAAGCAACAACAGGGTCATCGTTTTTTTATTTTACTTTCATATCATTCTTATATGATATTTTATGAATAAGTTTAGGAAAATTGAAGAGTTTCACTATACTGTAAGCTCATCGAACATTTTAGACCTATTGAGCTAGACGTAACACATCAACCATTTCTCAAGTTACTCTGTAATAACTCAATTATTTCCTCAGGTTCGATAACGGTCACTAGCTCTTTAAAGGGGCAGTCGCACTTTTTAAAACAAACTTTATATTTTAATTTTGACAAGGATAACTGTACGTTGATGCTTAATATAATATTATTTTTATAAGTGTCAAAAATCTCAATACCAATCATCCAAAGTGAGAGAACAAATTATTAAGATTCACATAAAGTCCATTGGCCGCCATTTTTGTGTGAACACCTTTAATTTATTTCGTGTAAGAAAAGGAATCGCATGGCTGAACTTTACATCAAACGTTGGATTTATTACATTGTCCTTCAATTTGAACCAATCTTATTAAAATATGATCCATCTGCTACACTACGCTACGCGTGTAGTGAAGAAGTTATGATATCATTTTAATGAGATTGAATTTGAACCATTTTTATTCATTTTCCTGACATCACCTTATAGTACCGCCCCTTTAAGTCTTATGAATTTCGATTTCCAGATCCTCACCTCAATTCCAGGTTTCTTGAGTATGTCAGGAGTGTAAGGAACAACGAACTGCTCTCCAAAACAGCACTGGAAGAAGGACCTTATTTCACACAGGAGCTCCAGGTTTTCTGCAATGGGAACACAACTTTATGTGAAGGATAAAACATGACTCCGAGCTGTTCAGTTTAATTAAAAAAATAGAGCCATTGGCTCTGTAGCTCATCAGGCTGTATATTTGTATATTGATTTTGCTTTAGGGTGTGGCCAATGTGTTTCCCTCCTTAGTAGGAGCTACAGGGTCACAAAATCTACAATTATTAATCTTCACTAGTCAAGGAGTCTGTACACTATGTTTAAGTTTTCTAGGCCGTATTATTCTGGAGAAAAAGATGAAAATAGGTTTTTAGGGTGTGGCCCCTGTGGCCCTTATAAGGGGTCACAGGGCCACCAAAGCTACAATTTATAATCCTCACTAGTCAATGAGTCTGTACACAAAGTTTCAGCTTTCTAGGCCTAATGCTTCTAGAGAAGAAGATGAAAATAGGTTTAAGGGCTTGGCCCCTGTGGCCCTTATTAGGGGTCACAGGGCCACCAAAGCTACAATTTCTAATCCTCACTAGTCAAGGAGTCTGTACACAAAGTTTCAGCTTTCTAGGCCTTATTGTTCTGGAGAAGAAGATGAAAATAGGTTTTTAGGGTGTGGCATCTGTGCCCCTTATTAGGAGTCACAGGGCCACCAAAGCTACAATTTCTAATCCTCACTAGTCAAGGAGTCTGTACACTTAGTTTAAGGTTTCTAGGCCTAATGCTTCTAGAGAAGAAGATGAAAATAGGTTTTTAGGGCGTGGCCCCTGTGGCCCTTATTAGGGGTCACAGGGCGCCCAAAGCTACAATTTCTAATCCTCACTAGTCAAGGAGTCTGTACACAAAGTTTTAGCTTTCTAGGCCTTATGGTTCTGGAGAAGAAGATGAAAAGAGGTTTAAGGTATTGGCCCCTGTGGCCCTTATTAGGGGTCACAGGGCCACAAAAGCTACAATTTCTAATCCTCACTAGTCAAGGAGTCTGTACACAAAGTTTCAGCTTTCTAGGCCTTATTGTTCTGGAGAAGAAGATGAAAATAGGTTTTTAGGGTGTGGCCCCTGTGGCCCTTATTAGGAGTCACAGGGCCACCAAAGCTACAATTTATAATCCTCACTAGTCAAGGAGTCTGTACACAAAGTTTCAGCTTTCTAGGCCTAATGCTTCTAGAGAAGAAGATGAAAATAGGTTTAAGGGCTTGGCCCCTGTGGCCCTTATTAGGGGTCACAGGGCCACCAAAGCTACAATTTCTAATCCTAAATAGTCAAGGAGTCTGTACACAAAGTTTCAGCTTTCTAGGCCTTATGGTTCTGGAGAAGAAGATCAAAAGAGGTTTAAGGTCTTGGCCCCTGTGGCCCTTATTAGGGGTCACAGGGCCACCAAAGCTACAATTTCTAATCCTCACTAGTCAAGGAGTCTGTACACAAAGTTTCAGCTTTCTAGGCCTTATTGTTCTGGAGAAGAAGATGAAAATAGGTTTTTAGGGTGTGGCATCTATGCCCCTTATTAGGAGTCACAGGGCCACCAAAGCTACAATTTCTAATCCTCACTAGTCAAGGAGTCTGTACACTTAGTTTAAGGTTTCTAGGCCTAATGCTTCTAGAGAAGAAGATGAAAATAGGTGTTTAGGGCGTGGCCCCTGTGGCCCTTATTAGGGGTCACAGGGCGCCCAAAGCTACAATTTCTAATCCTCACTAGTCAAGGAGTCTGTACACAAAGTTTCAGCTTTCTAGGCCTTATGGTTCTGAAAAAGAAGAAGAAAAGAGGTTTAAGGGCTTGGCCCCTGTGGCCCTTATTAGGGGTCACAGGGCCACCAAAGCTACACTTTCTAATCCTAAATAGTCAAGGAGTCTGTACACAAAGTTTCAGCTTTCTAGGCCTTATTGTTCTGGAGAAGAAGATGAAAATAGGTTGTAAGGGCTTGGCCCCTGTGGCCCTTATTAGGGGCCACAGGGCCACCAAAGCTACAATTTTTAATCCTCACTAGTCAAGGAGTCTGTACACCAAGTTTAAGTTTTCTAGGCCTTATGGTTCTGGAGAAAAAGTCAAAATTCCACAGGCCAGATGAGCTAAAAATCGACATGGGCGTTTTCCAAATTTGACAACTGCAAATTCCCATGTTACTTGTTTGTTTTCAGTTCTAAATTTTGCTTTCACCAAAACTGAAAGTTTATTGCAATGTAAAAAAATGTTTTGACGTTACAAATAATGTTAAGAACATAACATCGTGACTATTTTTTTTGTCGGTTTTCCGATTAAAATTTGTGTGCATGTAAGTGATCAATAAGGTATAAGTATATAAAGAAATATATTTCATAATATGTTTTCTATGGCCTTTACACGGTATTAAATATGCAATTCAACTGGTATACATGCTAGATCTTCTCTAATCATTTAGGCAATTTTAGAAATTGATTTTTCAAACTTTTCCTTAGCAAATATACATCCAGTCTTTCTAAAGGATTGTTTCGATTGTTGAGAAATTTTCTACCTACTTTATTTCATTTCAATAAAGTACAAATATATTTTAAAACAACTACTATAAAAAAGATTGAAACAGCCGTTTTCAGCAACATGCCCCCAGTGATCACGCCCAGAGAGTGACATCACTGAAGTGACATCGCAAAAACAGATGACATATAAGTACTTTATCTGATGTCACAATGAACTGTGACATAAGTACTTTATCTGATGTCACAATGAACTGTGACATAAGGACTTCATCTGATGTCACAATGAACTGTGACATAAGTACTTTATCTGATGTCACAATGAACTGTGACATAAGTACTTCGTCTGATGTCACAATGAACTGTGACATAAGTACTTCATCTGATGTCACAATGAACTGTGAAATAAGAACTTCGTCTGATGTCACAATGAACTGTGACATAAGAACTTCGTCTGATGTCACAATGAACTGTGACATAAGAACTTCGTCTGATGTCACAATGATCTGTGACATAAGTACTTCGTCTGATGTCACAATGAACTGTGACATAAGAACTTCGTTTGATGTCACAATGAACTGTGACATAAGTACTTCGTCTGATGTCACAATGAACTGTGACATAAGTACTTCATCTGATGTCACAATGAACTGTGACATAAGGACTTCATCTGATGTCACAATGATCTGTGACATAAGTACTTCGTCTGATGTCACAATGAACTGTGACATAAGAACTTCGTCTGATGTCACAATGAACTGTGACATAAGTACTTCGTCTGATGTCACAATGAACTGTGACATAAGTACTTCATCTGATGTCACAATGAACTGTGACATAAGGACTTCATCTGATGTCACAATGAACTGTGACATAAGTACTTCATCTGATGTCACAATGAACTGTGACATAAGTCCTTCATCTGATGTCACAATGAACTGTGACATAAATACTTCATCTGATGTCACAATGAACTGTTCTTAACAGGCATAATGTGTATGCCTTTTTGCACTTTGTGATCAATGTCTATATACCCTTAAACCTGCATATATGAATATGTATAGGTTATACTTCGTAAACTCCAGTTTGATATTGGTGACCTTTGGCTCTCCTATCAAAGGAGAGCATATCGATTTGAATTCACTTTTTATGTACATGTACTTACCATATCTTGGCTGGATACTCATCTGGTTTTTATCAGCATTACATATCTGTAAATGATCTGTGTGAATAAGAGAAGAAAACGATAGTCGATGAATTTTGGAAGTTCTAATAAATTGAAATTATATTTGAATAAGTGAGGGATGCATGCATATGTCATGTAAATACATAAATACCAATTATTCCCCAAGGTTTACAACTCGCAATGTTTGCGCGCGTGGTGGCGCGTGGTCCTGTGCAATGCTCAGTCGACCGCTATCAGTATAGTTAAGCAACAACGGGCGCGGCTCGCTGTAAGAGTGGGTTACTCGCTCACTGCTGAATATTCTGAGAGTTTGAAGGGTTGATTCCCTGCCCCACACTGAGACACATGTTGAGAGAATTGTGGTGTCACCCTGGGAAAGTGACTTTATTCAAAATGTGCCTCTGTTCACCCAGCGGGAAATGGGTTCCTGGTAAAGAGTTGTGTTGGTGGTGACCTTCTAGCGACATATATGTCAGCTTGGGTTAGACCAGGGTAATGGAGCATGGAGCGCTCTGAGTCTGCATTGCGGAGATTTAGCGCTATATAAAAGCTATCCATTATTATTATTATTATTATTATTCATATGAAAACATTCCCTTATTAAAATTTATATCTGCTGTTTTTGTAACTTTTGAAAGAGAAGTCACCGGTTGGTGACACCTTACATGTCTAGCTTTCGAACATAAACCATGACTATATTCAGTTTATTGTCACTTCACTGCAAAGAAAGCTAAGGCCAGGGAATGGTAATTTCAGAACAAACAAGTACTTCTAAACAACACTTATAAAGTTTGAATAGAATATTTAACTCAGGTTCACTTAAACACAAAACTGTAGTGGAGTGGAGTAGTTGTTGCGAACAACTTGGTAAGGCACTTCATTCAAACTGCATTCAGTGAACCAAGCTGTTAAAATGGGTACCGGAAACCATTAGTAACCATTTACATGTTTATGAGCTTATTTGTCTTGTTGTTTGTGGTTGTATGTGCTTTATTATATGACTTGTTCAACCGTGTAAAACAAATTTCCCTCGGGATAATAAAGCTTCATCTTATCTTATCTTATCTTAAACAGGATGTACAGACCTATATGGTCGCGATAAGCGCTAGATAGCTGTTATAAAAGTAGAATTCCTTTAGATAACAATTTTGAGTAGCGGCATGAGAACGCTTTTGAATGGAAAGTGTTTGATATACATGTAGATACCCACATTACTATTATAATCATTAGTAATTATCATAGCCTTACCCTCTGCTGCTACTGCCTCTAGGAACCTGCCCCACCAGTCTGCCCCGGGGGTGGCGTCTATGTAGGTCAAGGAGCGGAGGGTGTCGGGAACTTCACACTCTCTCACCATCACCGGTACTATCAACATCCGGGCCTCCTCGATACTGGCGTGTAGCCCCTGCTTCATCTCATACTGGCACCAGGAGCTCTCCAGGAAGTCAGGGGAGAGCACCAGGACCGTCTTCACTGACCACTGGATGTGTTCCATGATGTTCTCGATGACTCTCTTCCCGCCGTGGAAGTCTCTCTCATGGAAGCTGCATCTGTAGCCAAGTTCTGACTCCATCTTGTCTGCTACAGAATGTACCCAGTCTCGGTCTTCCATGTCGTAGGAGAAGAAGACGTGGTATTTCTTTCCATTAGGCAATGGATGAATAGGATCTGAGCCTTCACTTTCAGATGCTCCTCTCCAAAACGAAGAGCTTGTTCCAAGGCTTTCATCATTCAGAGACAATACTGGCTGTATGTCCTGTGTTTCATTGTGAGAGGACTGTTGTTCAGTGCAATCATCGTACTGGAGAGCAGGTGGAACCACGCAAAGCGCTTCCGCTTGTGAAACCCGACAACTGTCAATGACACCAACCCTGCTATCTTGTTGTCTCATTTTAGCGGTCTGCATGTAAAGAGGAAACTTCCGGCCTGTTTCATCCAGATCTCTCTCACTAGAAGCTCGGTCATCTCCATTAGTAGAATCGAGCTGTGCATTGGCCTCCTCTCTGTCACCGCCTCTTATCTCTGCTCCATCACTCCTCTCCTCAAATCTTTCCAAGTCCCCTCTCACACCCACGTCATGATTTTCTTCTTTCATGAAATCCAGCTGTACGTTCACATCCTCCTCCATGCTGTTCCTCATCTGTATCCCCTCATGCTCCTCCCCAAAACTCTCCAAGTCCTCCCTGACTCTTACCCCCAAACTGCCGGGGAGGGAGGGGCCTCGTAGTGGCAGCGGCTTATCGTCTGAATTTTCCATTTTGTATCAAATATCGACCTCCTGGTAGGTATAATACACTGTGGTGTAAGAAAACTCTCAATGTTTATCTCAACTTGTATGTAGGGAATTCAATGGATGCCCGTGTATACTATAGTCTGTCCAACAGCCCCTGAAAGAAAATATCTTTAAAGAACCACACAAGTCTATATTATTATAGCAAGTCTAGCTCACTGCAGTTTCTGAAAATGAACAGCTTCAGTGGGCTCCTTTCAATTTTAATAGGAGAAAACTGCATTTTATATGTATTTTCTTTCAGAGACTGAACTTTAGTCTATGTATACTAGTGTGAATCACTGTCTATTTGCTTTACATAATGTCAATAAAGATATACTTGTATGCGCCTCTCGCTATGGGTGATCATTCAAACGCCGATATATTGTAATACTGTTTGCCGTTTAAACACAAGACTAGATGATTTTCAACTAAAATGGGAGAACATCCGCTTTGGACTATTCATCAAACGCCAGCTGACGTATAATATCAAGTCCTCCTTTCATTATTAACAATACGGTTTTCTAATTTTGCTAAATTTATTTACTTACATATGTCGACTCATTTAGCTTATGGCGAGATTGTTCCTCCTGTACTCCTTCTTCTAGACGCAAATCCTTTCATTAGTTTTCAGAAAACCCTTTAGCAGAGATCTTATAGTCTCCAAAACGCTTCTGTTTTCCTCAAATATCTCAAACACAAAATCCAAAATGCCTCCTTCGAACAAGGCGGATTCTCCCAAGCTCTAAAAATAGAATACGTATTTCCCGTGATGCGGCAGTTGGAATAATCGCAATGGTTTGGTCTGGGAAGTTGAAGTCGTGCATAACCGTTATATGTATTTCCAAAATGCTTAAAGAGCGTCTTCAAGATTATTTGTAAAAACATATGCATACTAAAATCGACTATATAAATACGTATATGTACAGAAAATGACGTGTCGTGCCACAGCACAAGGGAGAGAACTCCTTATAGTAACCTAGATCATCGTTTGCTCTCAGTCACTGTGCTAAATATTATCTGTATCTGCTTTACTTCGATTTGGTATTGCAAATACTCTTATCAACTTTGGTTGATTATCACTCTTACAACAACTTTGTTGTATTTACATTTCTTGCATTATTTGTTTTACGATAAAATAAATAATGTAAATTTCTGTATTTGGGTGTGTGTGTACTTGACCTAATTAGCACGCAGGCTAAGTGCGCTTGGGTCAGCTTGGGTCCTTGATTGAGGGCCTGAGTGGTCATTGTTCTGTTGCCTAATATCTGCTTCGCGGATAGCTCTCTTGATTGCTGTTACGCAAACACTGCTTCGCGGAGACGTTACGTCATCATAGCCAAGTAGCATTCGTAGTATGCATTCTGATACTGACGAAGATAGGGACTGGGGTGGGTCTCAGCATGAAGTCGTTGAATACTCAACAGAAGCTGAATATGAAACGAATTTCAAAACAATGCTTTCGAAAAGGCAAAAACGAAAGTTAGATGATGACAATAATTCTGATATTTCAGAACCAGAAACGAAATTCATTGCCATACTCTCATCTGTCGATCCACGTTCGAATCTCAAGTCTATTTCTGCCATAGCTCTCGCTAAAGAAATTCAGAAAAATGTTGGTGACATAGAAAGTTTAAAGAAACTGGAAAGGGGGGACATTGTACTTCGGTGCAAATCTAGAGCACAGTTGCAGAGAGCACTGGGGTTAACACGTTTGTGTGGCAAGCACATCAAGACGCATATACCAAAAAGCCTTAGAGAAAGCAGAGGGGTTATTTACAACGTTGACAAAGAGCTCACTGAGAAAGACATTGTTTCAGAACTTAAGACATTCAAGGTAACTGCAGCCAAACGACTCCTTAGGGGTAAAGATAAGGAGGTGACCACTTCCGTTTTGCTAACATTCTCCTCTCAAGCTCTCCCTGAGAGAGTTGCAATGTTCTACGAATCCTTTAAAGTAAGACTGTATGTACCCCCAGCCCTAAGGTGCTATAAATGCCAACGATTTGGTCATACCGCAACAAACTGCAATAGCTCGTCACAAATTTGCCCCCGTTGTAGTGGTAGTCACACGTACCAGGAATGTCCTTCAAAGGACAATCTTAAGTGCTCCAACTGTGGAGGTAACCATAGTGCTGCTTATAAGGGTTGTCCAAAGTACAAGCAGGCTGTAGAAGTTCAACGTGTACGCGTTGAAAATAAGATTTCCTACAAAGAAGCAGTGCATATTGTTAAGGAAAATGCCCCATCATATGCAAGTGTAGTGGAGAATAGTTCTCAATCTTCAGTCAGCAACACCCAAATCATACAAACACCACAGAACAATGAGATTCCCCCATCTGGTAGAACATCATGCAATTGTAAATGCGCTAAACATGGTTCAGAACACCAAAACCAAAACGGTAAGGCACCATCTCACTCCTCTCTGGCAACTTCATCCAACAATTCAGGAATCAGCTCAGAGAAACTGGTCACTTTTCTATTGGAAGTGCTAACTGTATGTTTCAACTCCCCAAATAGAGATAACCAGATAAGCAAAATAATGGAAGCTGCTAAATGTCATTTAAAGCTTGATGTACATGAAGACACCTTTAAGTCATTCTCCACTCACAAATCATGATGGAGACAGCACTTGTTGTCCTCAGTATATTGCAGTGGAATGCACAGAGTTTGGTAGCTCATGGTCCACAGTTGAAGGAGCATATAGGTACACTTAATACTTTACCTGATATAATCTGTGTCCAAGAAACTTTTCTATGGCCAGATTGTCAGTTCAGAATAAACGGATATGTCAGCTTCCGTCAAGACCGGGTTACCTTTGATCCTACCACAACCAGCCCTCGTAGAGGCGGATGTGCCATTTTCGTCAAGACTGAGCTCACATTCAAAGAACATGTTCTTCCTAAACTTAAATTTGAGGCAAATGCTGTTGAAATTTTCAATGATGATAAACTAGCTCTTACCATCGTCAATGTTTACAGCAATGGTTCAGCTTCTCTTGGTGATTATTCTAAAATGACGAGGGCCATAAATGGTCCAGTCTTTATCTGTGGTGATTTCAACAGCCACCATGAGATGTGGGGTTGTAAGAAGACCGATCTTGCTGGGTCAGTCATTGAGGCTTTTCTTGACGAGGCAGATCTAGTTGTTCTCAATACTGGCAAGGCAACTCGTATTAACCATGGCAATTTAACATATTCCGTACTCGATCTTACTTTAGTATCATCTGTTTTATCTGCTAAATGTGATTGGGATGTTTACAGTGAAGACTCTCTTGGAAGTGACCACTTTCCAGTATATTCTGAAGTGCAGTTCAGTCCATTAAGATCTTGCAAAAGCTGTGTTCCACGTTGGAAGTTTAGATCGGCAGACTGGGATGCTTTTTCTAGACAATGCAGTATTGAAATCACTCCTGATCTTTTATCTACAGATATTGAAGAATCAAATCACAACCTCTCCTGTGAACTCATCAGAATATCACAAAATTGCATTGGTAAAACTTCTGGTAAATTCCAACCTAAAGTCTCCCAATACTGGTGGAACAAGGAATGTGAGAAAGCTAAACAAGATCGACAAAAAGCTTATAACAAAGTTTGCAGAACCTCACTTCCTGCTGATCTTGAAGCTTTCCGAAAACAGCGTGCAGAATTTCAACGCATTGTCCGTCGGGTCAAGCGGGCCAGCTGGCGATCTTATATTTCCACAATTAATAGGAACACTCGCCTGTCGGCAGTGTGGTCTAAAGTTAAGAGAATTAGTGGAACTAAGAGAAATAACATTCCAGTACTTGGGGCTCATGGAGAAGCTGTTACGAACACGGAAAAAGCAGAACTTCTTGCCCAACAGTTTGAAAATACCAGCAGCCTGGAAAACTTCCCTCTTGATTTCCGGAAAACTGTTACTATTGTAACAAAGAAATTTGAACTTGCCATTGAAGCAGCCAAAGATGAACCATGCCTTACCCTTGATATGCCCTTCTCACTAATAGAACTAAAGAAGGCAATTTCAAAAGGGAAAAACACGTCCCCAGGTGCTGATGAACTATGCTACGAGCATTTCAAACATATGCCAGACAGCTCATTAGAATTAGTAAAAGATGTGATTAATCAGAGCTGGCTTTCAGGTAAAATTCCTAAAGTTTGGACAGAAGCTGTCGTCATCCCTGTTCCAAAACCTGGGAAGGATTCCTCAGCCCCATCATCGTATAGACCTATAGCCTTAACTTCTAATCTGTGTAAGATAATGGAAAGGTTGGTCAGCAATCGCCTTAGTTTCCACATGGAATCAAACCAACTCCTAACCAGACTTCAATCTGGCTTCAGAAAAAATAGGTCATGTACAGATCAACACATTCGACTCCAAACGGAGGCACAAAAGGCTATAGGTAACCAGGAATACATGATGTGTGTGTTTTTAGATATTGAGAAAGCATATGATATGCTCTGGAGGCATGGACTTCTCTTCAAACTCCAAAGTCTTGGAGTCACAGGGCGAATGTTGACGTGGATTAACTCATTTCTTTCAAATAGAACTATTCGAGTCCGCATCGGCCAAGATTTATCTGGTATCCATGTTATTGAAAATGGAACCCCTCAAGGCAGTGTTATAAGTCCATTACTGTTTAATATCATGATTAATGATATATTTGATGCCTTACCGGTCAACACTGATGCATCACAGTTTGCAGATGATGGAGCACTTTGGAGACGTTTTGGAAATCTTGAGTTTGTTCATCAATCTATCCAAGCTGGTTTAGACTCTGTTTTTCAATGGTGCTCGCGATGGGGATTCAAAATATCTATATCAAAATCAGTAGCAATGATATTTACCAGACGAAAAACCGATCCTCAACTGTTTCTCACTATTGGTGACCAGCGCATAAACTTTGTCCCTAATTTCAAGTTTTTAGGAGTCTATTTTGATAGCAAGCTAACATGGGCTCGTCATATTTCTTACTTAAGTGCAAAATGTTCCAAGGCTTTAAACCTTCTTAAATGTGTTTCTGCAACTAAATGGGGAGCTGATAAATCATCCCTTCTCCTCCTGTATAAAGCTTTAGTCTACTCAAGATTGGACTATGGGAGCCTGGCATTTATGAATGCAGCAAAGAGTCATTTAGTTAAACTTGATCGAGTTCAATCTAAAGCTTTAAGGATATGCACTGGAGCATTCCCAACAACACCAATTGCCGCAATGCAAGTGGAATGCTCTGAGCCCCCACTAAAGTATTGCCGCCAAAAATCAGCCCTCAAAACTTATCTTTCATTGGCATCTTTAACTGACTACCATTCCGCAAAAGACGTTTTAAATGATTGCACTGAATATGTCATGTGCGACTGGAGTCATGGCAAGTTACCTTTTGGTTTAGCTGTTAAGCAATATGCAAGTCAGTGCAAAATTCTAGACATAAAACTAAATGCCTCCTTTAATCTTCCTAAATCAAGCCCATGGTGCCTAAAACAACCTTCAGTCAATGCTAACCTGGCCTCAATGGTTAACAAACAGATGAATCCAGTCATTATCAAAGCAATTGCAGAAGATTTCATCAACTCAAATTACTCAGGATTCACACACATTTATACAGATGCCTCTAAAGATCCTGTTTCTGGGCGTGTTGGTGCGGCATTTTATGTTCCTTCACTCGATATATATGAAGTGTACAGACTACACGACCAATTATCAGTATTTGCAGCAGAGTTAACAGCAATTTTAAAAGCATTGCTTTGGGTTAAAAACCATGACCACGAGTCAATCATTTTTACAGATTCCTTGGCCGCTGTTCAAGCTATGCAATCAGGAGTGCAAGGCCAACGAAGTGATTTTTTATATGATATATTTTATTTAGACACCTTTTTGAATACCATATATATCAGTTGTGATATTGTATGGGTTCCAGCACACGTGGGTCTCAGTGGTAATGAGAGAGCAGATCAACTTGCCAAGTCTGCTCTAACAAAAGCACAAGTCAACGTATTGGACTATTTGCCAATTCCAAAAGATTACTTCACTGTTATACATAAAGCAATTTGCCAACTGTGGCAAAGTGACTGGGATCATGGCACCAATGCCAGACATATGTACAACTTATGCCCTAAAGTCACTAAGCACGTAAAGATTCGCCGTCAAAAGAGAAGAGATGAAGTCGTTTTGACTCGATTAAGACTCGGCCACTGTGGCTTAAATGCATACAAACACATTTTAGACAAGGATAAATCTCCTATGTGTCAGGGTTGTGCTGGCAATTGCCCAGAAACTGTTTTTCATTTTTTAATTGAGTGCGAGGGATATAGTATCCACCGTCAAGAACTTATAGAGGTGGTGTCATCAAGATCAAGTACCTTCGATCTTAGGTCTATTCTTGGAGAAAACCTGCTGTATGGTGACATTCAAAGAGCCCTTTTAGATTACGTATGCAATACGGGCAAATATGACTGCATATGAATCTTTTTTAACCTCTTGTATAGTTATTTTCTAATCTTTTAATCCTCTTTAATGCCGGGCGCATATAGGTCATTTGTTGGCCCAACGTCGCCCTTAAATTCCACCTACCTACCTACCTACCTACCTAGATCATATTTTTATCGCACTTTTTCATGATTTTTAACAAAAGTCTGCATTCTCTACCATTCTTGACTGACAGAATAAACTACAGCACATCAAAAATTATAATTTTTCTATCATATACTGTATACGTATATGTACAGAATCTTTATCCCTCGAAACAAAACCGCGCTTCTAAATGCGATCTACTTTTACACAGCTAGATTACTGCTCAGCTAGCAGACGATAAGTTTTTAACTCGTATTTGCCTACAGGCAGACAGCAATTATCTTTTGATACTAATGATTTCATGTTTCTTTTTAAACAGCGATGTATGCATAATTTATCTAATGAATGGCAAAGTAGTTTAATTTATCATTAGCAAATGAAATCACTTTTAGAATACGAAAAGTAGTCCTATATATTTAAAGGGGCAGTAGCACGTTTTTTGATAATTTTATATTTTAAAAATTGCACTTATAATTGTAAGTAAATGCCTAATGTATTATATTGACTGTGTCAACAATCACATTACACAAGCCAATCATCCATAGTCAGAGGACAAAGTTTGAAGATTCACATGAAATCCATTGGAGGCCATTTTTGTGTGAACACCTTTAATTCATTTTGAGTAAGAAAAAGGAATCGCATTGCTAAACTTTACAATATATATTTGAATTATTACTGCTCCATTTAGTTTAAATACATAGTCTTTCAATTGGAACCATTAATTTTCATTCTCCTGACAACACCTTATATTCCCCCTAAAAACGTGCTACTGCCCCTTTAAAGTGGCGAAATAAACATTTAAAGCGGATGTTTAGCAGATATTTCAATGTCAAATTAAAAGGTTGAATGTACAAAAACAACATTTTACAAAGACAGTTGTTCATTCTATTGAATGGATCATATATGTAACAAATGTTATTTTTATTTTTGTATTATGAGGAGGGTTAAGGTGGAGTGAAAAGAAATCCTGCGTACTGTATTCGCAACAATTTGTAAATACTAGCGTATTCGAAAATATATATGCCATGATCGCAAATCATATTTTTATGAGCGTAAGCTCTACAAACCGAAGGAAATGGATTTCGTCCCCGATGGAGATATTACGATATTTACAAATTCTTTCACTTTTATCAATTTACTCCATCGGCCAGTTTCAATACTTAGACAAAATCAACAAAAATGTGAAATAAATGCAGCTCTAATAAAATCACAATAAGAAGTACATACAACATATGTAAAGTAATAACAGACTATGGTTTGATGTTTGATGCGGAGATTTATAGGAAGATCTAGAAGATAAGGGTCCAAATTAGGGGAGGGATGTCTTTATAAATGTTGTAGTATTTTGCTTTGGGGAAATTTATTTGACAAGCAGTCCACGTTTGAAAAAAACTGATCCGTTTGATCTTTAAAAATGTGAACTGTTAACATTTTGAAATCACCGGAATAAAATAATTATAATTTTAATACATATACTTAGGGGAAAACATATACAGAAGCGATCATTGATACTGAATAAAACACCAAAAGTAACATTTTCTTATACAAGATCAATATTTTCATCATTAAAGGTAAACAAAGTGTATTTTTACAGGTACCTTTAACTTTTTTTATAACTTTCGTTTTGTTAACCTTTAATTTCGACATTCTGCAATAATCAGAAAACACATTTAAAGCACCTTGAAGATCATTACTTGATTCAGCTAAGTTAATTGTATCGCCAGCATATAAAAGTGACACTAGAATTATGTTAAAATGAATTTGTTCTTCGAGCAGATTTTACAACCGATATTAAATCAAAATCGTTTTCTTCCAAGAAAGACTCAAGGTCATAAAGAAAAAGAGAAAATAAAAACGGAGATAAATTTTCACCTTGCCGTACACCAATTTCGCACGAGAAGAAGAAAGATATAAACTAAATGTCTTGATACATATCATAAATATCTTGAAGTACTTTCCACTCATGTTATTGTAAATCATTCTCAGACCACTTCTCCAAACAGTGTCAAATGCTTTACTTTATGAAAATTAAACACAGTACAGCTTTGTTGCTGAGTGTTTAAGTGGAATGTTGTTTGTAAAAATTGAAAACAGATGCTTTCAGTTAACAACGCATCCCACAACGCATAGGTTGAAACTCCAGTCGCGGACCTGACTTATTTAACCCTTGCTGTCGACCCTTGACTTTTCTGGTTTGCTGACAGCGCCTTCTTAGGCGGTAATTTACCACTAGTTATCAACAAATCACCGAAACCCTTTTTTTGTATCTGTGTTGGTTGACCTCGATTTATCCAAATGTGTCAAATCTCTTCAAACAATTATCTTCTCGGTTGTTTACGGTGTTAAAAATGCTTACACTGATCAATAAAATCTGAAATTATGTAAAATATATTGATCTGCATTTTACAGGCGCTTCTCTCTCATTACATAGTTTTCAGTCGACAGACTTCAACAGAATTGTTTCAGTCCGATGTAGTTTTGTAAGGGACTTTCTGATTGGATTATGACTTTCCCCAATGGTATCTAGAGAGCAAGCACAGAAAAGTCAACTGTCGGCAGAAAGGCTATAATGAGAAATTTGGAAAACTGTTTTTAAGCCTTGCGACTAAGGATTCAAGAAACAGACCGGTTGGGCCCTATACACACAAGATTTATGCTTCTACTTTGATAATCCTTCATACCGGGGATGTAGCTCAGTGGTAAAGTGTCCGCTCGTCAGCCGCATGACCGGGTTCGATTCCCAGTTGCGTCATGCCACAAGATGTTAAAAGGTGGGAGTTGTTGCTGCCTAGCTTGACACTCAGCATTATAAAGGCTGAACAACGCATTAACTGGCGCTGCAACGTGGCTCCCGGGTTCCATGGGCACAAATCAAATTTCCGAAATGTACATGTACTGAGGACAATAAAGTGTTATTATTATATATCAAAGTGTTATCGTATATCGTATATAAAGGACACAGTTGAATAGTATGGCTTGCCACATATTGAACAACAATGACTTTGACTTATTTGGGCTCGTTTTCAAACAGAAATTGGTGTGGGGTGACTGAAGCTACCTCTTGGAAGAGAAAATGGTTTGTGTCAGCAAAATTTAACATATATTGTAAAAGATAATAATGCACTGTTTGAGAAGAGAAATCGTTTTACAACGGTTCACTTCAAAGGTTTTTAAATAGATGCTTAAAGTTCAAAATTATTCAATAATAATTTATCAAAAATGCTATTCCAGGTATCGAAGGTGATAACAATTTTCGCAGCTTTCACAATTAATGAGATCTATCAGTGTTTCAAATCGCTAAAATGATAATATCTATTTGTAATAAAACAATTTCCAGGGTTCACTTCATTTGAAGATTAAACCCGATTTAATCATAAAAAGTTATAACGAGCTGAATCATTCAACTTTCACAGATTTCATAACAGATAAACTAAAGATTTTTAAGATATCAACAACAAATCTCAGATAATAAAAAAAAGTATTCAATTACATTGGATTCATTTTATGCTACAAATGCAAAAAAATAGATCGTGAAAGATAAAACATACCATGATATTTTTGTTCTGTTTAAATGATTTTTATTTTGAAATGTTACCTAGTTAATATTTTCCCATATCAATATATGCAATATATAATATTTTACATGTACATTTGTTTATGTACTGAAACAATCCAATTCTCCATATTTGCATGTCAATCTATCATTAATCATTTTGAAACTTTTCTTAAGAACATATTCAAATCTGTAACTTTGTTAGGATCCACTAAATCTGCATTAATTAAGATACAATATCGAAAGAAGGAGGGGGGTTGAAAACCAAATTTTAAGCTTATTTTATAAAGCAATTGATACCAATCCTTCATTTAAAACTCTCTTTATCTTAAAGGGGCAGTAGCACGTTTTTAGGGGGAATATAAGGTGATGTCAGGAAAATGAAAATTAATGGTTCAAATTGAAAGACAATGGATTTAAACTAAATGGAGCAGTAATAATTCAAATATATAATGTAAAGTTTAGCCATGTGATTCTCTTTTCTTGCACAAAATGAATTAAAGGTGTTCACACAAAATGGCCGCTCATGAATTTTAGGTAAATCTTCATAATTTGTTCTCTGACTATGGATAATTGGTTTGTGTTATGACATTTTTGACACTATCAAAAGGATAAATTTAGCATTATCGTACAATTATCAGTGAAAATTTTAAACTATAAAATTATCAAAAAACGTGCTACTGCCCCTTTAACAGTTTCCCAGAGGTGCAAATAATCATCAACTAGATGTCAATGAAGAGAATGAGTTTCTTGTCACTCAAACTCAACAATACGATAAGAAGCTGGTTTTAGTATGTTGACAACTTCTCTAAAAGTGTTGTTGTTGATGACACCAATAACGTTATGGAGCCAAAAACTTATATAGACTTTATCCCCATTGCACATGATGTGAAAAGGGGTAAGTGATCTGGGTAGAGTTATTTCTTCAAAAATTGTTCCTTCTTTCTTTGCATACAATGAATTACGTTGAACAAAGAACAGAGTGTCAAGTTTTTCATTAAAACACATCTTCGCGGAAGATCTCTTGCACAACAATGTAATTTTGTCTCCGGTATATGACATATGGATAACATCATGCGAGCGAGAAAGATATATTTGTTTCTCCCTAACATTAATTGTCAAAAAATGCACACTCCTTGATAAATCAATAAACCTTAGATGATGTCCAAAAGTATTGATTATAGCAATTCTTTTACTCTTGCTAAACACAAAAGCTTCAATATAAGCAACAATATTTGATTGCTCATCTTTAGCAAAATGGAAACAATATTTGGTTTTACTAATAATATGGATGGGGTTAAATCTTTTGTCATATGCAATGATACTGTTATTTTTTCTCGAGGATAGAAACAAAAGTTTAGAAGTAAAAATGTAGATTATGGAGACAATGTATGACATAGGTAGTTTTGGTCCGTCAAGTAGAGTATTGTTCTGTACAATGTACGTTTCTTCCTTTAAATGCTGAACCAGAAGAAAGGATCCATCTTTACCGCTTTCTGAAATAGATGCATAATTAGAGGTTATAACATGTCACTTTTCATATCATACCTAATATCAGCCCGAGACCCCCATATCAGCCCGAGGGCCGTAGGCCAGAGGGCTGATATGGGTTGAGAGCTGATATTAGGTATGATATGAAAAGTGACATTTTGTAACCTTTTTATCATATATCAAAAATCAAAAATTATAAACAGTTTTAAACAGTTATGGATAAATTGTTTTCAAAAAGAAATTAAGGCCATTTTCATAACAAAATTTTCAACGACCATGCTTTTAAGAGTTAAGTTTGATAAAGATACTGTGAACAGCTCCACTTATTCAAATTACTAGAATAAAATCTACAGTTAAAAGCGGCAACAACATCGTTTTTAACGAATCTAACGTACAACTCACGATCTATGCTGCAAATGACGTTACTTTGCAAAGGGAGATAACTCTAACCAAAAGTCCCCCCGGGCCGATATTGATATGGATTTGCGGACCGGTCTGATATGGCTGATACGGATTTACGGACCGGGCGGCAATATGGGTGCTGTGTCCTTGCCTCTATCACACATGCAAAACACCCCATATTATTGTTAGATATATGATAATATATTATATCAAAGGGGCAGTAGCACGTTTTATGATAATTTTATATTTTAAAATTGTAACTGATAATTGTACGTTAATGCTTAATGTATTATTTTGATAGCATCAAAAATATCATTACGCAAACCAATTTTCCATAGTCAGAGGACAAAGTATGAAGCTTCACATAAAAGCCATTTGTGTGAACACCTTTAATTCATTTTGTGTAAGAAAAAGGATTTGCATGGCTAAACTTTACATTATATATTATTTGAATTATTACTGCTCCATTTACTTTAAATGCATTGTCTTTCAATTGGAACCATTAAGTTTCATTTTCCTGACATCACATTATATTCCCCCTAAAAAAACGTGCTATTGCCCCTTTAAAGAATACTGTTCTTTGAAATAGCTCAGCATTGTAAGACAGTGTTCTAATGAAGTTTTAGTTTGCGGAGTTTATTGGCAATCATGCAGACAGTGTATGGTGAATTCAATTATTTTGGTCGTTCACAAGCAGCCATATATCATCAAGAAACATATTGTTATTTGTGCTACATCAAATTGTATAACATTCCCTGTCAACAGACGCAGATCAAGTCATTAAATATTGATATTCGCGATTTTTTTTGGGGGGGGGGGGGGGATGGGAGATGCATATTTGGGGGGAGGGAGATGCCTAATGGAAAGCAATCAAAGTTAGTTCTGTTCTAAAATCCTCATTTTGGCTACTGAATCATGGCAAGGGCACTGTGATATGAACCACCCTTTCCATGCGAGAAGCCTTGTCATTTGCAAACAAAAATTCAAACGGATTGTGGTGCATTTTTTCCGCCAGGGGAAACTGTCGGAACCCACGGATGTGTTCTAATTTCTTTGGCTAGCTAAATAACACACTTATGGTAACACCATTTCCTTCCATTTAATCTTGATAGTGTAATAAACGAGAAGCAAAATAAGAAACTAGGTATAATACATAGTAAAAAGGGACAGATGAGACACTGTTAAGAGAAGAATTGAAAGAAAGAAACAATAAAAAATACACTAATTGTTTCAAAATGAAACTTACAAATTTCACCAGTTTAAGAAAAATGTTTGGGTGCTTTCATCTAATTATATATAAAGATTCGATTTGACTAAATACAAAGAAAAAATGTGATTACAAATTAGATAGACATACCTTTTGGTATTGTTATCTGGATGTTGAACTTGGTAGAGAAGAATTCTTTACATACAGGATGAAAGAAACAGGGGCGTCCACAAGGTAGTTGTTTCTTTGCGTCTGTATTTCTGCTTATGCCAGCTTTGTACATGATGGTGAATACTAGCAACTTTACCATGATCCCAAATAGAGCGTCCATCATGCCCTATTAGGAAATATATGTCAGATAGACATAACTCAAATTAGATCAATTTCTTCTTTGATAAGAAATAAAAGCTATCATATATTATTCGTTGGAACGAAGAATAAAAGAAAGTGTTATCCTTACGTCTTGGCTGACAATAAATCAGATAAAACCCAGAGTCACCAAACTTCCGATTAGACCCTGAAACAATATTGAGTGTAAATTTTCAAAGCCGTTTGTTAACTAATCCCTTTTATAACTGGTTTGATACAATAATGCAGAGGAATATATGGATGACAACTTCTTTGTTCATTGCATGCGACGTTTCGACACAGATTCTTGTGTCGTTCTCAAGCAGAGGAAGAGTAATGACGTAGGGGCATTTTATAAGTAAATAGTACAATACACAGTAACAAACAATGCATACAATGAACAAAGAAGTTGTCATCCATATATTCCTCTGCATTATTGTCAATCCAACTTCTAAAATGCCTCTCAAAGACGTTGGTTTGACACACATTCATGATAGAACAACTATTTCTTCACACTTAGGCGGACACGGGATGTAACGATTCTAGAAGATATTTTCGTATCTTCCTATTGAAATATTTACAAGTGAAGAGGATGGAGGATGTAGCAGAGTGCATCCATGATCAAAGAGACACTACCATATAATGAACTCTTGCTAATTCATAAGTGAATAAGAGAGGTAAATCTGGATTTTGGCATTATCACAATGCCCTTTGACAGTAATCACAAGGGTTCGGAAAGTGTTTAATTTGCCTGAATGTATTTTGTATACCATTTGAAGTCATTAAGATAAACAATATCAATGACTTTATGTCATTGCTTGCAATTGTCCTTTTTACCTCATAAAACTACAGTGATGCACATGGCACCATAGGAAAGCATGCAATATATTAAACACAAATTGATTCATGTCAACAAATACCGTATATTATTTGTACATAAATAAATATATGCATTTTCTTTGGTTATACTGTCAAAAACTGAAACTGTCCAAAAAAAAGTGTAATATAATATGCATTTCTGCACCTTTTTATCAGTTGATCCATAATCAATTCTGTGTATTGAGATCAACTTCATACAAAATAAACTGTATCCTTAATTGGATACGTATGTAGAAAATGCATTTCTTCATATGTTAATTTGTAAAACAATTTTGAAAATATTTGAATTTGAACACTGTCCGAAGCTCGTTCTATTTGCCGACAAGTTTTTGGAAAATTAAATTTCTTTACTTATTCGTAATGTACTTTGCAATTAAAGAGAACTGTAAAAATCAAATAGTCAATTGTAAATACCCTGACGATTCCCCCATACATGTAAATTTATTATTTGATGATAATGTTATGTTAAGAGACTGTGTAATTTGGCCACTCATTTTTAGCAACAACTGATATATCTTGTCTTTGATAATTAAAGTTTCTCAATACGTCAAACAAATTCAAATAAAGATGATTCAATGGAAAGTCGATTAAAAGAAAAATGGAATTTGATTAATGTTGTTAACTTACATTTAGATCAAAGTTTCTCAGTGATTTGATGATATCACATATGACACTTAAATCTACATGTGCTAATATGAAAAGTGACAGGACAGTCTGGATTACAGTCATTTTGTGCTATGTTGTCAGTGTGGAAAATATTTATTTCTTAAAATTTTAATCTCAAACATTAAATGGGCAGTAGCACGTTTTTAGGGGGAACATAAGGTGATATCAGAAAAATTAAAATAAATGGTTCCAATTGAAAGACAATGTATTTAAACTAAATTGAACAGTAATAATTCAAATATATAACATAAAGTTTAGCCATGCGATTCATTTTTCTTACACAAAATGGCCGCCAATGGATTTTTCTGTGACTTTGTCCTCTGACTATGGATGATTGGCTTGTGTAATGAGATTGTTGAGACTGTCAATATAATACATTTAGCAATAACTTACAATTATCAGTGAACTATTTGAAATATAAAATTATCAAAAAACGTGCTACTGCCCCTTTAATGGCAACAGAAGTATGGGAATTCTTTGTTCACATCCATCAGGATTCATAAACATTCTTCGACAGTAAAAACTGCCCTTAACATAATATTCTATTAATTTGTCAAGTTAAAAGGCAATATACAAAACTGTCATAATCATGGCCATATTAACATGTCAAAACCTCCTACCTTTCAATAGCGTGAAATCAACAAAACTATTACCTCTTGTATTCTTATAGACATCTGGGTTTTTGTTTGGAGAATTATTTGTGAGTTAAATGTTTTAATATTTACTACCAATGTAATGGTACCAGACCCTTAAGATCTTATGATACTACAATTTAACGCCTCGGGGAAACAGGGAATATCATTCCATCATCTAATGATATGTTTCTAAATTCGATGTGGTTTTTAAAACACAAATGTTTATTTCATGAACGAGATATAGATGATAAATTCACCAAATCGATGCTAAAGGCTAAGATGTATCAAACATATGAGAAGGAAAGAACATTTTAATTAGATAATTAAAATAGGTAACCAAATAACAAAAGAGTAATAAAAAACCAACATGATAATATTGTGAAATATCAATTTATTATTCAAAACAATTTGTTTCAGATTATATGTACCATACCAAAACAAGAAAACAACAACCATAATAAAGCATGGTATAGATTTTGATTTTGGTATTCATTTAAAGGGGCAGTAGCACGTTTTTTGATAATTTCATATTTCAAAATTCTCACTCATATTTGCAAGCTAATGCTAAATGTATTATTTTGACAGTGTCAAAAATCTCACTACACAAGCCAATCATCCATAGTCAGAGGACAAAAGTATGAAGATTCAAATAAAAATCATTGGCGGCCATTTTATGTGAACACCTTTAATTCATTTTGTGTAAGATAAAGGAATCGCATGGCTAAACTTTATATATTTAAATTATTACTGTTCCATTTAGTTTAAATACACTGTCTTTCAATTAGAACCATTAATTTTCATTTTCCAGACATCACCCTATATTCCCCTTAAAAACGTGCTACTGCCCCTTTAAGATGCACCAACAACAAGTGTTGGTCACTGAAATTGCAATACCGTAAGGTTCCTTATTACACGATTGTTTCAAACTCACTTATGAACGACATTTCATTCATTTCAAGGACAATGAAGACCTGCAAATAGGCTATGGTAAATCACCGCAAAATGTTACCTCGTATCTACTATATTCGGTCCAACTCAACACTCAATAATAATAATGATGATAATGCTTTACTGTCCTCCGTACATGAAAATGTTCGAAATTCGGGTTGGGACTTAGTTCCTGACAAGCCTCAGAGCAGCGATAGTTGTTTTTTATCTTTACAATGCTGAATGTCAAGCAAGGCAGCAACATTTCTCTTAATGTCTCTTGGTATGACGTGGCAGGGAAACGAATCCTGGATTTTCTTGGTGATGAGCTGACACTCTACCAACTGAGCTAAGCCCGAGATGATTTAAACTAATTGCTTTTCCAGGAGGGTAATACGGTCTGATTGTAGAAATGATGAATTACTGTTAACTCTGCACACTGTGTGCATCATTTGGTAACGTCATCTACACGCTATGCGACACCTCTTCTTGGCAAGGATCTAATACTATGACAGAGGGGTACATGAAATTTGTACACCGTTAGAGGTGAGAGTCGCGGTGTACATATGGTAAAACGAGTCGATCGTTAGCCAATCAATTATGAGGATCTTACTTTAAGGAAGACAAAATAGTATTAAACCAACGAAATAAATCATGATATTAAAAGAACGGTGCAAGTACACATGCACGGATGAAAAAGGGTGAAAGTTATGATCAATTAATGATTTATCAATATCAAACCAGTGAAATTGAAAACAATACATTCTACAAAGATGGTACATGTATATCAGACCGTATTACTCGAGGGAGAAGCATACAACGTACGCCTATTTATCTAACCTTCATGTCAGGAAAAACTTTCGCTCAGTTTCATTTTACTTTGACTGTCGATAACGGTTCCCTGAAGGAGTTAATATGATAAGTAATTGTTACTAGCATAGTTAATGGCATGCATCGGATAATGGCAGGGACACTTTGTCCGTGAGGCCTGAACGAGGCGCAGCGGAGTACAGGCTCGAGGACAAAGTGTCCCTGCTGTTATCCGATGCATCCCATTAACTATTCTAGTAACTGACTTACATCCCACTTGGTCCGATAAATAAATAGTTTAAAATAAAATTTCAAATTTCAATTACCTTCCAAGCGCCCCTTCACTGAAGTGTGTAGTACTATGAAGGGTGTATGAGCACGTGTTTCGTGCTTGTCATGATCAAAGCGAGAGGCACGTGCTTCTTGAGTGTCAAAGAGCAAGGCACGAACTAAATGTTTTGGGTTTGCAAACTTCGTGCACTACATGAATATGAGCCTGCTTCAGACAAAGTTCACATGTTGTCCATTTCGTTTTGGATTTTGAAGGTGTGAAACACGTTATTGCTTGGTGCCCCAAAGGGCACCAAGCATTATGATTTGATTTTTCTAAAACTTTTCTGAATTCTCTCTATATTACTCTTGATATTTTCAAAGGGAAGCCGCGCCAATCACATGTGTTGTATCCAAATCAAAAGACCAATGAACAGAGCTATAGCAAAAAATGCATTACGTCACCATGTGGGTAATACAAAATATTTGGCACATTAAACTGTGGAATATGATTTCGCTTTAAATGTTATATTAAAAGAGAAACAATGTTTTCTATTAAAGATGCTGATAAATGTTAACAGACTCAATCAAAAACATCTTCATTTGAAGAAGAGTCTGCATTTGTTCCAGATAAAGCATTAATTATTTCGCATTCAATAATCGTAGAATCAACTTTTTTTAACCCACGCGATTTAATTTCACCCTGGGCTCGCCTGGCGAATTAAAAGTAATGTTTGTGTAAGTACGATGGTGACATCGAAATAAGACTTATGTTTACTGATAGGTAGATCAATTACGACCACGAGACAAGTCATACTTACCGATGTCACTAAATGTTTACGTTGAAAACATGTATTTATTATCAGAGCACTGAAATTGACTCGTGCTATATTTAGAATATGACCTACATCGCTGGCTCCAAACGTTAGCTCAGCGGACCTGGGTTGAAATCCCGTCAGATCATCGGAAAGTATTTTCTTTATTATCCGTTATACTACTGTTAATAATTAACCAGCATGACAAGGAGATATCGTTTTGGCAGTACGTTTTGCACAATTTCCTGTCATTGTCAACGCTACATGGCAACACAGTGCTTTTACTTCAAGTAACTACATCACAATGCCACAACATTATAAACATAGTGACCACAATGCAATGACATCACTGTCTTGAAAATCTAGTGTTGTTGTGTTCAGAGATTTACATTTTTTCTCTGAGATGTCAAAAAGGGTGAATTTGGATGATAAATAGATTGTCACCCTCGTGTATTTTGATATGAAATATACCAACAATCGTTGATGAATGTTAAAAATATTCATAACTTTCAGCAATTCGTGTTGATAGAAATTAATTTTGTGAAGTTAACTTTGAGTAATACTTGTGTTAATATTAGTGCTGTTATCCAGTGTTGTATATTTCACTTATCCCCCGAATTGTTCGACGAATCACAATCTCCTTCATCTGCCTATGTGGCACCAAGCATGCCTTTTTAAAGGGGCAGTAGCACGTTTTAGGGGGAATATAAGGTGATGTCAGGAAAATGAAAATAAATGGTTCCAATCTTTTGACAATGTATAAAAACTAAATGGAGCAGTAATAAATAAAATAAACAATGTAAAGTTAAGCCATGCGATTCCTTTTCTTACAGAAAATGAATTAAAGGTGTTCACACAAAAATGGCTGCCAATGGATTTTATGTGAATCCTCATACTTTGTTCTCTGACTACGGATGATTGGTTTATGTTATGAGATTTATGATACTATCAAAGTAATACATTTAGCATTAACTTATAGTTATCAGTGAAAAATTGAAAATATAAAATTGTCAAAAAACGTGCTACTGCCCCTTTAAAGGCTTTTCTTGTTTGAGTTCTCTTAGACAGTTGAATTTTGACAGTGGTTTATGTTTAAGAAACGTTTCAATTGGATTTCCAATACAAAGGCACTTTAACCATTTCCATAACAAGTTTAACCAAAATTGTATAGCTTATCTATGAAAAAGAAAATTACGTATAATTATTTAATTATTTTGGATATTTCTAAACTTATTTTCCTAACATAACAAAAGTTGTGATGCAACATAAATCATATCATGTTTATTTCTTGGTTTTCCTATTCCTAGTGCATACAAAAGTCTATAGTGTTATTAGGTGATTTTCATATTTTGATTCAAGCAAAACGTGTAGGTATTATGATTGCTTTCCAGCTTGTTTTATTTGATTATTGATCACTTCTATATCTATGTTGTTGATAAATTGTTTTAAACCGTATGTAGGGAAGGTTTACAAAAGTGTCCTTTCATCAGATGTCAGGACTCTTTTGCCTATTTGTTCCCGATATCGCAAATGAACAGGACACTTTTAAGAATGGTTGCCATGGACAACGAGGTCTAAGTGGGATTTAATGTTTCTCACATAAATCCAATGTTATGTTGTCTTTGATGTTATACTAATACAGTTTTATATTCATAACATGAGATTTAAGTGAGCAACATCTTCATAATGAGATAATCCATTTTACCAAAACAATTGCAGCCGTTTCGTTCAGCGAATTAAAATATAATGTAATATAAATGTGTTTTGCAAATTAAAATAACATTTTCTCGCAATATCGACGAACTTTTCACCGTTCTTGCTTGTTGGCATTTTGGTATGTAGCCTATTTAACCGTATACTCTCTAATCAGGTGCGTTACCCCCAATTGCATAAAACCGGAAGGAGTTTAGTTGGTGCAGGGGAGATATATCGAAAGTTAAATGGGTGAAAGTTGCCATTCTGTTGATACTTGTGATAATATTGACTTCAAATATGCTTTTGGAGACGATAATGAGCAAAAATTAGGAAAGGGTGATTCTGTTTTGAAAGGGGCAGCGACCGAATGCGGCATCGTTTCTATGCGCACTTTTAGCAGATAGCTGCCCGAAAGGTTTGTTTGAATGAAGATTCATTCGTAATGGTGCGCCGTTATGATAAAGAAATGCGAGCAACAAAAAACACGCTATCCCCCCTAATTTCGATGATTTTATTATCCCGATCGGGTACTGACCCCAATCGAGGGGTGTGCAGAACCTGTTCAGAAGAAAATGATGTACATGAAAATTGTTGACGAACATCTACGTTCATCCTTTAGGGAGACAAAAAAGTAGAACATGTGGACACTTATTGTAAGCATTTCAACATCTTCTGCATTCTCTTGCCACAGATGCAGATCGAGGAGTGAAATGTTGCTGTACGTTCATTCTTTATGGGAGACAAAAATGTAGAACATATGGACACTTATTGTAAGCATATCAACATCTTCTGCATTCTCTTCCCACAGAGGCAGATCAAGTCATGAAATGTTGAGACATCCTCTGTTCTATTACGCCGAAATCCTTGGGTTCCGGCAGTTTCCCCTGGCGGAAAAATTGCACCACAATTCATTTGAATTTCCTAACGCTTCTCGCATGGAAAGGGTGGTTCATATGACAATGCTTTTGTCATAATTCAGAAGCCAAAAAGATGAATTTAGAACAGCGTCGCTGATTGCGTAACTGACTTTGATTACCTACAATCAGGCATCTCTTATTATATCCCTCAAAGTTGGCGTAATAGAACAGAGGCTGTATTGACATTTCATGACTTGGTCTGCCTCTGTGGGGAGAGAATGCATCTTCTGGTCTTTCGTAGGAAATCGAAATTTTTAAATGACCTCATACCTGATTTTGTTTTAATTAAGTTTATAGTGTTTTTCTCTCACAAACACTCACACCATTTTGCAAATCATATCATACTCCTAGCAAAAGAAATACATAAATGACATGAGTATAAAAAAAGAAAACTCCGGTACTCAAAAATTTGACCAAATCTCACAGAGATTATAAAAATTGAGAAATATATCACAAAAAAGAACATCAAATACGTCGTTTTGAACAAAAATAAAGACAAGCAGCGAGATATATTTATAATAAGTGTTCAACATCTATGTATTAAGTGTAGGATTTTGTTTCATTGCATAAGGTATTTAAAACCATGACAAATGAAATCAAGATTCCAGTCTATGTACTATGTTGTCTGCATTTCAAACTCGTGACTGACGATATATGGTTTGAATGTATGTAAAGCCTATATGATTATCCATATGCACAGAAAAAGATAACATAAAAACAACCTCATGAATCACTTGGATACAAGCTACATCGAACCCTTAATATAAACAATATAGTTCAACAATTGTAATTTTATATCTGAATGAAAAACTTTGTATACCTTGTGTACAACCATACATAATGAATATAACTCATGTGTCACAGAATTCGTCCTTTGAAGTAGCTCTATCAATGAAAATTGATACATGTTAATTGAATAAATGTTTCAAGAAGACACAATATGTTGGGTTTTAGTTTTAATGTGTGTGAACAAGCTGAGACAGCAAACATATTTTGACAAGTTCATTGTTTAACCTCAATGACAAATGGATATTGACGGACAACTTTTCTTAATGAAAATTGCGAGGATTACAAGACATGTTAGTTAATAGAACAGACAATTATTTGTAGTCCCAGTCAATAATACTCATTTCACTCCGATATTGAGTCTAGCCAGATGAAGTAGCGGGTCGCATCAGCCGACATATAACCCTCCAACGTTAAATGTGCGAATGCAGACTATTGCGACTTGATCCGTGATTGGTCAATTCGATAGATCGGCTGACGCGGCCCGCTACTACATCTCGCTAGACTCAATATCGGAGTGAAACGGGTATTATCGAGACCAACTTTACACCCCTAACTACATTCTACAAATGAATCGGAAGTGTTTCAAGCATGAACAGGCCTGCAATCCTCCTTTCACGAACATTCCGCATTTGTGAATATACCGTGCTGTTGGTGAAGGTTTTTCTTCCCAAACCCCAGGGAACGTGCTGTTTCCAATCCACTTAAAATCTTCATCGTCTTCGACTTTACGATGAAAGCCGACATACAGGAACAATTTGTTGTAGCCTGGAAAATGGAGATATGACATCAGTTTTTAAAATGTGTTTAATGGATATTTTACTAGAGGAAGAATGCTTACAAAATAAGTTCCCCAAATCAAATCGATTTCACAGGGGGCAAAACGTTTTAAAGGGGCAGTCCTATCGGGGTATTTTTGTTGATACGAAATTTAATGGGATATTCCATTTTAGACATAAATGATAAAACTACATCCATTCATGCAACACAATCCGATTTAGAAATATACGTGAGGGTAACAATTGGTTCGATTTGGCAAATTGTAAACAACGAGAAGTCATTCATTGGCGTTACAAGTGTTAAAAGCTCTGTTACGACATAACAAGGCAATGTTGGTTAATCTTTATTAATTATGTGTAAATGTAAGGATATTTTATCGAAACATATATATTTCATATCAATGATATTTTTAAAAATTTCTTTCGTGTAATTTCCAAAAAAATGTAGATAACACAGTCAATCTAAGATGGGATAAACACATTTTGTTTGTGGTTTTGGGGTATGTAAGTCATGCATCAACGTCACGTGATTTTGACTTTTGGCAATAACAATTAAAAACTTTTTTTAAAGATTTTTTAAGAGTTTTACCTTGTTAAAGTTCAGCTTTCAACTCTGCCATTAAGAACATAAGTGACGACGTCTATATTGTGTAGTTTTAGATATTTCAGTTTGAAATGGTAAAACTTTTTCTTTTGGACATCAGTTTAATCAGAGTAATATTTCAAAACATTATAAAATTAAACTATTCCAACCATGTGTCATATAAGTTCACAAATAGATCCCGGTTGCAATGAAATATAACGTTAAGTATTATTGTAAGGCTATTGATGCTGATGATGCTGATGATGATGTTGGTGATGATGATGATGATGGTGGTGGTGGTGGTCATGATGATGATGATGATGATGATGATGATGTTGGTGGTGAGGATGATGATGATGATGATGTTGGTGGTGAGGTTGATGATGATGGTGGTAGTGTTTGTGATGATGATGATGATGGTGATGCTGATGTTGATGATGATGATGGTGGTGCTGCTGCTGCTGCTGCTGATGATGATTATGATGATGATGATGATGATGATGATGATGATGATGGTGATGATGATAACTTTAAAATCTTTGAAGACTTTTGAGATTTTGGACAATAATTACCATAATCATAGGCATCCTTTCCAAGACTGTGTATATATTTCATGACTGCATCCTGCTCCGTCTTACTGTATAATGTAATAAGCTCAGCGTGCTCCTTTTTGCAGAACTTTATCGCATCAAAATAATTTTTATATTTCTCCGTGACCCTGATACAGATAGTGTCCGTTACCTTGACGTAGCCCTTCTTGGTGGCACAACCTGGAAAAGAGTATACATATTTTTTAAAAACCCATTTTCAGAATTCAATATTTTTAAAAGTAATTTTACTTTTCGTTGTTCTTTTTGCAAAATTTTGCGACCAACCTAGATGATATACCACAAATGACCGAATAAATAGGCCTAGGAGATAATTTTGCCACAAATGACCGAAACGGCAGCCTACATGAAGGCGAATCAAGTGTGGCCACCTCACAACTTCCGGCTTCTAATTATATGCTTGAAAACTTTCTTTGTCGCGCACGACTGATTTTATTTTATTTTTCTCCGAATTAAGTATTCGTTGCTGCCAAAGTTGATACCCATCTAACACAATTATATTACTTGAGACACGGTGTGGATCCTACACGCATAAGGATGATGTCACCAAAAGCGAGTTTGTTTAATGCTATGGCCTTTTTAAAGGGGGTACTGTTCTTTGAGCGTCGGAATGTTATTAATGTTGATAACAAAAGGTAAATGTGATAGCAAAATTTCGACGAATGATTTTTCTACCGAGTGATGTATTTACATTCTCAATAGTTAAATTTCATCCCGAATCCGCAGGCAAGTATGACAATGGGTCTTTAAGCTGGTAAAAATTCAAAACTCATAATTATCAGTGACAGATTCAAGCATATCCTGCTCCATCCACATAGCTTCAACAATACCCTGATATCTATCAAAGCAAAAGCCTCGCTCTGCTCTATACAAAGCAATCACAAGCTTATACATAAAACCATGCAATCACTTATATCCAGCAGAAAAGGCAGGACCCGGATGTAAGGACGGAGAGGCTCCAGCTATTCACCTTCAGGTTCCTAGAATAATCATATTTCATTGGCTCAAGAAATAAATGGTCACGAAGAACCACCTGTCAACGTTTATAGATATCGGATTAGGAGCTACGAGGAGCACATACTGATTTAGCAAGGGCTATTTCTTTTATTTGGTTGACCACTTTATTGCATACAATGAATTGCAAGATCCTATTTGAATGATTATTGAATGTGATTATATATGTGTACTTTTTCATCAAAAATATAAAAGCTTACCAATAAATTCATATAAAGAAATTCTACTTTCTCGGGCGTATTTTATGAGTAGCTTGTGTTGTCAGTTATGAGTATTCGATCAAAGAAACTAAGTTACACCATGTAATAAAGCCACTTGGAACCAACCCCCCCCCCCCAAAAAGAAATACACTCACCCCTAACCCCTTTGGCCAAAACACAATTGTACATCCCATGTATACGGAACTTAAGAATTGTGTGGAAAATTAACTTATACCCCTCTACCAAGTTTTTTGAAAATTTTATATCAATATATATTATATCAAAAATCTCATAATCCAAATCAATCATCCATAGACAAAGGACAAAGTATTAAGATTCACACAAAATCCATTGGCGGCCATTTTGTATGAACACCTTTAATTCAGTTTGTGTTAGAAAAAGTAATCGCATGGCTAAACTTTACATTATATTTGAATTATTACTGCTTAATTTAATTTTAATACATTGTTTTTCAGTTGGAACCATTAATTTTTATTTTCCTGACATCACCTTATAATCCCCCTAAAAACGTGCTACTGCCCCTTTAAAGGTTATCTTCTATGACAGTTCTTACTTACCCTGCTGTTCTTCTTCTTGTTCCTGTTTGTGTTCTTGAGTTTCATCTTGAGGTTTTGTGACCTTTACCGACTCCTTTGCTCCTTTTAATTCTAAAGAAATAAACAGAAAAATGAAAAGTTTAAATCTTTGACATTTAAAAAAAAAAAAAAATAAGAACGAATTGTTCCTTAAAATGACTACGTTATGATCCGTCCGGATTCAAAATATCATGTTTGTATTACTTCTTTGAGAGGCATTTAGTAAGTTGAAAGAAGAATAAGGAAGAGTTCTATGCATATTCAACTTCTTTATTTCATGATGTAGATGCTAACACCGTATTCAAGGAAATGATCCATTCATGTATATTTATTTAGTTATAGAAGTTATTTTAGAAACAAATAACTAAACAAATTATGTTTACTATCTTTACATAGATAAATGTCTAAGTAAACCTGGCACTCTATAATACTCGCTATACTCCCATATTGAATCTAGCGAGATACAGTAAGCGGTCGCGTCAGCCGACCTTTCGGTGACCTATGACCCTTCCACGTTACATGTGCGAAAGTCAAGTCGGTTGACGCGAGCCCTTACTATACCTTTCTAGACTCAGTATGGGAGTATAGCGAGTATTCTTTAGGCTAGGTTTACTTAGACTGTGTATTTCATGAAATGGTATGTATCCCTTGAAAAAAGAATGTATGTAATTCCAACATACCTGTAGAAAGGGTTTTGAAATTAGTTTTAAGCTTGGATAATTCAAGTAATGTTTTGTCCATTTCTGACGCCATGTTATCAACTGAAAATAAACAACAAGTAACATTCATGACATTTGCAGATACCTTGCACGTAATCAAACATAAACTATGTTCTTTAAAGCAGCTTAACCAACATTAAAACATCCTGCCTCAAGGTAAAACGTATTCGCTGCCACTTCACTTTCTTACCCTTGGTTTAAACTAACATTGTGACCTATGACCTATGTCCTATCTGAAAACAGTCATCCCATGACTTTTAAGCACTTTAATTTTTACTGATTATCCTGAAATTAGAAAATGCTCTTTTCATAAGAATTCTTTTCAAAATGTCTTCGATCAGTCTTATAGCCTATTCATAAAAGGGGGGTTATTGTCTTTATTTCGTTAGCCTTTTAATATTTATTAGCTTCTGTATAATATCTTTTATAGTTTAGAAGACCCTTACTTGCATCTGTCCTGTCTGCAATAAGTTTTGATTCGTTGAATGCGCTCTTTACAAGGTGATTTACGCCAGTCATTCGCTCTTCAAATAGTGCTGAAATGTAAATATGAGCCTTGAGATAAACTTTATCGAGCACAGGAGCTCCTTATCGTTGAAAAATGAATGAACATCAATTATCGGCATTAATATTTTGTTAAGGATCTTATTAAGAATCATATCATTTATTAAGAGTTTTAGAAATTTGTGAAGATCATATATTTGCATGTTAAACATTGGGGATTATAAACAATAAAGTAGATTTTGCAATTTAACCATGCCTGTCTTTCAAATGTGTGATATCTTCGTCATATTTTAGACTTTTAGGAATCATATGAAATATCTTATGGCATGTAAAAACATTTTGTATTTAAAAGATTTTACATACTTACCTTGCCTTTCTTTTAAATGTTTGATTTTCTCTTCAAGGTTTGAATCATCGCCACTGTCAATCCGAACGACTGGATCGAATGCTAGGGTCATATGTGCTTGGAACGTTATCAATATAACTAAAGATAACAGAGACGCCATTTTGTATGGTGTAAGCGAGAACCCGCGAGAACCCGCGAGACCCTAGGAATTATTCCTTGAGCAAACTTTACTTTGCAATGCTTGATTATTTACAGAATAAGCTATATATGGTTTCGCCTAAATATATCACGAATATGTTGATTTGTATTGTTTTTTAATGATCAAAGAATCTTTCTGAAAATTTCAAACGAGTCATAACGTACATAGTTTCATGATATCACGCAGGGCAATTCGTGTGAAAACAAATATATTCTTTTTCCTTTTTTCAACTATTCGAAGCAGCCTTGAATTTCTATGGCTTGTTTTGGGTATTTTTATTTAGCAATTTCAGAAAAACTTAGATAACCTATTGCACCAAAATGATAAATACAAGTCAGGGACATTTACATTTTAATGACAAGTACTTCATAAATGTTCAATGAAGAAATATAGGAATATTCCAAATTTCGAAATTTTCATATATAACTTATAAGTTTTGTGCAGTTTATCTATTTATATTTATATTATATATTGTCTCTGTTCTCAGATACTTTTAGAAGATAATAAGACAACCGAATCAGGAAGGAAGGTCTAATTTTGGAAACATTTACAAAAATAAAACTTGAATAAATATTTTATATTTAAACGAGCAAGAGCTATACCGAATAAAGAATTTCTTTAAAATGGTTTAAATGAGGAAGAGATAAGTTAATGAATAAACGCTGGAATCGATAAACCTAAAGATCATGAGTGCTTTATCACATTTATTTTAAAACATTCAACACTCCCTAAAACCAAAACCAGAAACAAAACCTTAGATCTCATAGATGAAAGATTAACGCAATAGGGCATTATATAATTTACCGGTAACAAAGGCAACAAAACAATTGGACAAGAAAAGCTAGATGCACGCTGACATCGATGAACCTAAATATTATCATTGTTGTTGTATCGTTACTCTTTGAAGTTCAAAGAATATACAATTAATTTAATATTTAAGATTTGGAAATCCAAACCAGAAGTAAGGCCTTAGTCCTTATAGATGAAAAGGCATGAGGGAAAATGATTTTCGACAAATAAAGAAATATACATTCTAAATCTTACTGATCTCAAGGGTAACAAACAACTGGACATGAAAAGCTAGATTTTATCAGTAGTGCGAATGTTTGTTTGTGTGTTTCCTTGATCAAAACGAATCTACGTATGTATAAAGGAACATGTTATATCAAACAAACAACTTACCTTTGTTGATTTTTTCCAACGTATAGTGAAAAAGTTCGACACGGAATGCATGGAAAGAGAATAAGCGTTTGAGCTAAAACCTTTCGTTATAACATGCGCCTGTACCCTATCATAGATACACATTCAGCCACAATGCGGTTTATCAGTATAATATTGTTGACATCACATTTCTACCGTATCAATGGGTTTATGCCTATGACACATTTAGATGTGAAATATGAACTAACTCAAGCGGACGACCATTTGGAAAACAGCTTTTCAAGCTTGAAAGATGAGCAAGGTAAAAAAGTACATTTCTTTTCATCAAAATACCAATTGTATTTGTTAAGTTACTAATATTATCTGAAAAACAAGTCTTAAAGGGACAGTAGCACGTTTTTAGGGGGAATATAAGTTGATGTCAGGAAATTGAGAATAAATGGTTCCGATTTAAAGACAATGTATTTGAACTAAATGAAGCAGTATTTAATCAAATATACAATGCAAATTTTAGCCCTGGAATTCCCTTTTCTTACACAACATGAATTGAAGGTGTTCACACAAATATGGCTGCCAATGGACTTTATGTGATACTTTATATTCTGTTCTCTAATTGTGGATGACTGGTTTGTCTAAATATTTTTTTGACGCTATCAAAATATTAAATTTAGCGTTAATGTACAATTATCAGTGCAAAAATGAAAATATAAAAACGTGCTACTGCCTCTTTAAGTTACATTTCAAATGTATGTACTTATTTTGTATATACTTCGTAATGAGAATCTAGTGATTCATAACTATAGAGTCACAGAGATTCAAAGCTGTTTCAAAATTGATAAGAAAACGCAAAGGGAAACGATTTCCGACATATTCTAGAAGGAAAAACATTCCTAATGAAGTTCTGAACATATTATACATACTTATGGTTCGAAGGAACATTACGTATAAAGTTACTATGTTACATGTTGCTTTGTTTCATAGAATAACGTTTTGTTTGGCCGTTAATTATGCATATCTATCAATTTGTTAACATTTTTCAGGTGACTTTGAGAAAACAATGAAAGGATTATCGAAATTTGTTGGTGAAATAAAGAATGAGACCAGAAAGGTACAATCAAGTACAAAGAAAGGTAGTATACTCTTCCTCCTGATATTACTTATACTTATCATTAGGCCAGAAAAACACGATGGCATCCATCTGGATTGGGGGCGCGGTGGCCGAGTCGGCAAAAGCGCCAGGCTGGCAAGCCTGAAGTGCCGGGTTCGAGCCCCTCCTGTGACCGGGTGTAAAAACCTTTGAGTCAACTTTCTGTGCAGATTCTTTCAGTGTTGTCACAACCCTGTGCACTTAAAAGAACCCACGAATCCGTTGGTAAATGACCAGATGGTGGCAACATGAAAACGTGCAGACACCTAGTTGCAGGTACAGCAACGTGCAGTATACTTGGACAAAATACTGTGACTATGTGTCCTAGTTCACTCAGCTGTAAATGGGTACCTCGTAAGGATTGAGAGTTACATTTACGCTGTGCGTCACATGACTGCACGTGTTGTATGATCCCCCGGGAGTCGAGATGGTAAAAATGGTACCATATGTTAGGTGAGACTAAATAAATCATCTGGGTGTCTGCCCGTCAAACCAGCTATGTCCAATATTGTAAATACCAATGAGAGGGTGTTCTAAGTTGGACAACTTGTTCCCAATCCAATTCTTTGTGAATGAAATACGTTTACTAACCCAGCGAAGAGAACTGTTATCAAACGCTTCCTAGATATTACATTTTCGTTCAGAAAAGTTTCTTAACCGTTACTGTTGGTTTTAAGAGTTTGTGTTTCAGAGACGTTTCAATATAACATTCAGAAAACTTTTTGAAATTTTCGACCTTCTATGGTTTATATTTTTTTTTCAAAAATAGGCTCTTCTTGTAAATGTACCATTCATACAAAGTTATAATTGGGATGTTCAGATTTGGTCAAGTATAAGTATAATACAAATATGAACAGAACAGTGAACAGAAAAGTGAAATCGGATACCCAAACATACAAATTTGCTCCTTTAGCATTTTCAAGTTATGTTCTCTATTTAAAAAAATGAGTTTCTACTATTCTTAGACTATTACCCTCTTGATTAGTTAGGCAGTATTGACAGTTATTTCTGACGTAAACTTAAAATGCATTTTAAATCTGTCTCTTAAAGTCATGTCTTCACAAGGATTGCTATGCAATGGTGATGCCAATACTGATAATTTCTATGCAATGATGGTATAATAAACTTGCATCCGTAAACAATTTGCTCTACGACTTTTTCTCTAGAACCATTAACTCAAGAAATCTAAATTCCTGTCTGGGACTCCCTATATGATGTATCAATCACCGCCATGCTGTCCCTTTAAAAATGTTACACTGCTACACTTGTGTATGACATGCTCTGATTTATTAGAAATATTGTCCTTTGGTAGAAACTAGTGAGGTGACGTGATTTATCGCCACTTTCAAGAGAATTTCATAGAAAACTTGTTTATATGATTATAACTTCTAATTATTATTTGGTCCTAAACGGAAATGACACCAAGGGGAAGTAGCACGTTTTTTGAAAATTTTATAATTTGAAATGTTACCTGATAATTGTAAGTTAATGCTAAAGGTATTATTTTGATAGTGTAAACAATCTCATAACACAAATCAATCATCCATAGACATAGGACAAAGTATTAAGATTCACACAAAATCCATTGGTGGCCATTTTGTGTGAACACCTTTAATTCAGTTTGTGTTAGAAAAGGGAGTCGCATGGCTAAAGCTTACATTATATATTTGAATTGTTACTGCTTCATTTAGTTTAAATACATTGTCTTTCATTTGGAATCATTAATTTTCATTTTCCTGACATCACCTTATATTCCACTACTGCCCCTTTAACAACAATACATTACAAAATATAAAATTTCAGCGGAAACCATAAAAACAAAGCTCTCAAAAGGACTCCTTGAAGTATCGGATCTAACAAAGCAGTTGCAAAACGTCTCTTTTGGTAAGTTTGCTGGTTTAAGAGAATATAGACTTTGAATTTTAAAATCTGTTTTCTTTTAAAATATTATAATTAACCTAGTCTAAATGCTTTTGTTCTTAACTCTCCTGATAAATGAAAAACAATAAGGTAATAACATAGGTCGGTATATCTATTGCAATACCATTATTCTTAATGACTAAATGACTTAACAATATCGGCATCAAGTTAAAACATTCAAATCACTTTAAAGAGTTATCAATTAAATTAAGAAATACTATTTTCATTAGCTTTTCATCTTTGACAGAAGTAAAACAGCTGAACCAATCGCTGGCAGAAAAGAGTGAAGATGAAGAAAAAGGTACTCTACATATACGAGGGGCGTTCAATAAGTGTTGCAAGCGGGGCATTGGTGTTTACATAAACAGTGTCAGCTTATATCAGGTGTTACTATAGTCAAAACATAACATTGACACATGTCAAAACAATTTCTAGACATAACAATTATTTAGATATAATAGCTGCGCTGACCTAGGGGTCTCCATAATCATGGATTCTCTCAAACATGAACAACTCGCTGTGGTCAAGTTCCTTACTAAAGAGGGATGCAAAGCTACAGAAATACATAATCGTATGTGTAATGTGATAGGTAAGGATGCTCCTAACTTTTCAACAGTTTGTCGCTGGTCTCTTCAGTTCAAGCGGGGCAGGGAGTCCTTAGACGATGACCCACGGTCAGGCAGGCCATCTGAAGTCACCCGACCGGAAGTTATTTCCGCTATCGAAAGACGAATTTTAGCTGACCGCCGTGTTAAAGTTTCTGAACTATCTTTGGAATTCCATATATCAGTTGTAAGTGTTGAAAAAATAATTCATGACCATCTCGGTATGTCCAAGGTATCTGCAAGATCGGTACCCAGAAACCTCACAGCACAAGATCGCCAGAAAAGAACCGAAAGTTGCATGGAGCTCCTGGATCGGTTTAATGCGGATGAAGCCAGGTTTTTGTCTCGTCTGGTGACAGGTGACGAAACCTGGATCCACCACTGGGACCCGGAAACTAAACTGGAATCCAAGCAATGGAAGCACCCGAGTTCACCGCCTCCCCTGAAGTTTCGCACTCAACCATCAGCTGGCAAGGTTATGGCGACAATCTTTTGGGATGCAAAAGGCATATTATTAATTGCTTACTTGCTAACCAAAACTACAATGAATGGTCAATATTATGCCAACCTAATGCAAGAATTGCGAAAGACAATTCGACAGAAACGCCTTGGAATGTTGACACGTGGTGTTCTGATTTTGCATGACAACGCTCCAGTCCACAAGTCAAGAGTTGCACAGGCCGCTATATACGTGATTGTGGATTCGAACAGCTTAACCACCCACCCTACATCCCAGACCTAGCCCCCAGTGACTACTTCCTGTTCAGAAACCTGAAATCCGCCCTACGTGGAAGGCACTTCCGGGATGACGAAGACGTCAAAGCTGCCACAGAGGCGTGGTTAGGGGGGCAAACGGAAGACTTCTACAAAAGCGGCATCAAAAGTCTTAAAGAGAAATGGAATAAGTGTATTGAGGTGAAGGGTAACTATATTGAAAAGTAAAAGTAAAAAATTGACTACGCGAGTTGGTTTTATATTGAAGTTGCAACACTTATTGAACGCCCCTCGTATCTAAGGCGATATTTAGAGGATATCTTTATTTTTTTCACAACTGTCTATAAGCTATTTGTCTTTCGTAGATTTTTGTTGGTGACGAATCCAGATTCATAATTTTCAAAAAAGATGGCCTAGTTATAATTTAAATAAGTATATGTCAAAAAACGGCAACGATTAGTCAAAGCCCTCTTTATATATTTATCTGCAATTGATGTTTTGCATTATACATTATTATGCATTCTTTAAACAAGATAGTGTAAGGCAACACCATTACAATAAACACTTCCTACTGATTCTTGGATTCAAACCCACAACTAAATCCTTGGCTACCAAGGCCCGTATGTTCCGCTACCTTACATTATATCACTCATGAACTAGAAAATTTCAGTACAGATTCTCCTGATGAAAGGCCCCAGGGATAGTATAGTGCAGAGGGTCGGATCATTTGGCTGTTGGTATTCAACAAGGGTAGTAGAGGCAGTGCGATCCATAATCAATCTCTCAGTACAGATTCTCCTGATGAAAGGCCCCAGGAATGGTATAGTGCAGAGGGTCGGATCATTTGGCTATTGGTATTCAACAAGGATAGTAGAGGCAGTGCGATCCATAAACGATCTCACGTTGTTCAATATCTAGATACATGTATCCCTTATTCATTGGACATGACGATTGTAACTTGTTATGACATTTTTGAAATTGAGAAAAATCATGCTCCTCGCCTCTGTTTTATTGGTTGATGCCCAAAGGCTAATGTTTACTAATATGTTGAGCATTTATTACCACGTTGCAAGTTATAATTAACTATGTCACTAAATGGTTACGTCGAAAACATGTATTTATCACCAGAGCTACTGAAAATGACGCGCGCTATATTTAGAATATGACATATATCGTTGGTTCAAAACTTTAGCTATCAGGCCTGCTTACTCAGTGGATAACGCTTTCGACTTCGGATCATTAGGATCCGGGATCGAATCTCGTCAGATGATCGGAGAGTATTTTGTTTTTTAGTATCTGTAATACTCCTGTTAATAATTAACCATCATGGCTTCTGAGAAATCAAGCGATGCGCCGATGGCGCCTAGGAGATATCGTTTTGGCAGTACATTTTGCACAATATCCTGTCATTGTCAACGCTGTCCCACTGTCTTGAAAATCTAGTATAGTTGTGTTCAGAGATGTAAAATTTTTCTCGGAGATGTGAAAAAGAGTGACTTTGGATGATAAATAGAATATCACCCTAGTGTCTTTTGATATAAAATAAACAAACACTTGTTGATAAAAGTAAAAAAAAAACTTTCATAAAGTCATGTTGATAAATTAATTTTGTGAAATTAACTTTGATTGATTGATCAATACTCGTGCTAATATTAGTGCTGTTACCCAGTGTTGTTACTGTTCACTTATCACCCAAATTGGTCGACTAATCACAACCTTCATCTGTGGCATCAACCATCCCTTTTTGAAAGGCTTTTCTTGTTTTCCTTGCATGCAGCTTGTCCTACGACCAAAGGCTTCGAGAGAGTGGGCAGAGAAATGTGTATCAAAGTGGTCAATGTCTCCCAAAGCTGGGAAAAAGGAAAGAAAACGTGTGAAGATGATGGGGGAAAGCTAATAACCTTGCAGAGCGAACAGGAACAGGAGGCTTTAACTGACTATCTTTACAATCATGATGGTAAGTCAGTGAGTGAGTAGGGTTTAGACGGGATGTCTACAATGTTTCAGCTACTTGTAACGTAGTGAGGCTACTAAGATAGATAATTGTGTTACTTGTGATGAACTTGCCCAATGCGAACTATCGTATGGTGATTATGTTAAGATAGGGGGCGTTAGAAATCATTAATCGTCTGCGCATGCGCAAAATTGAAATGGTCAAATGACAATTTCACAAAGATTTACCAAATATACAAACGTTAAAATAGATGTTACCATCGATAAGAGAGTAGAAAAATCAGGGGGAAAAGATTGAAAGGAGAGGGGACAGACGTAAAAATGAAAACAATGAGTTTTATAGGTGGTTATACTTTTTGTACTTAAAAGCATGACTTTTCGGAGTATTTATTACCTCCTGATTCCTCTGGTGATGGAGTAAGGATATGTTTCATAAGTCGTTATTTTCATAATGAAGACGTTATAATCCCAGAAAATCTTCAGTTGCCTTTGTATGTTCACTTTCTAAATACCATTCAGAGATTTGATACACTGTTTAAATAATATTCCAATAAAGGCTCGGTGACAAGCAGGCGTACAAAAGTGCAAATTTAAGTATTTTCTTAAATCTATAAGGTAATTTCCAAATAGAACAATGACCCAATCACAAATTGTTTGTTGTTTATAGTCTTCTTATATGTATTATTTTGGATGTTCACAGATTACAAATCCAGATATCGCTACTATGTTGGAATGTATCGCAAAACCCACGCGTTCTTCTGGTTGGAGAAAAGTAGTTTTGTAGGAACTTGGCAAAAGAGACCCAGTCGAAAGAGTTCTTTCAAATGCTGCCTTCTGGGAAAAAATGGATTAAGGAGTACAATTTGTATGATCACGCATCATATCATTTGTAGATATTGAACTTTGTGGTTAAGGTTTACTTCAATGTCATTTGGCTTTTTCATTTGACGTATCGTCAATCACATTGTGTTTAGGATCAATGTCAAAACGTCGTTTACACAGAATAAAGAAGTTGTTCATCCAAAAGAATTGTCCTTATTGTTCATCACACCAACTTCTAGAATGCCATTCAAAGATGTTAGAAAGCATTGTTCTATTTCAAATTGAGGGTTTTATACTTAATGGAATTGTTCTATTCCAAATTGACTGTCTTGTCTTTAAAGACATTGTTTATTTCAAATTGACGATTTCCCTAAATGGCATTGTGTTGTTTATTGAATATGTCTTAATGTTCTCTTGAATATAAAGTTTGAATTTGTCTGTTACTTGATTATAAATCATCAGAGATATCCAACAATAATATGTATTAGGAATTTATCAAAAATTAGCAGAATAAGCAGATATTTGTATTATTGCCTCTTTAAATCGATAGGTTTGCATTTAGCCAGCATCCTATGAAAACATACAAGGTAAAACGTTTCCACAACTATATATAACGAATTTACTCTTTTGAAATAATGAGCTTTTGCAAAGACCTTATATATTGAGAGATATTTTGAGAGAACGCAACTGCCAGCAAATGACATTGCATATGTTGGTCTTGACGCGTCAATGTTTGAGGCTTAGTATTCCATCACTGAATCGGGATGATATGGGGTTCAACGGGTTTTTCAACAGTATTGCATTAATTCTTAACGTGGATGAGAGTTGATAGTTCAGGGGTAACGGGATCGACAGGATTAACGATCTGAGGGAAAAAAGAAATGTTCTGTGTAATCTTTGTAATTGATTCCAAAGTTTGTCACGAATACAAATTTGCGCTTAAACCTTTTTGTCACGAGAATAAGTATTTAATATTAAGTATTTAAAATTGTACACAACCTTTCAGTTACGCTCAGGAGTTTCCAAGGCTAAAAATTTTATTTCAAATATATAAAAAAATATCTGTCGGAAAATTCAATTGGGAAAAAATGTCGTTCGAAAACTAAAGAAAGTTTTCTTTCGACAGATTTACATTTAAAATTCTTAACCTTGAAATCATAACTGAAATGCGTGTAACACATTAGGAAATACGGTCGGTTTTACAACGACTCAAATTGGACTGGTTTCTATCTGTGAAGCCGACCTGCTTGGCAAAGAAAAACCCAAAAGAAAACGAAAAACTGCATTTTCTCAATAATCCAAATTTATTTAAAGGACAAATTAACAATGATAGAAACAAAGCTTTCAAAATATAACATGTCTGTAAATACTGTATAAAACAATACGTTTAATCATGACAAAAAGATTCTGTATATGTCTGTAAAATATTTATTAAGCAGAAGACGACTCTAGTCATTCCACTGTAAGCTAGAAATTCTGCCTGTCTAAAGTATATGCATAGTGCGATGGATCTTGTGAGGTGCACAAAATAACTGGTATTCGTCGAAGCAATTTGCGTGCTATCTTTACATAAGTCAATTCCACAGGGAAGAGAGCTCCACAGAGATGCGGCTGATAATTCGCATATGCAGCAGCATCTCCGTGGAATTCTCTCCCTGTGGAATTGAAATCAAGCCCGTCTCTTTGTTCTTTCAAAAAGCAACTAAAAAAACGTCTTTCTGTGTTACTAGCGACTAAATCTCTCACTACCTGCATTCTGTATATAGTTTTAATTGAATTCCGGAAGCGCTTTGGGCATGTCTTTGTGGGTGATTGAGTGAGTGAGTGAGTTGGGGATTAACGTGCTGTCAGCAATGTTTCAGCTATTTAACACGTGCCTTGTGACGTGGAAAGGTGCTTTACAAATTGCCTACTACTACTACAAAAGGAAACAATATTACAAAATCACCTCAAACCATTTTGATACTCACATTTGTAGTATTTTGACTTTGTATAAAATTTTGTGAATAAATGTGTAAATCTCATTGACCCACTCTCAAAAAGCACCTCTGAGGAAGTTAACCCTGTTGTTGGCTTGGTACCTTAGTCTGACCTATGATAAAATTTCTGATTGTTTATGAACTTATAGAGGTCCTCAACAACCTCCTATATATTATTTCTAAACATTAGGTTTGTTTGTTCAATATGTCTTGAATGAAAGCGTCCCAGTGACGATGCCACACTTCCAGTGTTCGCTCTTTTTCATCGTTCCGCATGGCGCTGTACCTGAAATGAAATCATCATCATCATCATCATCATCGTGCCGATCCCTACAGCGGAGGCTTTCCTGTTGTCCGTTTCAATCACATATAATAATCCGACACCAGTATTGTCTTTCTGTCAGTTTTGCAAGGCAAATCCTACATAGTCTTTTCAGGGTTTCGGCAAAGACATTTTTGATATTTTAGATCAAGAAATTTTGAATGGTATCCGTTTTGTGACAATGATCAATAATGTTCAGATTTGATGACTTTCAAGTTAATATCAAAGTTTAAGTAAAGACTTTCGTAAATATATTCAACTAGCAGATTACACAGTATATCCGTGCCCCTTGTTAGTCACCTACGTGATTAAATCAAATGAGAAGGCTTTACTTGATACAAACACTTTTTAGCATCGTTGTGTATACAAACAATTAAGATGTACTTCAACTCTATTGTCTGTGATATTGCTATGAGCTATAAACTTAAAAGGTCTAGACTATTATACTGTTTCATTACCAAAGTACTTGAAATATCACGATTATTGACATTTTCCTGAACTTAACAAATGAAATAAATTACTTGATCGAGTTGATGGCAAGTTGCTTCAAGAACCTGAGGTCAGCCCGAGCGCCCCCTAGTGCCATGAAGGCTGCGTAGAAGTCGTGTGAAGACGGTAGATTTCCATAGAAGTTGGGGTCATCGGAGCTGACTACTACAGGGTAGTCCTGGGCCAGGAGGGACACAGCTGGGTGGACTCTGAGGTCATTGATCAGACCGAGGACCTTCAACATAAAGAAGTGTACATTTCTCAAGCACTCAATAATAGTTGATCTCTTTTGGAAAAGCAAGGAGTGATGCAGCCAGGTGGACTCTGAGGTCATTGATCAAACCGAGGACCTTCAACATAAAGAAGTGTACATTTCTCAAGCCCTTATTAATAGTTGATATCTTTTGGAAAGGCGTGGGAAAGGAGTGATGCAGCTGGGTGGACTCTGAGGTCATTGATCAGACCGAGGACCTTCAACATAAAGAAGTTTACATTTCTCAAGCCCTCAATAATAGTTGATCTCTTTTGGAAAGGCAAGGAGTGATGCAGCTGGGTGGACTCTGAGGTCATTGATCAGACCGAGGACCTTCAACATAAAGAAGTGTACATTTCTCAAGCCCTCAATAATAGTTGATCTCTTTTGGAAAGGCAAGGAGTGATGCAGCTGGGTGGACTCTGAGGTCATTGATCAGACCGAGGACCTCAAAAAATGATTTGATTTTAGTTATCAGTTGATCTCCTCTGGAAAGGCTTGGATCAGGAGAAATGCAACTGGGTGAAGTTTGATGTAATTGATATGACATAGAACCTTCAAAGAAGAAGTGTACATTTCACAAACACTAATACAATCTTTGAAAGATTTGATATTATTAATCAGCTGATCGCATTTTGAAGGGTTTGGGCAAGGAGACTTATTACTGGGTGGGCTTTTGGGTGGTTGATAAGACACAGGACCGTCAAAGAAGAAGTGTACATTAATGGATACTCAGAACAGAGTTTTAATCTTTAAATTATTTGTTTACAGTCATCAGCTTCTCAGAAAAGCCAGGAGATACACTGACCTGGTCATTACTTTGGAATCACTGGCAAGCAGAAAACCAAACGGGGAATTCTGAGGTCATTGATTAGACAAAGAAATTTATATATAAGTGTTTATCATTAAACACACAGATCGACAGGTTCAGTAGTAGAGGCCCTGAGTACCATTACATTACAATATGAAATATCTTGGTCACGTGGCATAGACAGAAATTTTACAAGGGATTTTAAATTGGACATCAATTGATTTGTGAAAATAGCAACAGATTTGATAAGACCATCATTGCTGGTATTAAGAAGGTTGTACATTGTTCATGGGGTAACATTATCAATATTTAAATACTTCCTAGTTCCTACGGCAAAAGAAAACTAACAACATATGAATGTCGTTTTCTAGTTGACCAAAAGAGAAAAAAAAGACGAATCAACTAAGGCATCATTTTCTTTTGTAAACTTTGAATTTGTAAAGCATGAATTGAAACGAAAATCCTCAAGAGTGATTTGTCATTGAGAACTCTAATATATTTTTTCTTTTCTATAATTTGTTATATGTAAAGTATGAAGTTTTATTTCCAAAAATTCCTTGATTTGTCACTCAGAATCCTTATATAATTTTCCTGTCGAGACATCGATTTGCAACCAGCAGGATATTGTAGCAGGATATCAGGGGATATGTTGTAGCATAACGCGGAGACATAAAAGGCTGGTGTAGCAGGATGATTTGCAACGTGAGTAATGACATAGAAATCTGATGAATTTCCTGTTGGAACATGTAACCAACGACAACAAAATTGAAAAGATTTGATAACAAGATGTTTCATGCAGTTTACCTGGTTTGATATAGGATTCACCTCCATTGCTATCCCCCTATCCTTGATAAGGGGGAGGAAAGCTGGGTGTCCATGTATAGCGAACCCATGACCGATTCTTCTTGTGTTTAACAGAATGGCGTCCAACATGTCATAATCAACCGAAGTGCCAATCCAATCTGGAAGGTCATTTACATAAAGTTGTTCAGAAAACAATCAACATTAATATGGAAATTAACGGCCGAAGGAACGCGAACGACTTATTTTTGAATTTTGGAACTCTTTGTAATTTTCAAGTTTATTCGTGGATGGGGCTGATGAGATCATATCTAGAATACGACCAACACAAGAACCGGCGTTGTCTTTTTTTTGTAGAATAAACATTTTGTCTATACAAATATCCACATTCTCTCCCCACAAAGGCAGATCAAGTTATGAAATGTTGATACAGCCTAGTTCTATTAAGTCAAAATCCTTGGGTTTCGGCAGTTTCCCCTGGCGGAAAAACAATGCATCACAGCCCATTTCAATTTCTTTATCAAATGAAATCATGGAAAATTTGTGATACTTTGTCAAACCAGCTGAAGCTGTTTACATGACACCCGACTCAAATCGAAATTATGTTATATTTGTACACATTACATATTATGTCTAGATCAAAATTTTAACTACTCGAACAGTTTCATAAAAAACAGTTAATTATGGTAATTTGATTTGAGGGAAAATTGGTAGAAAATTGTTATAAGTCATATGATCGTAACTAATCATCTCGTTTTGATCAAATCTGTTAATGAGATATATAATCATTATAATCGGTGTCATAGTAACATTTTAAAAAGTGAGAACTGTGTTAGAAAACTGACATGATCTGATTTCCATGTACAAAATTACGATTTTGAACTTTAAATTATTTCAAGTCATTCATGCAAAGTTTCTAATTATGACATAATGAAATAGACATGTATTGACATATTTCGTATTTCAATTAAAACATTTTCCCTTCTTGATATTAATCACTGTATCCGCCTTTTTCAAGTCTGACAAATTAATCAGCAATAAAACATAATGACATTAATACAGTAAAAAGAACACTTTAAAGGGGCAGTAGCACGTTTTTGGATAATTAAATATTTTCACTTATAATTGTAAGTTATTACTTAATGTATTATATTGACAGTGTCAATAATCTCATTACACAAGCAAATCATCCATAGTCAGAGGACAAAGTATGAAGATTCACTTAAAATCGATTGGCGGCCATTTTATGTGAACACCTTTAATTAATTTTGTGTAAGAAAAAGGATTCTCCTACACCCCTTCTCACACGTATACAAACAACACAACAACATTTAACCTTGGACTGACTGTATTTGCGTAGGCTTGTACCATTACATCGTTCATCATTCAACATCCATCATTATCAAATAGTGTATCGACGGAGCTGTGCCCGACACGAAAAACCAGAGATAACAACTCTTGTTGAGAAAAACTCTGGAACCGTGTTCTCCCTACGTATGCATCAGCCCCTTACTGGGGAGTTTACAGTAAAACAATATTTGTACAACACACAGAATAAATTCACATAAAACAGTTTTCAACTATTGATATAGGATGTACAAAAATACAAATAGGTTAATGATTGCCTTAAACAGCGCTAAGCACAGACCACTGACAAATCCATATGTGGTATATTCCATACGTGGTATAAATACCAATCTCCATAAACGGTATGGACAAAAATTAACCATATACGGTATCAACAGAGATGACCATACACTGCATAATCCATAAACGGTATGAATAATTACGTGCTTCATATCGCAGGAACCATAAACGGTTTCGATATACATCGCCATAAACGGCTCCAGCCATAACGGCTAACCTCATCCATAAACGGATATACAGCTCCAACCATATGCGGCGTCAAGCTCTGCTGGATTAGACGTCAGCAAATCATCTGAAGCAAATGTAAAACATAGTTAGATGCTTGAAATAACATAAACTATATACACACATGAAAAATATCTGTAACTGGTACTGCACTTACAGCCGAGAGAATCGATCCACTTTACCTCTCACCTTTATATACCCCGCTAGGACCACTAGCGCCCCTACAATTACCTGCCCTTTGATACTTGCTCACAGGTAGGAGAAATTAATTTTCCTCTAATTCATTCCTCAAACGAGGAAAACATCATTTCTCCTACACCCCTTCTCACACGTATACAAACAACACAACAACATTTAACCTTGGACTGACTGTATTTGCGTAGGCTTGCCTAGAGGTTCAAAGAAAGTCTGGTTTATAGCCCCAGTGAAAGTGATACTTTAAGACGACTGTTCAAACTATCCTTGACGTATCCATCCTTTGCATTCTCACTCTTCCATCTTCCATGTCGTTTGAACATTCTGTCAGGAACACCGTTGTTTGCTGCTGCTGAAGCTCCCCCACTGCGGAGACTGTGCAAACCATACAGTTTTATGTCACTGACAAAAGGCTTAAAAGTCTCTATAAATAATTCTCTCAACCTGGTGTAAGACATAGGTGAATTGTCTTTTCTCAATCTGTAACCAACCTTGGTTTTGGACACATTTCTAAATATGAACTCATCTGCCTCAGATGGAATATCAGCTTGATCTAAATATTTCAATAAACAGGAAACTGGACACAATTTGGAGCTAGTTTTGCCTATGACCAACCAAGAACCGTCTCTATACACATCTGTCTTGGACTTTTCGATGAAAAGCATCATGTGGGTATCATAGAAAACAATATCACATCTAGCAATATTCAAGAGCTCCGCTGACCTTAAAAATCCAGAATACGCCAGCAAACACATCGTTACTATTCTCAAATCTGCCAAGGAGGGTTGACACATTTTAGCATCATAAACTTTCTCTAACAACTCAATAGTGACTGGCTCTTTTCTGCAGACTGATTTTGCTAACTTGCGTTTAGCAGCTTCAAATACATTTTTTACCAGGGAACTATCAGTTGGGCTAACAATCCCAATACCTGCATGTGCGTGCCTGATACTATAAAATGCTGTCTGCACAGCAGAAACAGAATCACTTTGTTGAATTACTGACAACAGATACAAAGAACAGTGCAATGGCGATATCGGTAACTTAATGCTCATAGAACATGAAACTGCCCACCGTTTCCATGCTTCAAATCCATAGCGGTACTTCCTTGAAGTAGAGTCGGCCCTACAGTGAGACAACAACCCCGGCAAACCGGCCGCTAACTCACGAACACCGTCAGGCATCTCTTCAAGCTCATCTCCATATGTACACGTAAACACATCTGTGAACAGAATGAAACAATTAGCATGTACTGAAATCAACACGTAATGCTAACATATTGAAATGTAAATCTTTCTCTCCAAACAATCCACCACCTAATCTAGAGGCTACATAACATTCTTTGGAGCTAGATAAGTACATCCATTCCTTAACCTGTGCAATAAAAAACATTGCCAATTGCCAACAGGGGCCAAAAACAGGAAGAATACCATTCTGGCACTACCAGCGTACCTCTGGCGCCACACTCTGACATATGCCTAATCGTTCTAGGTATGAGACAGATAGGGGGGACAACCCAACTAATGCCACTCCACTTCACAGTGAAACAGTCAACAGCCTCACAACCAGGATTGTAAAATCTGGAGTTGAAACGTGTAAGTTTGGTGTTGTAGTAGCTAGCAAACCTATCAACATCGTGAGGGCCCCACTTTGAGTCAATTTGTAGAAACACATTTCTGGCAATAGCCCAGTCATCATAGTCTGTCACTCTGCTCAACATGTCTGCTACCTGGTTCTCTGCACGAGGAATCCACTGTATAGTAAGATGTACATGGTGGACTAAGCACAACTCAAAAATATGCAACGCGACATCTTGCAAGTGTTGTTTCATGCTACCCTTTGTAACAATGGATGCAACGTTCTGATTATCAGTGAACCAGATAATTCTGGTCGATTTTAAGGATGGCATGAAACTTATAAGAACTAAGTTTACTGCTTCTAGCTATCTCCACGTAGAACTACGACATGCCTCGTCTGAAGACCACTGACCGTGCGACTTTGCACCACCTAACTCAACACAGTACCCACCAAATCCCGTATCACTAGCATCGCTGAAAATCAACGTGGAACCAAGTGAGCTTGTATTCAAAATCCTGCTGTTCAACCTTGTGATATTGTCTTTCCAAAATCGTAACTGGTTTACACTCTGTGAAGATAGAGGAAGCTTGCTGTTCCATGATGAAGCACAAACAATGTCAATACTAAGTGACCGAGTCATAAGTTGACACAATGACCCAAGCACAAGTTTCATTGAAACGATTTGGCCAACAACGGAGGCCACAGTTCTGACTCGATGCAAACCAGCAATGTTATTCAGAAGTTGCTGAATACTACACACTAACTTCAGCATCTTTCTCTCAGGCACTGAAACTGTCATACTAGCTGTGTGTATGTGGAAACCCAGCCACTCTAAACTCTGCGATGGATGCCATAAGGACTTCTCAACCTTTGGTACGAAACCAGAATGAATCAAATCACTTTTGACACTCTGCCCTACATTTACAGCATCAGTAACAGAGGGAGCCGACATAATACCATCATCAAGAAATGTAACAATCTTTTTGCCTTCAAAACGCCATTTCTTAACTAACTGACGTGTGACTTTCGTAAAAACGTAAGGAGCAGAAGTTAGACCAAATGGTAGTACAAGAAACTTATAGTAATGTGGTTTGCCACACGAATCTGACCACGAAAATCCCAAGAAATCAGTATGTGGTCCAAATATATCAATGTGGTGATACGCCGAGTGGATATCAAACTTGATAAGCCAATCATTGGTACTGATGTATTCAAGAGCACACTTCCAATCTTCATATTTCACAGATTGTCTGTACACATATCTGTTAACTATAGAAAGATCTAGAATTAGACGTTTCTTGCCAGACGACTGAATTGATACCGACAGTGGGTTAACAACACTAGGTGGATGTGCACATTCGACTACTAGCCCTTTCTTCACTAACTCGCTAACAGCGTTCCTCACAAAGTCTACTTGTGACAATGCCGACTTGTTGTTGCGTAACTCCATTCTAGGAGGCACTGAAACAAAAGGAATTTTGTAGCCGTTTGAGATCAGATCAATGACAAAGTTAGATGCTCCAATATCACGCCAAAAAGCTACAGATGAGGCTAATCTACCCTTGACAATTATTTCGGCCATGCCCTGCTCATATTCGAAAAAATCTTCAGTTAAACATAATTCATCTGAATTACAATTCTCAAAACACTTAACTGACAGATACGATTCAGCATCACTGCGACGGTCCTGTGCTGGTTGACTGACGACTGGTTGAGTGACGGTAGAGCCGGGGACAGTCTCGTCTGAAGTGGTTGATATCGCCACAGTTGAAACAGGCCCCACTCCTGGGACCTTTGTCACGAAAGGGCTGGTTGATTGGTTGTTTCAAACTTACAGAAGTAGGTCGCACGCTTTCTTCCTGCACCCTACGATTCGATCGTGTTGAAAGCGGTGTATGACGAAACTTACTCCTCTGGCGGATCTTTTTGCATGCTTTGCTTTCAGCCTTTTCTATCCTCTTATCATCGTCAGAATTTTCAGCCAAATCGTTTGCAACATAATTCCGTACCGTTTCCCACCCACCTTCGGATGAATCTGCTATTTTGATGAGTTTATTTCTGTGAGTTAGCTTCCCAATTGCCTCCGTCACCAACGCCTGTGAGTCCGCTTCAGTGTCTGCATTCTCGGATCTTCGTAGGCAATCAAAGACTTCAGAGTTGAAATTAAACTGTATTTTATTTCCCTCCTTCCTCCAAGAATACTCACTATCTGCTTTTAGCCTTTTAATGTCTTTAGAAGTCTGAGTAAATTCGTTTCTCAACTTGCAAAGTTTATCGTCCATAGAAGTTTGTAAATCCATGCGGTTGTCCTCGAGCTTATTCAAAATGGCGTCAAATTTTGCCGCCATTTCTGGGTCCATGATTGCAAGAGAAATATATGTAACTGGTACTGCACTTACAGCCGAGAGAATCGATCCACTTTACCTCTCACCTTTATATACCCCGCTAGGACCACTAGCGCCCCTACAATTACCTGCCCTTTGATACTTGCTCACAGGTAGGAGAAATTAATTTTCCTCTAATTCATTCCTCAAACGAGGAAAACATCATATCTCATGGCTAAACTTTAATTATTTATTTGAATTATCACTGCTCCATTTAGTTTAAATGCATTGTCTTTCAAATGGAACCATTAATTTTCCTTTTCCTGACATCGCCTTATATTCCCCTAAAAGCGTGCTACTGCCCCTTTAGATTGACAAGATATGTAATAGCTATACATATTGTACCGATTTCTGGGGATACAGCTTGACAATGCAGGTGGTTGTTAAAAAAACTTTGTACAAATGAACGCTTTTTTTAAGATTGCCATGAAAATGTAGTCTAAATATATATATGCCATTATTTTATTTTCATGTGACAGTGTCTAATGCATTCTTTAATGAATCATCATGGTAGAAATATTCAAATATTCTTTAAGTGAATCATTTATGACGAACATTTTTAATTCATAGATATGCATAATTAATGGTAATATGAAACTAACTATTTCTATATTTCATATTGATTAATGTTTACGAACGAAAGCAATGTCAATGTGATCATTTCTATCTTATCAGTTTTTACATCAAGGTTTTATTATAAGATAGTTATAGAGGTGTGGTTCATTGGGAGCCACAACATTGGCAAGTTATTAAAGGGGCGGTAACACGTTTTTTGTAAGTTAATGCTAAATGTATTATTTTGACAGTGTCAAAAATCTCATTCCACAAGCCTATCATCCATAGTCAGAGGAAAAATTATGAAGATTTACATAAAATCCATTGGCGGCCATTTTGTGTGAACACCTTTCATTCATTTTGTGTAAGAAAAAGCAATCGCATAGCTAAACTTTATATTATGTATTTGAACTATTACTGCCACAGACGTGTATCGCTTAAATACAGCGTTAGAAAGACATATATACTCGATAGACCCTACCCTAATACTATATATAAGGACTGTCTAACGCTGTATGTAAGCGATACATGACTTTCCTTATATATAGTATTAGGGTAGGGTCTATCGAGTATATATGTCTTTCTAACGCTGTATTTACGCGATACATGTCCCTGTGATTACTGCTTCATTTAGTTTAAATACATTGTTTTTCAGTTGGAACCATTAATTTTCATTTTCCTGACATCACCTTTTATTCCCCCTAAAAACGTGCTACTGCCCCTTTAAAACCTAAATAACAAAAATGAAACAAGTGTATGTTTTAAGAAAAATATTTTGTAAACCAATATTAGAAATAAAAATGTCATTATTCTCACCAAAAACATTTAAAATTTAATATCAAATACGTGATAACAAAATTACATTAGTAATACAGTTGATGGTAAACATTGCAAGATATTACAATGGTCATCGTTTGGCCATGTTTGTGTAAAAATATGTAACTACTGCACAACAAACACAAATAACACCGCAAAATTAATATAGAATGATATTTAAAAAATGTTATTATTAAAAATGTTCTTGTATGGTTAATGATAATACGAAACTAATATATACTCCCTTACTTTATATTAAGGAATGTTTACGAATCAATGTATCTTGAATTTGATTGTTTTTATCTATTACGTGTAAATAATAACCTATAAACCAGTTTAAAATACACACCAGTGCATATTAATAACTTGTACAATGTACGTATCTTATATAAATGGTGAGTTGTAGTTTTGTAGAAGTATGAACCTTTTCAAGTAATATGATATGGGTAAATAAGATACATTTGTAACATCACCCTCAACACGGATTGTTTTGTTTCGTTATAAACTGTACATACATACATATAAAATGAATATACATGGATGATCAGCTGATCGTGATTTCTCAGTTATATGGTACAGAAACTAACTTTACACCGACAAGTTAAATAATTTGTTTAACCAAGATAGTTTAATAAATGTAAATTGGACGTTTGAATTTGTCTTCCGTGAACATAATTGACCGTAAATACCAGTATTTATCATATAATTGCATGCCCAATAAGGGATGAAAATGTAGAGTATATTGAATTCATATAAAGGATCATTGCATATACAATGTTCATTTCAAAGAGAAACAAAAAGATGAAAATCGCGGAATTATAATGTCCGAGAGGGGCTCCCATATATAGATTCGCATTTTCGCCATACTGGTTAGAATTTTCGCGATTTTTTGTCAATGTAAGTAAAAAATGGCGGCTGTTTAAAGTAGTATATGGTGTACCTGTTTTCCCTGCATGGAAAAAGTAGGGAAGATCAATTGGACGCGACTGCTCGTGTTAAAGTTGTTACGAACTGCACGATAAATAAAAAAATCATCTACTTTTCGTAGTTGATTCGTAAACATTTCCTCGACGAACAAATTTGTTTTCACCTAGCTTATGCTGTAGATACACCATAAGCTAGGAAAAAACAAATTTTCCCCGGCATAGAATAAGAAGGGTAGATCAACTGGAGGCGACTGTTCGGAAGGGTTAAGCGGCCCCTCTCAGCCTCATACGGAGTGGTTTTTTTTACGTAGCAAATGGTGTATTTGTTTCCCCGGCATGGAAGAAGTATTGTAGTTCAACTGGAGGCTATGGCCCTGCTTGATTGGTAACCCGGCGCACTATCAGGCGTACGCCGCAGGAAGTGACGAAACGTGCAAAGCACTTTATTGGTAAAATACAATACGCCGGTTTGAAAGACGTGCGAACCCGGCGTATCATGGCGGACAACTATCTTCCGTGTGACATTCCACAACTAGTTTTGTGACATGAATACTTTTGATGATAAAATATCAAAATTATTAAAATGAATAAAAAAAACAATCATGACTTATTAAATACAGTGCATTTAAAGAAAGTTGATGTTTTTTCAACATTTCGACAAAATGTAAGAATTAAGGTTCGTCTGACATAAATAGTACGTTTTTGAGTAAACGTCATTATTTGTACTTACCGTCGACGACTCACCGTAGCCCCATTGATTGCCTATCAATTATCTCTCGACCCATAACACAGAAAAAACAACACGGGAGTTACCTGCATATCCCCGCCGCGCCACCTATGGTCACGTGACCAAAACCTCATTCCAACCTCCCTGGAGCCAGTGAACGCTAGAGCGAACCTACTCGCAGGAGGGGAGGCATGGGTGGGAAATAAAGATTGGTGAGTCGTCGACGGTAAGTACAAATAATGACGTTTACTCAAAAACGTACTATTATTTAACGTACTATACCGTCTCCGACTCACCGTAGCCCCGACTACCACAGAGGGTGGAGGGCTGCGAGAGCGAGGCGGCAGGAGATCAGTTACTCCCACAACTACGTCTAACTAACGGCGGGTGCCCAGGTGCCCTGCTAAGGAGGGAAGCCCGCCCCAAACCGGAAGAAAGAACAAATGAGACACGGATGTGCGATGCGAAGTTCATTTAGTTAGAACAACAGAACGCAAAAAGGACCTATGCAGTGCGGTGCTGAGCGAACACCCATGGCCCCATGGTCTCCCGTGGACAATTCTCGTAGGTAGTGGTAGCGAACACAATGCCGGACTTCCAGAACCAGCCCGACATGATGTCTGCTACGGCGATGTTGCTGGAAAAGCCATAGTGGCCGAGATCGCCCTGATCTCAAGAGGGTTAGCAGGAGCCGGCGGGGCTAGCTCCTTGGCTTAAAAAAGCGTCAAGGATAGCGGACCGCAGGTAGACCCCCAGGAGGCGTTTGTCTATCTCCTTCGTGCTCTGCTGTGAGTGAGATAGAACCAGTCTCCTCTTCCCCTGGCGGAGAGAACGCGTACACTCTGCGTAAATTCGAAGAGCTCGGACCGGACAGAGGAACCTACTTCCCTCGTCCGAGGGGGAGACTGCACCTGAGAGGGCTGGGATGTGGAACACCCTGCCCCGTTCGACCGACCCCTGGTTCTTGCATACGAAAACCGGTGCGAGTCCCAGCGTGTCCTTACCCCCATCCCTCGCTCAACCCGGAGCAAATCGGCCTGAAGAGCGTGCAGCTCTGAGACCCTGGCAGCCGAAGCCATCGCCACCAGGAAGACGGTCTTGACCATCAATCGGAGAATGAAGGACTCTGTCAGGGACTCGTAGAAGTCCGAGCACAATTGCTCGAGGACAATTGCTAGGGCCCGCTCGGGAGGTCTAGGTTTGAGCCGCCCGTCCTCGTGACGGACGGTTCTTATCACCTCCTTAAGGACGGAGATGTCCACCGCGGGGCCCGCTTACGTAAGACCGACATGATTGCCGCAAGATGAGTGTTAATAGAGGGAGTCTAAGTCGCCTCTCCTCCCGGAGGTACATTAAGTACTCCGCCACCTGGGGAACCATCGCTACCTTGACGTCCCAGCCCTTAACCGCACAGAATGTGACAAATGACCCCCACTGTACGTCATACAGCTTGCGGGTGGAGACACGCTGGGCAGAGGTAACCGCGGCCAGAAGATGTGAGCTATTAGGATTAGCAAGATCGACCTTGACACCTCGATCTTCGTCACCACTAGAGTGAGAAGCTTGGGGTGGGGGGAGGGGAACGTAACCGTCCATCTCCTCCCATTCGCACGACAGAGCGTCTGAGCCCCACGCCCCGGGGACGGGAGACACATAGACCGGCAGTAGGTGGTTCAGCCGGGTCGCAAAGAGGTCTATGTGTGGTCTCCCGAAGTGCTGACACACTTGTTGGAACGCCTGGGGGAGGAGTTTCAATTCCGTGGACGGCGGTTTGTCCTGCCTGGAGGGAGCGTCCGCTAGGACGTCCTCCACCCCCGGGATGTGCACCGCGCGAAATGACATGTGCAGCCTGTCTGTCAGGCGGAAGAGATCCAGTGCTAATTGGGGGATGGTAGTAGCACACGTATCACTTGTCCCCACAGCAGAGCGGACCAGTGATGGATCCCCATCTCCAGCTCATTGATGACCCGCGTGTGCTGGGACAACGACCAGAGCACCTCCGTCTGTTCCGTTCCCAGGTGGGCCCCCCCAACCCTGCGTGGAAGCGTCCACGAAGAGAAGTGCGGTCGCCGCGGGAGGTCTGAGTGAAACACCTGAGACACGTTGCTTCCACCCTCCACCAGGCTAGGTGAGGGACGAGCCGCTGGGGGAGCGGGAAAGCGTGTCTGCACACTTCCTGCCTGACGTGAGGGTTAGAAACCCCTGAAGAGGTCTCGGAGCGGACCTGAGCTGAAGTGAGCCCTAAGTTTGGGTAAATTGTATACAACTCTTGTAGAGTTATCCTAAGAAATGGATAATAATCAACATCCCCAATAAATTATCTCCGATAACCAAATACTTAATAGTCTTGTTGTGTCACCGAAAGACATTGGGTTAAAGTTGTAACCCATCCCATGAAAGTGAAGTTAATGTAATCGTCTAGAACCAGTGAACCAATCTGGAGACAAACTTGTCCTACCCGGACACCCTGCACACAAAAAAACAAACTACCAAGCGACACGCGTCAATCACCTCTCCACTCAGGCGCTCCCCTGAGTAAAAGGGGTGAGAGACACAAGCGCGAGGGGAGCCAAGCACACAAGCGCACAATCATCCCAGACCAGCGGAGCGGCCAGAGCTCACCAACCAATCAGCGTCAATCACCTCTCTACTCAGGCGCTCCCCCTAGGGGGACGCTCCCCTGAGTAAAGAGTGAGAGACACGCCAACCAATCAGTGACAAGGCTTATTAAAATCTAAATATTTTAGATATTTAAATACGTACCTCAATTCCAAGGTGGACACGGCGAGTGAGAGCGCCTGGCGCGCCTCACCTCCTATCCCGTGACTCTGGGCGTCAAGCGCACCACCAAGCGACACGCGTCAATCTCCTCTCCACTCAGCCGCTCCCCCTAGAGGGAAGCTCCCCTGAGTAAAGAAGGAGAGACACGAGCTCGAGGGGCCGCCAGAACACCAAGTGCACGTCCAAGGAAGCCACTCGCCAGACGAACGAAGGCGAAGTGAAGCGAGGCAAACGCGTACCAAGACGGAGGACGGACCAGTCACTCCCGTCCCTCACTCGCCAGACGAACCAAGGCAGAGCGGAGCGAAGCAAACGCGTACCAAGACGGAGGACGGACCAGTCACTCCCGTCCGTCGTTCGCCAGACGGACCAAGGCGAAGCAAAGCGAAGCAAACGCGTACCAAGACGGAGGACGGACCAGTCACTCCCGTCCCTCACTCGCCAGACGAACCAAGGCAGAGCGGAGCGAAGCAAACGCGTACCAAGACGGAGGACGGACCAGTCACTCCCGTCCGTCGTTCGCCAGACGGACCAAGGCGAAGCAAAGCGAAGCAAACGCGTACCAAGACGGAGGACGGACAAGACACTCCCGTCCGTCACTCACCAGACGTACCAAGGCTGAGTGAAGCGAAGCAAACACGTACCAAGACGGAGGACGGACCAGTCACTCCCGTCCGCCACTCGCCAGACGAACGAAGGCGAAGTGAAGCGAGGCAAACGCGTACCAAGACGGAGGACGGACCAGTCACTCCCGTCCGCCACTCGCCAGACGAACGAAGGCGGAGAGAAGCGAGGCAAACGCGTACCAAGACGGAGGGCGGACCCGTCACTCCCGTCCGTCACTCGCCAGACTGACCAAGCGGAGTGAAGCTGGGCAAACGCGTACCCAGGCGGAGCACGTGACGATCCACTCACCCCAGTGGAGCGAACGGCCAAGCTGACACTGCTTGCACACGTCCCACACACGAAGCCGGAGGTCAAAGGTCAGACACCCGGAGGCGTGACCTACTTGACCGAGAAGCTTGAGCAGCACGTGCAACCCAAGCGGCACAACCCGAGCAGGGTCGCGCGATACTGAGTAGCCTGCCTGTCCCACAGGCAGAAAACCCAACAACAACAACCTCCAACTGTGGCAAATTGGAAGGAGTTCAGGAGGTAAGAGAAGATAATCTTACTCCCAAGGATCGAGAAAAAAGGTCTACAAACTTAAATACTTAGACAAGGCAACATAACTTCGAGAGAGCTCAGAGACACAACCGATCACTGAGCGACAGGAAGTTGGAATGAGGTTTTGGTCACGTGACCATAGGTGGCGCGGCGGGGATATGCAGGTAACTCCCGTGTTGTTTTTTCTGTGTTATGGGTCGAGAGATAATTGATAGGCAATCAATGGGGCTACGGTGAGTCGGAGACGGTATAGTACGTTAAATAATAAGATGTTTATTGAAGCTACTTTGAGGTATGCTCATTACTTCCTGTGCGTACGCCGATACACTTGATTCAACTTGAGCTTGTTGCAGACCCGGATTACGCCGGACACGTGACAGGCGTATACGCCTCTAAGACGAATCAAGCATAGCCCATATCATAATACGGAGTGGCTCTTTAACGTAGCAAATGGCGTACCTGTTTCCCCGGCATAGAAAATGTATGGTAGTTGAACTGGAGGCTACTGTTCACAAGGGTTAAGCAGTCTGTTATAGGCACGAAATTAAATGGCCTCTTTCGGCCTCATACGGAGTGGCTCTTTAAAGGGACCATTCGAGCGGGGTATTTTTTGTGAAAACGAAATTCAGGAGGACATTCCTGTTTACAATTATATATTATTTTTACATGATAATTTCACACTTAATTTCAAATATGTTTGCGAGGGTAACATTTCAGTTGTTCAAGATTAAACAATTCACCAAAGAGTACAGTGTATTGCTCAAAAAATAAAAACATCGTGAAATGAAGCCAATCATCGAAGCTTCGGTCGTGGAATGCATTACTACGACAAAATGCTGTCGTAACTGATAAGTGTTATTATGATTTATTTGAACATATGCTCCTCTTCTGTTAATCAAGTATTTCTTTCTTTCTTTTGTTAATGAATTAGCATAATACAGCACCTTTGTTTTCACACAATGCTAAAGTTTCAAAATGGCGGACGACAAGCGATTGAGTGGTGCCTTTAACGTAGCAAATGGCGTACCTGTTTCTCCAGCATGGAAGAAGTAGGGTAGATCAACTGGAGGCGACTGTTCCGACGGATAGAGCAGCTCATCCAGGAAGTGTATCATCGGAGGTCCCCTATCTTCATCGAAGTCGATGTCAAAACCTATGACGTCATCTGGGTACTTTGCTCTAAGTTCTATGGCTTCCTTTACAAGATTACCAATTTCTTTCTTTGTTTGGTATCTGAGAAAAGTTAATATTGAAATCATTGTATGATAAACGCCTTTGAAAGGAGACAATTTAGAATTGTAACTTATTAATTTGAATGAGAAGAATTAAGGCATAATTAAGAATTGCTGATTTCGATAATTTAAATTAATTTACATTGAACAAAATAATGTGGATCATTCATACAATAATGATATAATATTTCAGCGGCATCAATATTTTACAGAGGTATCCTAATTATTGTTTTGCCCCTATTAATCATCAATCTATTTTTGGCCGCCACTAAATCTAATTCTCACGGACTTTCTATAGAAGAAAATACTCTATAACAATACAAACCTAGTCCCCGATACAGTGAATTTCACTCCGATGAAATCTGGAAATTCAACTTGGAACTCTCTGATAACCTCCAGATACTGGTTCAAGACCCATTCCCTGTTCTTCACTGCTCCAGTGTCATCATAGGCCTGTATAAAGAGTGTGATAAAAATAGAGCCATTGGCTCTGTAGCTCATCAGGCTTCATCATCAATTATGCTGTAGAGTGTGGCCAATGTGATTCCCCCTTTGTAGAGGCCACAGGGGCACCAATCATAAGATTAAGTATATAGGCGACAAGTTTCAGTTTTCTAGGCCTTATACTTCAGGAAAAGACAATAAAAATAGGTTTTTAGGGCGCGACCCCTGTGGCCCTTATTAAGGGGTCACAGGGCCACCAAAGCTACAATTTATAATCTTCACTAGTCAAGGAGTCTGCAAACAAAGTTTCAGCTTTCTAGGCCTTATGATTCTGGAGAAGAAGATGAAATAGGTTTTTAGGGCGTGGCATATGTGGCCCTTATTAGGGGTCACAGGGCCACCAAAGCTACAATTTATAATCCTCACTAGCCAAGGAGTCTGTACACAAAGTTTCAGCTTTCTAGGCCTCATGATTCTGGAGAAGAAGATGAAAATAGGCTTTTAGGGCATGGCCCCTGTGGCCCTTATTAGGGGTCACAGGGCCACCAAAGCTACAATTTATAATCCTCACTAGCCAAGGAGTCTGTACACAAAGATCAGCTTTCTAGGCCTTATGCTTCTGGAGAAGAAGATGAAAATAGGTTTATAGGGCGTCGCCCCTGTGGCCCTTATTAGGGGTCACAGGGCTACCAAAGCTACAATTTATAATCCTCACTAGCCAAGGAGTCTGTACACAAAGTTTCAGCTTTCTAGGCCTTATGGTTCTGGAGAAGAAGATGAAAATAGGCTTTTAGGGCGTGGCCCCTATGGCCCTTATTAGGGGTCACAGGGCCACTAAAGCTACAATTTAATATCCTCACTAGTCAAGGAGTCTGTACACAAACTTTAAGCTTTCTAGGCCTTATGCTTCTGGAGAAGAAGATGAAAATAGGTTTTTAGGGTGTGGCCCCTGTGGCCCTTATTAGGGGTCACAGGGCCACCAAAGCTACAATTTATAATCCTCACTAGCCAAGGAGTCTGTACACAAAGTTTCAGCTTTCTAGGCCTTATGGTTCTGGAGAAGAAGATGAAAATAGGTTTTTAGGGCGTGGCCCCTGTGGCCCTTATTAGGGGTCACAGGGCCACTAAAGCTACAATTTATAATCCTCACTAGCCAAGGAGTCTGTACACAAAGTTTCAGCTTTCTAGGCCTCATGGTTCTGGAGAAGAAGATGAAAATAGGCTTTTAGGGCATGGCCCCTGTGGCCCTTATTAGGGGTCACAGGGCCACCAAAGCTACAATTTATAATCCTCACTAGCCAAGGAGTCTGTACACAAAGATCAGCTTCTAGGCCTTATGCTTCTGGAGAAGAAGATGAAAATAGGTTTATAGGGCGTCGCCCCTGTGGCCCTTATTAGGGGTCACAGGGCTACCAAAGCTACAATTTATAATCCTCACTAGCCAAGGAGTCTGTACACAAAGTTTCAGCTTTCTAGGCCTTATGGTTCTGGAGAAGAAGATGAAAATAGGCTTTTAGGGCGTGGCCCCTATGGCCCTTATTAGGGGTCACAGGGCCACTAAAGCTACAATTTAATATCCTCACTAGTCAAGGAGTCTGTACACAAACTTTAAGCTTTCTAGGCCTTATGCTTCTGGAGAAGAAGATGAAAATAGGTTTTTAGGGTGTGGCCCCTGTGGCCCTTATTAGGGGTCACAGGGCCACCAAAGCTACAATTTATAATCCTCACTAGCCAAGGAGTCTGTACACAAAGTTTCAGCTTTCTAGGCCTTATGGTTCTGGAGAAGAAGATGAAAATAGGTTTTTAGGGCGTGGCCCCTGTGGCCCTTATTAGGGGTCACAGGGCCACTAAAGCTACAATTTATAATCCTCACTAGTCAAGGAGTCTGTACACAATCTTTCAGCTTTCTAGGCCTTATGGTTCTGGAGAAGAAGTTGAAATTCCACAAAGTTTACGGACGGACGGACGGACGGACGGACGCCGGACACCATGCCATGCCATAAGCCCATCGGGCCTTACAGGCCAGATGAGCTAAAAATTCAATATTGTCCTCAATACATTATGCATAGGAAAACAAAATTGAGCAATTTTCACCCGGCAGCCACAGTGCAGCGCGAGGTAATGCGTTATTCTGCCCTTCTGATACTGAGTGCCAAGCAAGGCAGCAACTTCCATCTTTTAAAGGGGCAGTAGCACGTTTTTAGGGGGAATATAAGGTGATGTCAGGAAAATGAAAATTATGGTACCAATTAAAAGACAATGTATTTAAACTAAATGAAGCAGTAATAATTCACATATATAACGTAAAGTTTAGCTATTCGCTTTCTTGTTGTACCCAAATTGATTTAAAGGTATTCACACAAAATGGCCGCTAATGGATTTTGTGTTAATCTTCATACTTTGTCCTTTGACTATGGATGATTGGCTTGTGTAATGGGATTTTCAACACTGTCAAAATAATACATATAACATTCACTTACAATTATCAGTGAAAAATGTGAAATACGAAAGTATAAAAAAAAACGTGCTACTGCCCCTACCTTTTTGTATGTCGCGACTAGGAATCGAACCCCGGTCTTCTGGGAGCAGAGCGGACACTCTACCAACTGACCTACAGCCCTGAGTAACAAGAGCCATCAGGAGAGATGGTTAAATTATCCCCCCGGCCCCACTGAAGTTGAATGATCAGTTTTAGCATATATTTTGATATACTGATTGTGTGATTAATGTTCTATGCATACATGCAGTTAATTGTGTTTGACTTTTAATGACCATCATAAAACTATGATAAACCACATCTAAGTCTTTTAAATTAGTAAATGCTTATGTTATGCGAACGTCAAGTTCCTCATCTGCTCCGGAAACACATTTTAATCTTGCAATGAAAACCGGAAAAATAAAAAAATCCATTTAGTTGAAAATCCCAAAAGGCACAACTACATTTCATGATTAGTCAACATACCAAGTTTCGTTAAGCAAGGCCAAACCATTTTCGAGTTCTGCTCCGGAAACACATTTCTAAGTTTCGATTCCGTGGAAACCCCAAAAATAAAAAAATCCAGAAAGTTGAATACCCCAGAAGGCACAACTACGTGCGATCAGTCAACATACCAAGTTTCATTGAGCTAGCTGTAACGGTTTTTGAGTTCTGCTCTGAAAACAATGTGATCACAGACAGACGGACGACTATATCCCCCCGCATTATATGCCGGGGGTTAAAACCCAAATAAAAGATTTTACACATTATTTATTTAAGCTTAACTAAGCTTGACAATTTTTGGGGATCATGGACCACAATCGCATTAAAATTATATCATAATTTCTTCACTACGTTACTCATATTTAACGTAGTGTAGCAGATAGATCATATTTTAATAAGATTGCCATGGACCATTTAGCAAAATATGAACATATGAAAGATTTGAAATAAAAGGATTTTAATTCATTAAATATGATACTATTTACCTTTATATCTAAACGATTTGCCATTTGTTTAAATGTATTCATCAATGACGTTTCAAAGGAGAACTGATACATCAAGTTATGATTACTTTAGTCGAAAGTGTGTAATCAAATCTGAACAAAGCGTCAATTCTTTCATTTTGATAGTCATGACTGTTCATAAACAGCCTTTGTATAATTGAAAGGCACACTTTATCAATATTTCAACACCAAGCCAAGCTCATTGAAACTTTGTGCATGGTAAGGTCAGAACGTGTACAGATGATGTTAATTTGCTAGTATTTATTAGTGCAAATAAAATGTTGAGGTTTCGTGTGGACGTCAATGAAATAACTCCAGCAGCACTGATAAAGGATCACCTTTAGCCCGTGTGTAAAGAAATCATTCTCAAAAAATATTTTGGCAGTCTAAGTAAAACCTAGCCTCAATATTATCCGTTTTACTCCTATGCTGAGTCTAGAAAGGCCTGGTAGAGGGTCGCGTCAGCCCACGTATCGAATTGACCAATCAGAATTCATCTTACCAAGCCAAAATAGTCTGCCTTCGCACGTATAATATTGGAGGGTCATAGGTCGCAGAAAGGTCGGCTGACGCGACCCTCTACTAGGCCTTGCTAGACTCAGTATAGGAGTGAAACGGATAATATTGAGGCTAGGTATACATAGACTGATATTTTGGAATCGTCTGGCCACTGGTAAAGATATTTGCAATTTGGCATTGTTAAAGATGCTATATCATAGTGCAATAAATTTTAAAGTAATTTTAATGTATACGTTGTATTTTTAGAAAAATTTAGCGACCAACCTTGAGAAAATCGGACCAAAATTCATCAAATAGGAGATTATTTACCAAATAATACCGAAACGGCAGTCGACATAAGGGCGAATCAAGTGTGGCTATTTCACAACTTCCGGTTTCTAAATGTACGCTTGAAAACCGTCTTTGTCGCGCTCAACTAGATTTTATATTCTTTTTCTCCGAATTAGGTATTCGTTGCTGTCAAAGTTGATACCCATCGAACGCAATTACGGTAGTTGAGACACGGTGTAAATCCTACAAGCATAATGATTACGTCACCGAAAGCTGGTTCACAAAATGACATGCCCTTTCTAAGAGGGGTACTGTGCTTGAAGCGTCGAAATAAGTATGTTATTGTTGATTAAACAATCTAAATATGATATCAAAATTTCGACGAAAGATTTTTCTACAAAGTGATGTATTTCATTTCTCAATAGCTAAGTTTCATCCTGAACCGCTTGCAAGTATGATACAGCATCTTTAAGTAGACAGATGGGGTCAAAGTCGGAGTCTGATAATTCTGATTTTAGACAAAACTCGATGGAAATATTTCAAAAGATGAAAAAGAAAAAGAAGAGAAGAAAAGAAGAAAGAAAAAAGATCTTTTTTCCCACCTATTCTTGTCTCAAGTTGTTTTGTTTTGTGCTTTTTTTTGTGGGGTGAGGAGGGTATAATAAAAAAGACAAAAGCAATTAGGTAAATTGGTGACAGATACAGTTTGTAGTTTGTTGCTATTAATCTCATATATAGGTTGCATGATTATATTAAATGGGCAGTAGCACGTTTTTTGATAATTTAATATTCTAAATGTTTCACTGATAATTGTAAGTTAATGCTAAATGTATTATTATGACAGTGTCAAAAATCTCATTACATAAGTCAATAATCCATAGTCAGAGGACAAAGTATGAAGATTCACATACAATTCATTGGCGGCCATTTTGTGTGAACACCTTTAATACATTTTGTGTAAGAAAAGGGAATAGCATGGCTAAACTTTACGTTCTATTGAATTATGACTGCTTCATTTAGTTTTAATACATTGTCTCTGAATTTGAACAATTAATGTTCATGTTCCTGACACCAACTTATATTCCCCGTTAACGTGCTTCTGTCCCTTTAAGGGTACTTACTTCAAATAACCCCCTCAGTTCAAAATAGATAATATTATCGTCCCAGGCTTCTTTAAGGGTTTGTCGTATTTGGGTTTTCAAGGTCCCTGCATAGGTCAACAAGCCTTCAGTTGTTAGAAATGACTTCATGAAATATTTCCATACTTCCTTATTTGATTTACCCACTGTCTTCTCTGGGGAAAGTGACATTTCTCCTCGAATTCTGAAAACAATTGAGAACATTTTATCTTTCAACGTGAATGTTAATTTTCTTTGCCATGAAGCTCTCAGCTCACCAGACGCATTTGTCTTTAAAAGAACGTTAGATAGACATGTTTACCTACAGACCATACTTGTATGGTTAAAGTTTCTTTCAAATGCTATTCCTAAGCGATTTTACAATATCTTTGTTATTTTGTTTGTCAACATAGCATCTGACATCATGAGGTTTGCATATCGTGTAGAATAAACAACGTACGCGAGTTTAAATTGTCATCCGACGAAATCGCCAGCAGAAAAAAACATCTCTCAAGTACAATCAACATTGCATTGGCATCTATAATGTATTCATGTATTCATTAAGTTAGAGTCAAAATTCAGTTGGAGAAAGGTTAATCTATCTCACCTTTCATCAAATTCTGCCTCACCCCCAGGAAAGATTTTCCTCATCTCGGAAACAGTATGCCACGTGCACTCTGTGTGTATAAAAGGGGCAGTAGCACGTTTAAAGGGAGAAATATTAGGTGTTGGGAAAATGATAATATATGGTTCCAATTGAAAGACAATGTATGTAAACTAAATGAAGCAGTAATAAATCAAATATATTAGTATAATTTCAGCCATGCAATTCCCTTTTCTTACACAAAATGAGCTAAAGGTGTTCAAGCAAAAATGAACGTCAATGAACTTTATGAGAATCTTAAACATTTGTTCTCTTGACTATAAATGATTGGCTTGTGTTATGAGATTTATGACACCATAACAACAATACATTTGGCTTTAACATACAATTATCAGTGAAATTGATAACATAAAATTTTCAAAAAACGTGCTACTGTCTCTTTAAACATGACAATATTTAACATTTTTATATTAAGACTAGACTTGAAAGAATGGGTTTATTTTTGAAGATTTTTTATTTTACATTTGTACATTGATTCATGTCAAATTCCAAATGAAGATAATTTGATTGGATGCATATTGGCGAAGTAGCAGTTCGTGGTAATAAGTTGCTATATATTAAGCTACCAACCTGAAGGTCTTGGAGAGTTTGGCTTGAAGAACCGGAAGGTTGTGACGTTATCCTTGATGCACATGAAACAGTCCGGGTGGTAGGTCAGATTTTTAACCATCCACTCTGCTGAGGGTAATGCCATTGAATGTAAGTGTAGAATGCCTCCTGTGAAAAGGATGACACATGATGAAAACATCCTCGAAAAATTTACAAAAATGTTTAAAAGACATATAAATAACAATACCCCTCCACTATCCAGGCTCTGGGGCAGAAGGCCGCCATGGTCTTTATCGAAACGAAATCTCGAACCCGCTCCGTTTGTATCGTACAGAGCAGGGGTCATTGGTTTCAATATGTCATATATCTTAAAATGATGATTATTGTCGATTTACCGTGTATCTAAAGTGCATATGTTCACCAATGGGAGTGAGCATATAAGTGAAGTATGTTTGACATTTTAAAACTAACTTTTAATAGCGATAACCTTGATAGCGATTAGACATAATTCAAAGTCTAAATTACCCCAAAATTGAGACGAGTTGGAGAAGTTAAGAACATATTTTTAACTGAAAATTTGAAAACTTGTACAGTTCATTATAATAGGAGTAGCAACATTTTATAAATGCAGTCAAAATATTAACCTGAAGATTAATCAAACCTTACAACTTGCATTTAATGCTTAAACAAAATAAATAGGAAATCAAATCAAACCAAGATATATTTTCAATCAAAGAGAATCCTTCAGAAAAGATGAAAATGGTTATTTTAACTTTTTTCAAGTATGAAAACAATCTTATATTTTTGTCTTATGACTGAACAAATGAATTCGGTATCAACATTTACCAATCTCAATAAATCAAGATCTATATTGCTGCACTACGCTACGCAGATTATAGCGCTAACGTAGTGGAGCAATGAAGACCTTAATTTATTTAGATTGAACATTTACTAACCTTTTGGCATTTTCCTGATGATTTTAAAGATTGGACTTCGTTCGTACTCATCCTTAGAGAGCTGGAAGTTGATAGCAGGAGGGTAGATGGTTCCTTTGGTGATAGTTTGCTCAATTGCTTTTTGTTTCTCACTCATTAAAATAGAATTTACAACAGCCTCATCACATGACAATTTTAAAGCTCCGCCCGTGCGCATACTATCTTCATTATCAATGAATTTTTGTCTTTTCATCAAATACTCAGACTTTAGTGACCTTATGGAATCGAGACAATTGGTACCATGTAAGCATAAAACAACAAGCATCCACGTCCAAAGAGCCATATTTTTGCTTTGAGCCTTTAGGAAACTCTGAAAAAAATGTTTGAAATAAATAAAATCCCTCAGAAAGAACAGAATTCCTTTGAGTTTAACAATGGTTTGTTTGCAAAACTTTTCAATTAAAACAATATATTGTCTGAACTTTGTTTCCCCGAATATATTTAGTTCAGACTCCCTGATGATACCATTAAAACATGTTGGAGTTTTGATTGGCTTGGTGTCATTTTTTGTCTTTTGATTATATATAAATATATATTCATGGAAACAGACATATGTATTAGATTTAAATCCTTTGCATTAGCCTTTGTTGTATAATGCAGAATGCAATAGAGGTTTATTTCAAGTATGACTAAATAAATTATTAATGAAAAAGTTAAATGTAAAAATGAATTAATATTGAATATATGATCTGGAAGTTTTGGAATATCTCGATGAATCTTATTAGTTATTAAACTCAATACATGGAAAGCCGAATTTAAATTGACCTAATTAAACTTACATGTATTTCGGATTATTCCATAGCGTGATAATATGGCCTTTATGTTGCTGAATACTATAATTATACTTCACGATGCTTTTTGTTAATCAAAATAACGATTTCGTGTATCTCAGTTTTTACCAAAAAAAAATGTATGCTTCTAAATATCAATTACAAATAACTATAAGACAACACAAATTTCAATGCATCTCAACTGTAATCAACAACTCCATGCACCCTAAAATAACAAATATTAATTTAAAAACATCTTAAATTGATAAATGCATTTCCAAACATTTCAAAGAGTCCTGAAACGAATATTTAAAATAAGGTTTCCCTACGCAAATCAATTCTCTTACGCAAAAGATTAAGAGGTGTTCACATTAAAATGGCCGCCAGCAGTTTTTGTTAGATACTTGATGACTCATACTGCGACTGTGGTGCAGTAATGATATGATTGACCCTTTGAAGAAAACACATGTAACTTGATTGGAAAATTTTGAAGGAATAATGTTTCCAAACATGAATGAACAAAATTAAATGAATATAGGCCTACCTCTTATTAGCGAGAGAAAGTCATGGGCTTCGGATAAACGACACATATCAGAATTGTACTAGTTTAACAAAAACCAAAAATAAATGTACCTCAGAATAATTGTTCCTGTGTACCTGTGTTCCACTATTTCTTGCTTTGCTGCGATATTTGTTCTTCTAAATCGTATTTTGTTAGATATCTGGCTTCTGAAAGAAAGTCAGAAATGTTATATACCTGGCTATCACATTATATGAATATGCAAATGCCGTCAACAGATGTGACAATCTTCATTTAAAGACAATCAATGTCACATGGCAAATTTTCCTAACGTTTTCAATAACATATTTGACATAATATTACATAGTTATGTAAATAAAAGGTTCAATTACGATATGATAATTTTGTTCATGAATAAGATATTGACTTATTTGTCTAGCTATTTCAATATCACATAAATTATTCAACAGAAAAAAAGAGTCACTGCCTCTGCAGTTCATCGAGCTTTCATTAAAACTGTTTGATTTTCTGTTATTGAAAACATGAATTATTTACATTCGTTGGGTGTGTCTTTTGTGTCAATTTCAGGATCATTAGAGTCAATAAATTTACATTTTATACTACCCATTGCAGTGTATAAAATAGATTGGAAACTTAGCCTGTCCTGAAAATTAATTGGTCAATTCCTAAGGGGAGTAAAGATAAACATTGAAAAGTTACCTGCCCTGACCAAGAAGTAACCAGTCCTAGCAAAGCGTAGCCAGTCAAGGACTGGCGGACGGGTTGTATTTTAAACACTGCCATTGCAAAAGAGTATTTTATATGATAGTTCTGTTATCTGTAGTTTTGTAGCAAAGAAATGAGGGAAAAGGTACCATAATACCAATAATTAGTGTTCAATAATTTTACGCATTAAGTTTCCTAAGGGGGCTTTTCAAAAACACGCTTGTGATATATTCTTAAAGGCTTTGATCATTTTTAATGTCCGGGAGTCACCGAATTTTATTAAAATCTAATTTTAATTTCAATTTAAGATCCGTATCAGCCAGTTAGTCTTGTACACGTTTCAGCTACCTGAGGAATAAGCTTAGTGAAAACAGATCTAAAGGCCATGGCATTAGTGGCCCTGATAAGACGAAACAGATAAAGGAAGATTTGAGAAAAGATATTCTAGGCTGTATTAACATGGTAGACACTGGGTGAACCTCTTACCTATTCATCACGTGACAAATAGACTTAAGGTACGCGTTCATTTGCGTTCATCAAGAAAATATACCAGTTGTATTTTTTAATAAATTTTGGACTTTCATTTCGTAAAGCGTTTTTGAAAGATTACATGAAAACATGATCTAATGTATGATCTAAAACAATAAACTGGCCACTTTAGCGTGCAAATGTATTTCTCGATAGATAAAGCCTTATATATTATATATAAAAGTGTCTGTATAAATGTAGTTAAATTTGTTTAGCTACTCATTTCTAAAACCAAAGTTGTGTTTATTATTTTCTACAATTTCTATAATTTCTCAAAAGTATCTGAAAATTAATGATTTTAACAAAGTCCTCCACCAAATGCACAAAACAAAACTTCGATCTCGCAGAGAAATTCGTTCACTCCTTGAGTAACGATTTCCAGGCGTACACGTTCCCACAGTGTACTTTCCTTCTTTATGCTCTGAAACATTCTCACCCCACAGAGGCAGATCAAATCATGACATGTTGATCGAGCCTCTGTTCTTATAAGACCAAACCCCCGTTTCTGGCAGTTTCCCCTTGCGGTAGGAACATGGCACCACAATCAATTTGATTTTTTAAAAAATGACAACGCTTCTCGTATGGAAAGGGTGATTCATATCACAATGCCTTTGTCGTGACTCAGCAGCCAAAACGATGATTTTAGAACAGCGTTGATGATTGCACAACTAACTTCGATTGTCTCCAATCAGGCATCTTCCATTCTACCCCACAAATTAGGTGAATAAGAACAGAGGCTGTTTCAACATTTCATGACTTGATCTTCCTCTGTGGGGAGAGAATGGCTCTGAAGAAGAAATTAAGAAAAGGGTTTTAAGGATTGGGTCTAACCCCGATTGGAGTAAGTACGGTATGTGAAATCCTGCTGTGAGTCAAAGTTAGACTCATCTTCCCTCGTCATGTAATCCATAGAGACTCTGTTAAAACACGTACATTGTAATTTCCTTGTTTAACATCTTTGACAACAGCTATGAATCGACTAGGTTGTGTTGTCGCAATGGCGGCTTTCATGAGTAAGTTTATAATACAGTTTCCTTTCTTATCTTGTCAATATGTACGAAATTTCAACATCCATTGATCATTATCATTACATGGTTGTATATTTTGAAAAATCTTTTCTTATGACGCCCTCAGGCGAAAAATCTATTGACGTACTTAGACGATGCTTCGCACTTCTTAACTGAAAACCATTTCTCCATTGTTTTTGTTTTGTTCCAAACCTCAACAATTTAGTAAGTGTAAATTGAACTACCATTATGTAAAGTAACGTTGGGAAATACAAATAGAGATGTCAGAGTTAAATCCAGTTTATTGTTTGATGAATCGTGTGTTAGCTTTAAACTAACAGCTGCTAAACAGGAGTGTCAGGGTGTGTAACCTTGTATAGTTTTACTCTATAGATCATGGATACATCGTGTGATGTAGCTTTAAATTGAGCAGTAAGGATATATCATGTATAATAGCTTATACACTGTAACCTATGGGATGTATCATTGTGTCATAGCTTTACACTGTAAGCAATGGAGATATCGTATGTTAGAAATATCGTGAGAAATATATTTACAATGTACATGTATATGCCATAGCTTACACTGTACCATGTAGCATGTGCTATAGTTTTAGTTTGTAGTCTATTGCACTCATTGTGTTTTATTGCTTCACACAGTGATCAGTCAGCGTATATATAATGATGTCTGGCTCTTTATCTTCACCATTCAGGTTAGTTCATGTGGTATAGTTTATATCTCTGGAAGTTAGGATAGTTCATGTTTTATAGTTTATATCTCGAGAAGTTAGGATAGTTCATGTGGTATAGTTTATATCTCGGGAAGTTTGGATAGTTCATGTGGGGGTTTAGTTTATATCTCGGGAAGTCATAATAATCCACGTGGTATAGTTTATATCTCGAAGAGTCATGATAATCAACGTGGTATAGTTTATATCTCGAAAAGTCAAGATAGTTCATGTGGTATAGTTTATATCAGAAAGTCAGGTTAATTCATGTGGCTTAGTTCATATCTTGTGATTTTAGGATAATTTATGTGGTATAGTTTATATCAGAGAGTCGGGATATATGATGTGGTATTGTTCATATCTAGAGAAGTCAGGTTAATTCATGTGGTACAGTTTATATCTCGACAAGTCAGCATATAGCATGTGACCTAGTTCATATCTCGAAAAGTAAGGATAGCTCATGTGCAATAACTTTGAAGTTATTAATTATTTCGTGTTATAGGTTTTCACTTCGAACTGTTAGAATGAATACATTTTTACGTTTGGAGTAGTTCTGATATTTATTATGGTGTATATTATCATTCAAACAAAAAACGATATGACAACTGGATTGACTTTCCAACTAAAGCAAACAGGATTATCACATTGAACGGTTCTTGACTTTGAGCTGTTAATATATTTTATCTGATATAGTTTCATTTATTGGTTGAAGGCACATTTTTGAATTTTCTATACTTTCAAATAGATTAAAATTTTACACATTGATAATGTTTTCTTCCTTTCAGGGCGATTAAGAAAATGTTTCACATGCAAATGCAAGTGATTGGTGACCTGAGTTAGTGTCTGTTTAATAAGGTGAGTGAAAATTAGATTTACAAAATAGTTGACTTTAACAATGTTTGACCCTTTTCGATTTTGAAGACTGAAAGTCTACCAAGGCTTGGCCATGCATAATTGCAAAATATCAGTTTTCAAATATATATAATGACTTGTTCTAACGTTATTCACAACAATACTTGTACCGACCATATGCTACGATGTTATCAAATATAGGTTCTTCTGTATCTGAAGCCACTGCAAGGTTCAGTCTAATGAAAATCGAGTTAGTTCGAGGAATAAAATGTTCTAAATATTAACTCTATGTAGAGACGAAATCCTCTACACTAGGTCTGACCCCGACCCCGTAGCTCGCATGTTTTTACCAGTTTATCGCAGCCGAAACCTAGTCGTTAGCGAACCAATGACACCGTCTCGCTCATAAGACTCTAGCGGTGATCATGTTCAAAGCATGGTTCACATGAGTTACTTGCCCCTAGCTTGATAGCGAAGGCTTGTGATTGGTTAGCTGAGTTAACGGTAGAACACACGATCTATGGGGCTGTGGTCGGTCTCAGTGGAGAGGAACAAATTCTCAATAGCAAATTCGATTTGGGGGAAAACTATATATTACTCATCCACTAAAAAGAAAATAAATAAAGAAAAGGAAACGACATTGCAAACAAAACTAGATTTTATGGAAAAGAAACTAGATGAAACAGATGTACTGAATGAAAAAGAAGAAATTCTTAGCGACATTAATGAGGCTAAATTAAAATTGGATGAAATATATGACCAAAAAGTTAGGGGAATGATGATTAGATCTCGTGCAAAGTGGATTGAAGAGGGTGAAAAGCCTACTAAATATTTTCTGAAATTAGAATCTAGAAACTTCCTAAATATAGCCTTTATAGAGTTAGAAAAAAATGACGGTACAGTTGTTACAGGATGTTACATCTATCAATCTCGATGAATATTTCAAAGATATTGACGTATCAAAACTATCTCACAACGAACAGGCGACGCTAGAAGGCGATTTAACTAAGACTGAAATCTCATTAGCACTTAAAAATATGAAAAAAGACAAAAGGCCAGGACCAGATGGTTTTACGACAGAGTTTTTGAAATTTTTCTGGAAGGATTTGGGTGATTTTCTGTTAAAATCCTTAAACTTTGGTTATAAAAATGAAAAATTATCTGTGACACAAACTCAGGGATTGATAACCTGCATTCCAAAAGGTAACAAACCTAAACAATTTCTTACAAACTGGCGACCAATTTCTCTTTCAAACACTTCGTATAAGATAGGGGCTTCCGCCATCGCAAATAGAATAAAAACAGTTCTTCCAAGTATCATCAGTGAGGATCAAAAAGGCTTTATTTCTGGTAGATATATTGGAGAGGTAACAAGATTAATTTATGATTTAATGGAATACACAGAAACATTTCAGATTCCTGGCTTATTATTGTTAATTGACTTTGAAAAGGCATTTAATTCAGTAGACAGAACATATCTCACTAAGGTTCTACAGTTCTTTAAATTTGGACCAAGTATTATACAATGGATTGAGGATATAACGGTATTGAATCACGTGTACTTGTGAATGGCTTTGCCTCCGAACCATTCAAAATTGGACGCGGCTGTCGTCAAGGTGACCCAATTGCCCCATATCTATTTATACTTTGTGTAGAAATTTTAGGCATTATGATTAAAAACAATAAAGACATTAAAGGGATAGAGTTAGAAAATATTGAATACCTACTTGCACAATTTGCCGATGATACCACGTTGAGTTTAGATGGATCTGAAAAATGCCTTTATGTAACACAATTAATACTCTCCAATTTTTCCAAAGTTTTTCCGGTTTTAAGATAAATGTAGAAAGACCAAATTAATATGGATTGGATACAAAAAACGATCTAGATATAAACTGTGTAAAGACTGGAAATTTGATTGGACTCAGACAAACTTTTCTCTCTTGGGAATTAACTTCGATATTGATCTTGAGAATATGGTAGACAGAAATTATGGTGAGAATTTTACCTATATTGAAAATCAAATGAATATTTGGTCGGCCCGAAATCTCACTCCTTTAGGCAGAAATACCATCCTGAAATCCCTTTTACTCCCTAAATTAAATCATTTATTTTCTTCACTACCAAATCCACCGAAGAATACACTTGAAAAATTCCAGAAGAAATGTTTTCAATTCATTTGGAGGGGTAAGCCTGATAAAGTTAAACGTGATGTCCTTGTTCCTACCTGAGCATGGAGGAATAAAAGCTCCAAATATTAAGGAAATTATTGCATCTCAAAAGCTAAGGTGGATAAGTAGACTAAAAAGTGGAAACAAGAAATGGGCTACTATTCTTGCAAACAGAATAAATGATATGAATGAGCTATGGCTTTCAGATAGCACCTTTATTCGAGATAAATTGATTCCAGAAATGACCAATATATTTTGGAAGGATGTTCTCATGTCATACTCAATTTTTGTTAGTAAGTGTAAAGCATCAAGCATTTCAGAAGGCGAACTGCTAAGTCAGTCTTTGTGGAATAATGATGGAATAAAAATAGATGGAAAGCCTATTATGTACAGATCATGGTATAACAAAGGTGTAATATTTATCAATGATCTGATGCACCACGAGGGTAGACTTATCAATTTTGAGGAATTCAAAAATAAATTTAAAATTCAAACCAATTTTTTAAGTTATGAAGGTATAAAAAGGTCTGTTGTGTCGTATATCTCTAAGTTAGATATACAAAACATACAGAATGTTTGTCCAAATCCAATTTATCCTTTTAACTTATATCATATTAGCGAAAAATTAAGCAGTAAATATATATACACGAAATTAATGGATTCGAAATATGTGCAATTACCCTGTTATAGCAAATGGGCCAGAATTTTAGATTGCGAACTCTCAGAAAAGGATTGGAGAGTATTTAATTTGATAGCCCACAAATGCACTCGTAGTACTGATTTGAAATGGCTGCAGTATAGGATTATCCATCATATTCTACCTACAAATTGTTACTTATTCAGAATAAAGATATCGGAAACACCGCTATGTCGGTTTTGTAATAAAGAATTGGAAACTTTAGAGCACCTATTTTGGTATTGTGACCCGGTTGTAAAAATTTGGAAAAGTCTAGAAAAATGGCTACAAACTGCCCAAATTCATATAAATTTAACAGTGTCAAAGATTATGCTCGGTATTAAAGGAAGAAATAACAATCCTATAAATCATTTTACTTGTAAAAGACATTATATTTAAGAATAGTCAAAAAATGAATGTTCCGAACTTTCCTTATATACTTGGCCAAATCAAACAATACTACGACATAACGAAATGCATTTACTTAGTTTCCAGTGAGAATGATCCATTTCTTAAATTCTGGTCATCCCTACATACCATATTGAGAAATTAAATTTTTTTGATAATCGACTGTAAATTTTATGTATTACACACAGTTCACTTTGTACTTACAATAATCACGTCATATTGCCAATGTTTGTAATGTGCATGTACCTTCACCAATAGTATAACCTGTATAGCGCTGAAGGTCACTGTAGCCTATGTATTTATGTTCTTTTTGTTTAAATGTATAACGTTCTTTATACACGCTCAACTGTGAATATGTACAAACAAACCGAATATATGTAAAACTTGAAAAATATGCAAATAAAAAAAATAAATAAATAAAAAAAATTCGATTCGCGTTAGAGTTTATGTTTTTCAAATTGTATTCCTCGAGACTAGGCCGATTTAAATCAGACTGCTGCAAGGTTAAGTTACCAATGCAATATTGTTATGTGATTCTATGAAAACAATTGTAAAACTCGTCAGTATAACTACGGAACATAACACATAACACGTCTTCTAATCTGAGGACTGAGCATCTTCCCCGCAAGGCCCAGATAGCCAACGTTAAGTTATAACGAGCCTATATCTAAGATGAGCTCGTCTCTAACGTGTGCTAGCTTGGCCTTGCGGGTAAGATGAGGACTGAGTGACTATTCAGAATCCGTTCGGAAGTAGCTAGAAGCGAGTGAAAGCTATACATTCTTTAATTGAGCGTGTGTCATGTGATTTGTTGAATTTATCGGAGGTGAATAGAAAAGGCAAGGTCCCTTGGCATGAAACTTATGGAAATGTTACGTAGTAAGGTTAAACCAGGTTTTAATAAGATTTGAAACTAATTTAATATCGCTTAAATCACTCTTCCAGAAGCTGTCCATGTTAAGAGGAGTGACCCAAGGGAGACAATGAAGAGAAGCGATGATAACAGTGCAACATCTTGCCGCCATAGGACGTCTATGTAATAGTTATATGACGAGTATTGGTCGTCTAGTCCACATGGTCCACGACATGGTTGGTTATACGACGAGCCGCGGAGCGGCGAGTCGTATAACCAACCATGTCGTGGACTAGACGACCAATACGAGTCGTATAACTTACTTATACCACGACCAACACAACGACAGATATAAACAAAACATATCTTTTAAAATATCATACAAAAATTTTAAAACTGCGTTGAACTATGTTCTCTATACCAAACAATGTGCCTCATCACACCTTTAGAAGCTACCAAATATTCTCTAAAATAGGCTCTATAGTTACCTTATCCTACGTGTCTTTAAAAAACTGTCTATTGAGCAGCACTTAAGTAGAAAACTACGGTAACAACAACAGCGCGTGGGTCATGCTTTGCACGTGCACTACATGATGAAAACGACATGGGCTTTCGGAGAAGGCGACATTGTCACTGTGCACAATGGAAGGTGAAGACGTAGGCAACATTTCTCTACAAACAAGGATGAAGAGCCCAAATGACAGGTGATTACTTTCCTGTCGATGAATTTAACATACAAATTTAAAATTTGGAAGTGTTTCTACCGACAAGAGTGCAATCTTGAAGTAAATAAGATATACGATATGGCAGAAGACTCCCATTATATATTTTGTTTTACACGGTTTCTGTCTCTTTAACAACTATCAACGTGGACTGTATTTACATACTTTTAACATTTCCATACTTAATCGCCACTGCAATTCATTTCTTTAACTTTATGTATAGGCTGTTAATGTAAAGAATGCGTTTGAAGGTGGCATATTATCGCCGTTGTATTGACTAGAGCATTAAATGGTCCTTTGAAGGAACTAAAATTAGTTTGCAACTTTGTTCGTCATTGCATATATTTGATACACTTGACGAAGAAGGCAGGAATTAGTTTCTAGAATTTAGTTATTAACTATGAAGAAGTTATCTACTATCATAAGAACAGTCTATGTTGACTAGTCATAGATTCTTGATATTCTGAGAATGCATTGATTTGATGTTCAAAAACGTTTTGAAGAAGAAAATTAACATAAATTCTTTTACCTTATTTTGGCATTCGAATGAACATGCGAGATGTTTTGAATGAATTACCATAATTATCACGGGCTGTCTGTTTAAATGGTCTAAATTGTTTAATGCAACTTTAAATTATCCTGGTCATGGCTAGATAATGAGGATTCTCTCGCTTATAATTTAATTAAATTTAGATATAGATTTAGAGTGATTATTGTTATCCGAATTATGGAACAAGCTCTCAAAAAATCAAAATTAAGATTTCCTTCCAAAAAAATACAATATTGTCTATTGGTAGGGCTGTGGGTTAAGAATTGTTTTTGTCAAACTATGGAAGAAGTCGCAGTTAATGATTAAAATATATGATATAAGTTATCAAAAGGATAACGGGGATTGCGAAATCGTACAATGAAGAAAATGTTCAGATTATGTATTTAGGCTTCTGAAAATATCCTCCATCTGTATTCTCTACATGATTCAGTTAACATGACAATCTTAACTCTTTGCAGGTCTTTAATGGAACGACATACATGACGCCTGTCCAGGAGAAAAGAAAATTTCCCTAAGACGGAAAAGATTCAAATGGGTGAATCGTTTGTGTGAAGAGAAGAGAGACGTGTTGGTCTCAACTCTTAACCAAAAGGAAGAAATGGTCAGCAGTATTTCTCAGGTCAAAACGACGTCCTCTGGCTGTAACGACTACCTCAAACGATGACAAGGCTCCCGACATAACTCTTACAATTAACAAAATATCAAAAATGTAAAAAACCTTAATAAAAGTTGTCCCATCGTTGTTTATCGTTATTTGAAATTAAAGGTATTTGTCAAACCGTTGCAGTTACATGGTTCGTGATACACTCAGATTTTAGTCTGTCATGAGAAGGGTTAAATGAAAGTAGTTCCGGCTGATTCTTGGGTGTAGTATAACTAACATTTTGGTTAGTTATACCACGGGTCCAAACGATAGAGTCGTGGTATAAATATGATGATCGTTTTCCTTAGGCGTCTTAAAGCCCTGTTGGCACTTGGCGAAAGTCTATCATTTAACTGAAATTGATTGTTGAGAAAAGAAGCAATAAAATCATTAGTATTTTTTTATTCTTTGACATTGGCATCATCGTTGTTGACATTGATATAATGCAGATATTGTAGTGATGACACGGATTCGTATAGTCCAAGGAAGCCATATGTAGAACATATTTAACATTTATCCTAGAAGAGCATGCTTGTCTACTCGAATGACCGAAGATAAAGGTCTTCACAGGAATTGGAATCATCATTTCTTCATTCTGTCTCAGGGTACGAACGTTACGCTAACTCCACTCAGCGTCACGTTCACGTACCCTGAGACAGGATGTCATTTCCTAGAACAACAGATACACAAGATGAGATGCGCGTAACATTGTACATTTCCACTTTCACGATCTTGCATATTAGGATTTGAAACCTGTACATAGACTTATAAGGTAATCAAAACCAAGAGGCCTTTTCACAAACCTTTAGCTTTTTGATCAATACCATAATATATACAGACAGAACAAGTATCAAGATATGAACGGTTAATCAATGAGCTGGATATCAATATATATTTTGGAACAATTTATTAACATAAATTTGCATTTATTAATGTTTTAACACTTATGGGTATTCTTTGAACGATGATTTAATTCTTGATCTTACCTGTTTGAGAATACGACATTAAAAACGCGAAATATTTGTATTTGAAAATCTACCAATGATATAGATGAAATCAAAGTGTGTACTTTATTTCTCCTGTCAGTTAACAACATAATACTGGATAAAAGATAATTTAAAAAGTAAAAAAGATTTACTGCAAAAATGGTAAAATGGAAAATGCCATGCTGATACTGGATTTGACTTAGCTAAGATACAGCTAGAGAACGTATGAGCTAAGTTAACTCAGCTAGATTTGACTACAACTCACATTTAATACACATAATAATTATATTAACATCTTTGCCGATTGGAAGTGAACGACATCGTACTTTGGAGATGTTTCACGGCACATGAATATGTCGTTACAGTTGCTGCTATGTGCATGTGTTTCACCTTTGAGAATATTACACGAATAAGAAGTGGGTTATAACAGTTTATCTCGAACAAAATCAATAAGTTTGTGTTGATATATATTTCGAATAAAATTCATTTTGCTTGAAGACAGCTTGACTTACCTCACACTCCAATAAAACTAACAAACTGTTTCACTCTCAACATTACAGAAGCTACAGAGTACATATTGTACAATGTTTCATCTGAACAGCTCGGTTTTTTTGTGTATAAATTGAAGATCACAGAGTATTATCTCACTTGGATTGCTTCTGCAAATATAAAAATAATGCCAATCAAAAACAATAATTCCAATTCTCGTTTTTGCAGGTATGAGGTTTGATATTGTCAGATAAGACGTTTATAATAAAACAGTTTGGAACCGACAGAAAATGTGCACGTTCAACTATTTATCCTCCCGTTTGATACTCGAGCTAACTTTAGTTTTGACTCTTCATTAACGGTACTCAAATCGCGGCTTGTCGAAGGAGTTATGTCCCTTGGCAATGTCCACGTTGTTTACAGTGTGCACGTTATAATCTTGATAGATTAGTTACATAATGCATATTTTCGCAGAAACGGCCAGGATAGTGAAGACAGTCAAGGAGAAGAAAGGCGCTGTGAAGACACTTGTGTTTTCATCAAAGTTTAATGTACTTTCTTCACGTTTTTACTCCTTGTCAGTAAAGAACCTCGGTTTTCGTGCATCAATTTAATCACTTTGAACGTCACAGTGACCACTTATTCTCTTTTGGTTGTTAACATTGTATACATTATACTTACTGGATAAGATATGATGATGGATAATTTTCATACATTCAGTTTCAAGACCTTGCTATAAATTAAGTTCAGAGTGAAAATATTATAAATCCAGTAAGCATAATTTGTATCCAAATCTTTTTTATTCATTTTATATAAATTAATGACAGGGTTTTCTTTGATTTATGTGTTTAGATTTAGATTTAGATTAGTAGCATTTGTAAGGATGATTATGACCCTTTTGTTAAGAGAAGGATTTTCTTTAGGAGGTAATAAATAAGTAAAGCGGTTTAGATATTACTAGTATCTGATTATATATGACATCAATGTATTAGAGGATATTTCTTTTCTTGACAAATACCATGTTTATCTCATCGAGTGAGGAAGAAAGTTTATATTTTCACGAGTGCCGCAGCCACGAGTGATAATATACAACTTTGCTGCCTCACGAGATGAGATAAACATGGTATTTGTCAAGAAAAGACAAATTTTCTTATTTTATGATTAAATCATTGTTTTTCTGTCGAAATTCAAGCGCATCTACGTTGAGTAGGCTCTGATGAGAGCCCGTTGCCTAAGCGAAAACATGACCTCATGAGCGTGTCATTGCGTCAGAGCATTGTTCGAGGACGTCAGGTCATTGTTGTTATCAGTCACTAGTGACTGATAACACGTTCCATTGTTATTGTCACTAGTGACTGATAACACGTTCCATTGTTATTGTCACTAGTGACTGATAACACGGTTTATTTTCATTGATAGATCTCGGTATTTCACCGCCAATCATATAATAAAATCATTTATTTATATTTCAGAACAAGAGAAAACTCTACGCTTTGGTGTACGAGACATTGAAGTTTGGTAAAATTTTGGATAATTTGCTTCATAAAGCAAAACTTCACAAGAAACTGCCAAATTTTGATGACAAGATCTATCTGCTTCAAGTTTTGACATACGAGTACTTTGTAGGGAAAGGACTTGATGATTCTGGAGCTATTGCAGTAAGTTTATCTTTGTTAAGAAGCAAGTTTAAAACCCTCAGGGCAATTTTCAAACTGAGAGAAGTATGAAACACTTCTACTTTCTCATCCTTTTGTTTATTACTTTAGAGCCACTCCATGACTTTCATCACATATTGTTTAGCTTTTATTGGAATAAAACCCTAACTGATAATATGACAAATATATAATAGATACCTGTTTTCAAGGAAAATGTGAAAAGAGTCATATATATTCACAGGAGTCAAAATCACACCTTCAATGTACATGAATAGTGGTTTAAGTACTTATCAAACACTATTGATTCATAAGTGCCTGATTACTTTTTAAAAAAATGGACACGCACCACTGACCCCTTTTCGATCATAATCCCTGCTTTGTACCCTACTGTCGCTTTACAAAGCTAGTTAGATGGAAAATGATACTTTTTACCAACAGTTGATACCTTTGGATCAAATGACACCATTGATCGAATTACGTATATGTGACCCCATCAACTCACAGAATGGCTCTTTAAATAAATACTTGAACCTTGCTGTGTTGCCTTGTCTAGAACCAATCAGAATTGAGTATTCATTTTCATGGTATTGACATTTCAGAAACAAATCCTGAAGCATGCACCAGCACTGCAACGAGCTCATGATATCCTTCTCACCGAGGCCGATGCTTCGTCTCTGTCTGAGCTCCTCCCTGCACAAGATCAAAGTAAATAATCATAATCATCATCTTCCTCACAAAGCTTGAGAAACCGTTTCCAAAATTTAAAGGGACCATTCGAGCGGGGTATTTTTTGTGGAAACGAAATTCAGGAGGACTTTGCTGTTTACAATAATATATGATTTTTACATGATAATTTCACACTTAATTTCATATACGTTTGTGAGATAAGCATTTTAGTTGTTAAAGATTTGACAATTTGACAAAAAATAAAGTGTATCGCTCTAAAAATAAAAACATCGTGAAATGAAGCCAATCATCGAAGCTACGATCGTGGAATGCATTGCTACGACAAAATGCTGTTGAAACTGATTATTTGTAAATATGCTCCTCTTCTATCAATCAAGTACCGGTAGTTATTACTTAATTTTGTTAATGAATAACCATATTACAGCACATTTGTTTTCTCGCAATGCTAACCTTTCAAAATGGAGCTCGAGTGGTGCCTTTAAGCCTGGCTGCTGACCCTTGACTTTTCTGTGCTTGCTCTCTAGCTTACTATGAGGGAAAGCCCTTGACAAAACTACATCGGACCTTAACAGTTATACCTTATTATGACCACCCTGTTGTCATTTCAATGATAAAGTATGATGAGCTACAAAGATGATACAACTTGTTTGTTTTGCTTATCCTGTATGATGGCTTATTAGAATGGTTTGAAACATGTAATGTGTGTCAGGTTTGATAGTTCAGCCAATAAAAATATTTATAAAGATGATTATATGTTTTTTTCAGTCATATCATTACCACGTTACGTGAGGGTCAATTTCTTGAAGACAACAGTTGAAAAGGTTGTGAAACAGTTCAAGAAAGAAGGTTGGAGATATGGTAACACAACAAAAAAGTAAGCTTAACTTATACTTACCGTATCCTCGCAGGTATATGACCATCCTCGAACAAAAGACCACCCCCCATTTTTCAAGGTTGAGCAGGTTGGGGTCATTCTCGGTTTAAAGCCCATTCCCCTATTTTCAAGATATTTGTTTGCCGGGCCCCCTGGTCTTATTCCCGCGAGGATACGGTATAATACTTATTACTTCTAATCATATAGAGCTTTTATGATATGTAATGTTTTTTCCGATTATGTTTGAATTCTCTCAGATTTGTTGCATTACTTTTTATGTAATTTCCGACTTGGTGTCAAATCAATACAACAAAAAAGGACAGTGGTATACTGGTTAGCATGCATGCCTCTTACGCCAGAGACCATGGTTTGAATCCTTTGAACAAGTCTTTTGCTTTGGTTTCATTATGTGTTGTGTCCCTGGACAAGGCACTTCATCCACATTGCACTTAATCCACCCAGCTGTTTAAATTGGTACCTGAAAACATGATGTACTAAACAACGTGGTCGTGTTTAGTGCATAATAGCAGCTGTGAAAGTACAATCCTTCATGGTAATCATGTACGACTTTGAGCTAATATAAGTATAAGTAAGCAATATAAGTACGCACATTAAAGTTCACATAACCACAAACATATTTCACTATTTTCTTTGGAATATAGAAAGTCTGATTACAATATTGTATAGTGCGTTAAAGGTCGCTACTCAAATATGTTTAGTTTGGTAATGAAAGTCGTTTTTGAAAGCCGCTTAGACCTATCTGGCCACAAACCAGTGATTGCATGACTGCCCATCACTGGTGACACCCCCTTTTTGTGAATAATTTAATATATTTCAAAGAAATAGTGAAATATGTTTGTGGCAATGAGAACTTTAATGAAAACGGGGGATGTTGATGACCATTATTTAATGTTGCAACAGGACATTGAAGGAGGATGTAGAGAGCTTGGGACCCAGGGAGTTCCTCCAGGACCCACACATCCCAGATCTTCTTGTCTTCCCACCAGGCACCGAGCTCCACAAACATGTCATGTGCACACAAGGGCAGATAATTCTGCAGGACAAGGTGAACACTCCATTTTGAACCTCTTTCTCATTGATGATCAGAAATCAAATCAAGTTGATTTGCTACCCAATCTAGTTAGAACTAGCTGTAATGTATGGGTCCAATATGTCCTATGTAACATTGGACTCCTGGGACATATAGATAACAGCTAGTTTTTACTAGATTGATTTGCTACCTATAGTTTTACCTCTAATAAGTGCTGGGCCTATAATAAGCGCAGTGGATTACATTGATAGTTGAGAAAATAAATGTTTGGCCTCTTATAAGCGCCGCATCTCTAATCATTGAATATATGTCACTCAGTAAACATATTCATTGTAAAAGACGGCCTAAAACTTCAATTTTCTATTTTAAAAAAGTGCTGGGCCTCCAATAAACGCCAGGCCTCTAAAAATCGCCGGGGGTAAGTAGTGTTGAAAAAATAAGCGCCCAGGCACTTATCAGGGGAACTGTGGTATTTGAGAAAATAATGTATTGCATTGATTAACAACTTGTGACCAATCAGATCTTGATTCAACCTATTCTTCATGTCACCAGGCTAGCTGTTTCCCGGCCCACGTGCTAAACCCCGTGGAGGGAGGAGAGGTTGTTGACTGTTGTGCTGCCCCTGGCAACAAGACTAGCCATGTTGCCAGCCTCATGCAAAACTCTGGGTGAGAGCCTCAACATAATGAACACTTGTCCTGTTCAGTTGAACCTCTAGATAAAGTAACAAATATGTTCTATAAACCAGATTTCGCTCTTCTAGGGCATTCTGTCTCAGGGTATGAACGTTACGCTAACTCCACTAATCTGTACCCTTGGCTCAGAAGCTAGATTCACTATCACAGTCCGACTTGGGATATAGCCAATCAAATCATTTTCTCGCCAACTTCTCAATAAAATTTCAGCGAGAAAATGATTTGATTAGCTATATCCCAAGTCGAGCCACCCGAGTGAATCTAGCTTCTGAGTCCAGGGTACAGAAAAAGTGGAGTTAGCGTAATGTTCGTACCCGGAGACAGGATGCTTCTAAGGGTGTAAGGATTAATTACAAAGACTTGAACCAGTTTTATCAGTAGTAGACTTAGTTGATAATGGATGTGAAAGGCATGGATACTCAAAAATAATATAGACAAATAAACACAATTACCTTCACTCACCCTAAACTCATCTCACCAAACGTCACCCAACTCACCTCATTTCACGAAACATCACGTAATTGCGCTTCACCCCAACTCATCTCACCAAATGCAACCTCATTTAAGTAATTTTATCTCAGCTCATCTAACCAAATATCACATCATTCACCTTACCTTACCTCACCTCACCACAAAATCGACTCATGTCACTGAAACCACCTTGCCTCACCTCATCTCATCACATCATTGCATCTCACCTTCCCTACTTAATCTCTTGTACTCAACATCACCTTATCTCACCAAACATCTCCTTCCCTCACCTCATCATGTTGAAGATTAACTGATCTTATGGAAAACCACCTCATCTCATTTCACTTCACAACGCCTGCCTTACTTCATGATATTGGAAACTCTGTTTCAACTCATCCATAACTCCTCAACTCAACTTATCTCATCCAAACCACTTCATGTAATCTCAATTCACCTCAACTCACTTCACCACATACTGAACATAATATCCTTGTTTCAGCAAGATATTTGCCTTTGACAAGGATAAGCAGCGAGTGAAGACCATGGAGAGGTTGTTGACGGTTGCCGGGGTAACCAACACAGAGGTCACATGTCAAGACTTCCTCTCTGTGGATCCATTGGACGAGAAATATGCCCAAGTGGAGTACGTAGTGGTGGATCCATCGTGTAGCGGATCAGGTGAGGTCACCTTTCAAGGTCAAGGTCATTGTGGTTGTTGAATTTGAGGTTTTCTGGTTTTGTTGTTGTATTCATTTCTAGTGATGGGCCCACGAATGTTGTTCTGAGGTGCACTTGCTGCCTGTTTTGAGATATTTTGTAGTTGTGGATTAAGAGATATTTCAAATTTTGAAGATTTGACATTAGTACATGCAGGGTCGATAATGTTAGGGGAAGCTAATTTCCCTGTGCAAATGATTTTCAAAAAAGCACTGGATAACATATTTTCTCTATTTATTTCCTGTTAGGTAAAATTGAAAGCAATTTTATGTTTCCTGTCAACCTCCCTGTTAAGGGAAACCCTTATGCCAAATTGAATCACTGGCTAACTCGCTCATTGAACTTGTTCACAAATATTATAAGTACTACTGATACTACTACTATTACTACTACTCATTATTTGTATAGCACCAGATCAGAGAGTGCTGCTCAAAGGGGCTTTTAGACTATACGCCTTTTTAAAACTGACACAAGTACATTAAAATGTAGGTTGTCTATGTTTTGTCTTATGCAAGACTGTTCTATTGTTGCAGGTATCGTAGGGAGACTTGACCATCTTGTTGATGATAAGAAGACGACAGAAAGTCGACTCAAGAGTTTGTCCAACTTCCAAGTGACGGTGCTGAAACACGCTCTCGCCTTTCCCAAAGTCAACAGAGTTGTCTACTCCACATGCTCCATTCACCAACAGGAGAATGAGGCAGTAGTAGAAGAAGTTGTCAAGCAAGTAGCATCGGAATTCAAACTTGCTACAGTCTTCCCTGATTGGTCAAACAGAGGTGTCAAAGGTCATGAGCATTCTCAGAAGTGTCTTAGAATGTCACCAGAACTGAATTTGACTAATGGATTCTTTGTGGCTTGTTTCGAAAGGAAAAACTGGGAACTCAGTCACACTTTTAACATGGAAGAAGATGGAAATGGTTTGAATGTAAAAGGATTAACAAGAAAAGAGAAGAGAAAAATCAAGAAAAGGGAGAAGAAGAGGAAATTAAGAGAAGAAACTGCAGGTGGTGATCAAACTCCCACACAATTTATTACAAAAGATAGAACAGATGAGACAAGTAAATTGTTTCAAACAACTGAGACCCCATTCATACTCAGGGTAGATAACTCTGTAACTAAGGGAGATAATCCTTCCGTGTCCAAAATGGATATTGAGAATTCAGATATTGAAAGTGAAAGACTAAGGTCTAATGGTCAAGTGTCCATGCTGAGAAAACGTAAAATAGATTTCACAATCCAGAAAGACCGGTCTTGCTGTGTTGTCGATTGTAGGAATGGCAGGAGAGAGGACAAGTTGATAAATGGCAAAATTGCAGAGAAACGGAGACTGATGACAGATAAAAGAGAGAATGAACAAGATCAGAAGCATACAGGAGCTGAAAGGAGAAAATCTAACAAGAAAAAAAGGCAAAAGAGGAAACAAAGAGAATCATGACATTACTAGGGTCTCCAACTACATGTTTATATCCTTAAATCTTTCATTTTGTCATATAAAATAAAATATTATAATAATATGTCACATAGTTTTAACTTGATTGCTAAATTCTTGATGTTCATACAGTTACCTCAGATTATCATGGAAGCAGAAAGGTTGAACTCAAATTGTGTTATGGTACCTATTTTTGTCGTAAAAGATAATTATGAACATCTCTACAAAGAGAGATGCTCAATCATATTTTAATATGAAATTTTTTGTTTGTTTGAATATTGAATATTACATCAAAAGAATGAAGATATTTTATCTTTGCAATGATATACATTTGTATATGGGCCGGAGGCCTTAAAGGGGCAGTAGCATGTTTTTTGATAATTTTATATTCTAAATTTTTCACTGATAATTGTAAGTTATGCTAAATGTATTATTTTGACAGTGTCAAAAATCTCATTACACAAGCCAATCATCCAGAGTCAAAGGGCAAAGTATGAAGATTCACATAAAATCCATTGGCGGCCATTTTGTGTGAACACCTTTAATTCATTTTCTGTAAGAAAAAGGCACCGCATGCCTAAACTTTACGTTATATATTTGAATTATAACTGCTCCATTTAGTTTAGATATATTGTCTTTCAATTGGAACCACTAATTTTCATTTCCCTGACATCACCCTATATTCCCCGAAAAACATGCTACTGCCCCTTTAATATGAAACATGATTTTTGTCTGAATATTGAATATTACATCTAAAGAATGAAAATATTTGATCTTCGTAATGAAAACTAGTTATTTAAATTTACTCAATCAATAATTTATTACATCTAAGGATAAATTTTATTTATTTTTTTGCATGGAAAATGATTTCCTGTATCTATTCCAGGCAAAAAAAACTAAAATTATTCCAGATCTATAAATGATAGATAATAATTCCTTGTGAAAATTAAAGTATTACAAAGTATATAAAACTGTATTATTTTTGTACCTTGATGAATAATGTGTTTGTTTAGGTATCTCTATACTGCCAATAGTTAATAGCGTCATGTTATGTTGTTGTTTGTTGTTTCTGGTTGTCTGCTATTGAATATGATACTTTTTATATTTTTATAAAGAATAAAACAGTTACAAACATTAAATTTGGAATTATTTTTCCTCGGGAATAGTCATATTCTTGAAATGATTACCATCTATAGTTTTGGAACTGCCACGTTTGTTAGGAAATACTATTCAAAAAGTATATGAAAAGGTTGCCAATGTTAGCGACAACTGAACTACTGTTGAAATTAGGTTAATCCACACTTGCTCCCTTAAAGGGGCAGTAGTACGTTTTAAGGGGAAATAGGGAGATGTCAGGAAAATCAAAAGAAATGGTTCCAATTGAAAGACAAATGTATTTAAACTTAATCAAGCAGTAATAAATCAAATACATAATGTAAAGTTAAGTTGGGCGATTCCTTTTTTAGCTCACCTTTACAAAGTAAATGTGAGCTTATGTCATGGCGCTTCGTCCGTCGTCCGTCTGTCTGTCCGTCCGTCCGTCCGTAAACTTTCAGGAAAAAGACTACTCCTCCTAAATGAATTCAGATATCATTCTGAAATTGTAGTATGTTATACCCATGGTGATTCCTCACAGAAAGGTAGATGTTTCAGTTTTGAGAATCAAAGATGGCCGCCATGACAGCCATATTGAATTTTCAATTAGATTTCATGAAAAAGACTACTCCTTCTAAATGAATACAGATATCATTCTGAAATTGTAGTATGTTATACCCATGGTGATTCCTCACAGAAAGGTAGACGTTTCAGTTTTGAGCATCCAAGATGGCCGCCATGACAGCCATATTGAATTTTCAATTAGATTTCATGAAAAAGACTACTCCTTCTAAACGAATCCAGATATCATTCTGAAATTGTAGTATGTTATACCTATGGTGATTCCGCACAGAAAGGTAGACGTTTAAGTTTTGAGAATCCAATATGGCCACCATGGTAGCCATATTGAATTTTCAATTAGATTTCATGACAAAGACTATTTCTCCTAAACCAATCTAGATATCATTTTTAGCTCACCTTTACATAGTAAATGTGAGCTTATGTCATGGCGCTTCGTCCGTCGTCCGTCTGTCTGTCCGTCCGTCCGTCCGTCTGTCTGTCTGTCCGTCTGTCCGTAAACTTTCAGGAAAAAGACTACTCCTCCTAAACGAATCCAGATATCATTTTGAAATTGTAGTATGTTATACCCATGGTGATTCCTCACAGAAAGGTAGACGTTTCAGTTTTGAGAATCCAAGATGGCCGCCATGGCAGCCATATTGAATTTTCAATTAGATTTCACGAAAAAGACTACTCCTCCTAAACGAATCCAGATATCATTCTGAAATTGTAGTATGTTATACCCATGGTGATTCCTCACAGAAAGGTAGACGTTTCAGTTTTGAAAATCCAAGATGGCCGCCATGGCAGCCATATTGAATTTTCAATTAGATTTCACGAAAAAGACTACTCCTCCTAAACGAATCCAGATATCATTCTGAAATTGTAGTATGTTATACCCATGGTGATTCCTCACAGAAAGGTAGACGTTTCAGTTTTGAGAATCAAAGATGGCCGCCATGGCAGCCATATTGAATTTTCAATTAGATTTCACGAAAAAGACTACTCCTCCTAAACGAATGCAGATATCATTCTGAAATTGTAGTATGTTATACCCATGGTGATTCCTCACAGAAAGATAGACGTTTCAGTTTTGAGAATCCAAGATGGCCGCCATGGCAGCCATATTGAATTTTCAATTAGATTTCAGGAAAAAGACTACTCCTCCTAAACGAATGCAGATATCATTCTGAAATTGTAGTATGTTATACCCATGGTGATTCCTCACAGAAAGGTAGACGTCTCAGTTTTGAGAATCCAAGATGGCCGCCATGGCAGCCATATTGAATTTTCAATTAGATTTCAGGAAAAAGACTACTCCTCCTAAACGAATGCAGATATCATTCTGAAATTGTAGTATGTTATAACTATGGTGATTCCGCACAGAAAGGTAGACGTTTCAGTTTTGAGAATCCAATATGGCCGCCATGGCAGCCATATTGAATTTTCAATTAGATTTCATGAAAATGACTCCTTCTCCTAAACCAATCTAGATATCATTTTCATATTGTAGTATGTTATACCTATAGTGATTCCTCCCACAAAGGTAGACGTTTCAGTTTTGAGAATCCAAGACGGCCGTGATAGCAGCCATATTGACTTTTCAGCTGCAGATGACACATCATTATTACTAAATTTTAAGCTTTCATCAAGTGATCACTCGCACCATATAAATTCTCTAATTTGAACTTACTAATCATAATATTATCTTGAATATGGAATATTTAAGATTGTCATGCAAGTTGTTCTATATTTTTAAGTTTTTCTTAAACATTAAGATGAAAGACAAACATAATTAATTAATTTGTTTAAAAAATTTATGGCAACTAGCTGCAAAAACCCAATGACATTAAACATCATGTTGAATTTTAAACAATGGTATCTCCCTTATATTCCTTTAAATACCACACAAAGGGGGTCAACCAGAGTTAAGATATTCCTGTTGAGTCCACTATGCATTTCTAATACACATCCCGATACAGGCTGCTAGCATCACAGTCTCAGCTGCTAGCATGTTGCATAATCAACTTGACCCAATTGATATGGTAGAGCATTATGCTATATGGCCATGTGTATGCAATAAGAGTTATGGAAATTAGACTTGTATTCTCATGACAGTGATATGTTCTTTCTAAGAAAAACAACTTACACAAAATTTGTCAACAATCAGCTTTGTGTTTAGCAATCTACATGATAAGTTGATGTGGAAAGATTTTGCATCAGGTTCCAGTTCCTGTGTTTTACTCATATTTGTACCATTTCTATATCTAACAGAAGTTCTTCTTGACACAAAATCAATTTAGGACATAAGCTTACTATATTTTGTGAAATTATATATATTTTTCACAACAATTCATGTTCTCTCCCGTCAAGTCTTTTAATACCACACATAAGGGCTTAGCCAGAGTTCAGGTTAACATGCTCGGCACACTAGGGTGCTTCTCCAAATATACGTACACAAAGCCAAATACACAAATTGCTACACTCTCCTTAAGGATCTTGGGCTAGCAGCCCTGCCTGCTTGTATGTTGCATAGTAATCCTGACCTAATTGATAAATAGAACATAATGGACTTTATGGAAAGTATATAAATTGTCTTTATGAAAAGTATACTTGTATTCTAATAATAGTAATACTTTTAACAAATAACAATTTAAACAAGTCAAGAATCAGCTTTTGTGTACAACAATCTGCATGATGAGTTAATATTAACAAGTCAAGAATCTGCTTTTATGTACAGTAATCTACATGATAAGTTAATAATAGAGGTATTTTGTATCAGGTTCCAGTTCCAATACCATGTGTCTTATAAATACCTGTAAAACTTAATGATAATTATATCATGCTGAAGGGGTTCTGGGAACAACATGTCATCATAGAAGTCATTATTTTTCAATTAGATTTCAGGTCAAGTACTACTCCTACTAAATCAATTAAGATATCATTCTGAAAAGTGAGTATTTTTTTATATAGTGATTCCTGACAAAGACGCATTTATTTTATTATCAAGAATCCAAGATGGTCAATATGTCAATTATATTGAATTTTCAATTAGGTTTCATGAAATTCATTGAAAAGAATACATTTCCTGATCAATCAAATCAATGTCATTATATTTGTATTGATACGCTTGTTGTAATATTTATCAACACTATAAATACAGTTACAAAAAAATGTATGAATCATCTTTATCTGCGAACAGCCTGAGACATGACTGTTTTAATAAATCTTTTTTAATAAAACATAAAATGATAAAAGTTGTTCACTCCATCAGTGGGTTACATAATTCCTGAGACTTCATATATGGCAAATAACATAGCCAGTGAGGGATAAATATACATTTTTTAATCATCTATATCTGATTACGGTCTGAACAATGATTATCTAGATAATTATAATGATCATTCAATTCAAACAAATCCTTTTCAAAAGCATTTAAAATGATTAAATTTGTTCACTCCCAACACTAACTGTAAGGTTTTTTACTCCTTTGTTCCAATGCAATTAATTTATTCCAAATTGAAAATTTTGGTTAATGAATAACAAATTATCTTTTATTTTGTTTGTCATGCTAATAAAAGATATAATATTCATCTTCAAAACAGCATTCATTGAACAGCTGTCTGAACAAATTTTATTTTAAAAAGTCTTTCTCACCAATTCTCTCTGTTAGTTAAGACTTCAATAAACATATTACTGAGTTGACCTCCAGATTATTTCCATTGCAAACCTCTCTTTTAACCCCACCCCTTCTATCTCCCCCCCCCCCCCCCTTCCCCTCCTATCCTTCCAGCCCCTCTCCTGCAACTCTCCTCTAAAGGGTATCTGTATTGTATATTGAAATGAGGGGAGGACACTCACTATATGGAATAACAGTAACTTACATAAGAGGATAAGTTACATAAGCTACATGCAGGTGCAAGAGGTCATCATAGGTCATCATATCTAGTAATAAGCATAAACCCCCATGTTGCTAGCCTATTCTGACCAATCAGATTGCACTAACATATGTCAAGATTTAAGATATTCAGAAATCTTCAGTTAGAATTACATGGGACATTGACCTGGACAGTTTACTTTGGCAATTGGACTTATCACTAGCTGAATTTGTGATTTGTGTCAGAGGGATATATTCCAAATGTTTATGTGCATCATCTTTTTAGTTCTTTGGAAGTTGAGAGTGTGACTAAATGAATACTCCCAAACCAATCAAGATATCATAATGACATTAATACAGATGCCCACATAATAAAAGTAGCATTTTGAAGATTAAAAAGTCCAAGATGGTCACCAATTCAGCCATAGATATACAAAAAAGTTATACAAAAACCTACTGCTTGTTAACAAATCATGATTATATCATTCTTGTATTAATGTTTGTTCAAGCTCTAGTGGTTTCCAACAGAAGAATAGCATTTTAAAAGATAAAAAAATCATGATGGCAGCCATAATCAATTATCATATAAAAGATGGTTACACAATTAAACTATATTACCACATCATTCATTTTAAGGTGAGCTTCTGTACCCTCGGTACTTTTATTATATTGTAGTATGTTATACCTATAGTGATTCCTCACAGAAAGGTAGACGTTTCAGTTTTGAGAATCCAAGATGGCCGCAATAGCAGCCATATTGACTTTTCAGCTGCAGATGACACATCATTATTATTAAATTTTAAGCTTTCATCAAGTGATCACTGGCACCATATAATTCTCTAATTTGAACTTACTAATCATAATATTATCTTAAATATGGAATATTTAAGATTGTCGTGCAAGTTGTTCTATATTTTTAAGTGTTTCTAAAAAAAATTAAGATGAAAGACAAACATAATTGATTAATTTGTTTAAAATCTTTATGGCAACTAGCTGCAAAAACCAAATCACATTAAACATGTTAAATTTTAAACAATGGTATCTCCCTTATATTCCTTTAAATACCACACATAAGGGGTTAACCAGAGTTCAGATATTCCACTATCCACTAATACACATCCCAAGCCAGGCTGCTAGCATCACAGTGTCAGCTGCTAGTCTGTTGCATAATCAACCTGACCCAATTGATATGGCAGAGCATTATGCTCTATGGCCATGGCCCATGTGTATGCAATAAAAATTATGGACTTGTATTCTCATGACAGTGATATGTTCTTTCTAAGAATAACAACTTACACAAAACTTGTCTACAATAAGCCTTGTGTTTAGCAATCTACATGATAAGTTGATGTGGAATAAATATGAAAAAAATCGAAAAGGGTTTAGTAAGAAAAGTAAGGAAATTTGATTTGTCACATCTCTCTGTTGATTTGACAATGCAAAAATGTTTACCATTATAGTACTGTATGAGTGTTAAATAAATTGATACTTTAATGAAAGACATCTCATGGTCACTTGACATGTAAATATTATGTGAACAAAATAAACGTGTCTTATGCATTGCTGTGTTTATGACTTTCCTCTCAATCAGTCATTCATTTTCCTTGAAAAATCTGTACTTTTGGGATTCTCAATATCCCATGCAGCATAACCATCAGTGAAATAATCTTGAAATCATATTAATGATTCACTACAAAACAAATGTAAGTGGCCACCATCCTGTAAGTAATGAATGACATTTAAATGGATACACCTAAACCAATCAAGATATCATAATGAAATTAATACGGATGCCCACATAAAAGTAGCATTTTGAAGATTAAAAAGTACAAGATGGTCACCAATTCAGCCATAGATATACAAAAAAGTTATACAAAAACCTACTGCTTGTTAACTTATCATGATTATATCATTCGTGTATTAATGTTTGTTCAAGCTCTAGTCGTTTCCAAAAGAAGACTAGTATTTTAAAAGATAAAAAAATCATGATGGCAGCCATAATCAATTATATAAAAGATGGTTACATGTATAATTAAATAATTTTACCACATCATTCATTTTAAGGTGAGCTTCTGAACCCTCGGTACTTTTATTAGCTCATCTGGCCTGTAAGGCCCCATGTGCTTATGGCATGGCGTGGCGTCTGTCCGTAAACTTTGTGGAATTTAACTTCCTCTCCAGAACCATAAGGCCTAGAAAGCTGAAACTTGAGGTACAGACTCCTTGACTAGTGAGGATTATAAATTGTAGCTTTGGTGGCCCTGGTGGCATTGGCCACGCCCTTGAAACCTATTTTCATCTTCTTCTCTAGAACCATAAGGCTTAGAAAGCTTAAACTTTGTGTACAGACTCATTGACTAGTGAGGATAATAAATTGTAGCTTTGATGGCCCTGTGACCCCTAGTGAGGGCCACAGGGACGACACCCTAAAAACATATTTTCATCTTCTTCTCCAGAACCATAAGGCATAGAAAGCTGAAACTTTGTGTACAGACTCCTTGATTAGTGAGGATTATACATTGTAGCTTTGATGGCCCTGTGACCCCTAATGAGGGCCACAGGGACCACACCCTAAAAACATATGTTCATCTTTTTCTCCAGAACCATAAGGCATAGAAAGCTGAAACTTTGTGTACAGACTACTTAACTAGTGAGGATTATAAATTGTAGCTTTGATGGCCATGTGACCCCTAATGAGGCCCACAGGGACCACACCCTAAAAACATATGTTCATCTTCTTCTCCAGAACCATAAGGCATAGAAAGCTGAAATTTTGTGTACAGACTCCTTGATTAGTGAGGATTATAAATTGTCGCTTTGATGGCCATGTGACCCCTAATGAGGCCCACAGGGACCACACCCTAAAAACATAATTTCATCATCTTGTCCAGAACCATAAGGCCTAGAAAGCTTAAACTTTGTGTACAGACTACTTGACTAGTGAGGTTTAATAATTGTAGATTTTGTGACCCTGTGGCCCCTACTAAGGGGGGAACCACATTGGCCACGCCCTAACGCAAAATCAAATGTAAAGCCTGATGAGCTACAGAGCCAATGGCTCTATTTTCTTACACAAAATGAAAAAAAACCCCATGGTACTGCCTGTTCTGTGTTTCAAGCGCAGACCTGAGAAGAGCTGAACAACACAAGAAATTGAGAATTATCAAATATGATTATTCCGGTTTCAATTAAAAATGTTCTTCTCTATCAATCCAATATAACATGTTTCTGATTATCAAACACACTAGGTTTAAGTCCTAATAAACTGTAACAGTATTAACAAATGTTTTTCAAGTTGTTCAGATTAAACTGAATCCTTGAATAATAATGTATAATGTAACAATAATATAAAAATCATATGTCTCGCAGCGATATGTTTAGATAACATCCCTAATGAGGGCCGAGAAGGGCTAGGACATGCTGAAATTTATAGAATACAGCCTTTTTTAACTAATGGGAGTTTTTAATTGAAAATTATCGATTTGATGACCCAAATGTCGCTTGAAAAACGATTTATATAAAACCTTATAAACTATTGACAAAGATATTGAAAGGTTTTACAGGCACCTCTAGAGATAAAGCTATAAATATCAGTACATAGCAGATATGAATATACTTATAAGTTAATTGAATCAGTTAAATGTTGGAACGGGATGTTATTTTTCTTCCAGTTATTTCATTTTTCACTTCATCAACGTGGCTGGGAAGTCGAATTAGTAACTGGCAACTGGTAACTATCAATTGAAATATACAAGCAAAACAATAAAAGCATCTATAACGTAGTTTCCTTTTCAATTTTCTGAAGAAATATTCATTTCAAGTGAACGGTTAAATGCAGAAAGGTTCTTTGGAAAACAACTTCTTTATTGAAAGATTTATGTTATTTTGCAATTCAGAGACGTCAGAGACTGCCAATCAACAATAGTGATGAAATAGGTAAATTTGAGGCATAACAAAAGTGATGCAATAGGTAAATTTGAGGCACAACAATAGTGATGAAATAGGTAAATTTGGGGCACAACAATAGTGATGAAATAGGTAAAACTGGGGCACAACAATAGTGATGAAATGTGTAAATTTGGGGCACAACAATAGTGATGAAATATGTAAATTTGGGGCACAACAATAGTGATGCAATAGGTAAATTTGGGGCACAACAATAGTGATGAAATAGGTAAATTTGGGGCACAACAATAGTGATGAAATAGGTAAATCTGGGGCACAACAATAGTGATGAAATAGGTAAATTTGGGGCACAACAATAGTGATGAAATAGGTAAATTTGGGGCACAACAATAGAGATGAAATAGGTAAATCTGGGGCACAACAATATTAATAGAGATGAAATAGGTAAATCTGGGGCACAACAATGTTAATAGAGATGAAATAGGTAAATCTGGGGCACAACAATATTAATAGAGATGAAATAGGCACATCAAGCTAGAAAAGGGTCCCGACAATCATTGCTGAATAGTTTTGTAGAGGCCTACAATATGCCACCGTATAAATCCACCCAAGAATTGAGAAAAAGATAAAATAGGTTTTAAGGACGTTGCCACAGGGCCACAAAAGTTACAATCTATAATTCTCACTAGTCGCGGAATCTATTCCCAAGGTTACAACTTTCTAGGCCTATTGATTCTGGAGAAGAAGAAGAAGAAGAAGAGGTTTTTAGGGCATTTAATGAATTGATATCATGATATACTGATTTTACTGGTAATATCGATCTAAACGTGTTTTTAAAAATATATTTCGTATTATTTTAGTTTGCTGAAATTTGTTCATAAAAGGCTGAAGTAGGAAAGAAGTATCGCCAACTTTTAACTGAAGTCTTTATGAAAAGCGCAATGATTGTTCGTATATCTTTCCGAAATTTGTAAAAGCACCTGACATACGGAAGATTATATCGAGCATGCGCAGAAAGACTGTATTTAAAGACAATTCATTTATGCTAGTAGCAGTAAACCTTTGTCTCTGAAGACATGGGAACCATCTCTGTTGTGTTAGTAGCGGTTTAATAAAGCTAAATAGATTTCAATACTTGTAGCAGCTAAAGTTTCCTTCATCGGGTGATTCAAGTGATTGCTACACAAAGTAGATGTGCGTAATATACTTAGATTTGTGATTAATGTTGATTAAAGTGATTGCTACACAAAGTAGATGTGAGTAATATACTTAGATTTGTGATTTATGTTGATTAAAGTGATTGCAACTCAAAGCAAATGTACGTAATGTATTTATATTTGTGATTAATGTTGATTAAAGTGATTGCAACTCAAAGAAAATGTACGTAATGTATTTATATTTGTGATTAATGTTGATTAAAGTGATTGCTACACAAAGCAGATATGCGTAATATACTTAGATTTGTGATTTATGTTGATTGAAGTGATTGTTACACAATGCAGATAAACGTAATATATTTAGGTTCGTGATTAATGTTGATTAAAGCGAATTCTACACAAAGTAGATGTGCGTAATATACTTAAATTTGTGATTAATATTGATTAAAGTAATTGTTACTTAAAGCAGACGTGCGTAATATACTTAGACTTGTGAGTAGTGTTGATGAAAGTGACTGCTACACAAAGCAGTTTTAGGTAATATACTTAGATTTGTGAGTAGTGTTGATTAAAGTGATTGCTACACAAAGCAGACGTGCGTAATATACTTAGATTTGTGAGTAGTGTTGATGAAAGTGATTGCTACACAAAGTAGACGTGCGTAATATACTTAGATTTGTGAGTAGTGTTGATGAAAGTGACTGCTACACAAAGCAGACGTGCGTAATATACTTACATGTAGATTTGTGAGTAGTGTTGATTAAAGTGATTGCTACACAAAGCAGACGTGCGTAATATACTTAGACTTGTGAGTAGTGTTGATGAAAGTGATTGCTACACAAAGCAGTTTTAGGTAATATACTTAGAATTGTTAGTAGTGTTGATTAAAGTGATTGCTACACAAAGCAGACGTGCGTAATATACTTAGACTTGTAGGTAGTGTTGATTATAGTGATTGCTACACAAAGCAGACGTGCGTAATATACTTAGTTTTGTGAGTAGTGTTAATTAAAGTGATTGCTACACAAAGCAGACGTGCGTAATATACTTAGATTTGTTAGTAGTGTTGATTAAAGTGATTGCTACACAAAGCAGACGTGCGTAATATACTAAGACTTGTGAGTAGTGTTGATTAAAGTGATTGTTACACAAAGCAGATGTGCGTAATATACTTAGATTTGTGAGTAGTGTTGATTAAAGTGATTGCTACACAAAGCAGACATGCGTAATATACTTAGATTTGTTAGTAGTGTTGATTTTAGTGATTGCTACACAAAGCAGACGTGCGTAATATACTTAGACTTGTGAGTAGTGTTGATTAAAGTGATTGCTACACAAAGCAGATGTGCGTAATATACTTAGATTTGTGAGTAGTGTTGATTAAAGTGATTGCTACACAAAGCAGACGTGCGTAATATACTTAGACTTGTGAGTAGTGTTGATTAAAGTGATTGCTACACAAAGCAGATGTGCGTAATATACTTAGATTTGTTAGTAGTGTTGATTACAGTGATTGCTACACAAAGCAGACGTGCGTAATATACTTAGATTTGTTAACTAGTAGTGTTGATTATAGTGATTGCTACACAAAGTAAACGTGCGTAATATACTTAGACTTGTGAGTAGTGTTGATTAAAGTGATTGCTACACAAAGCAGACGTGCGTAATATACTTAGATTTGTTAGTAGTGTTGATTATAGTGATTGCTACTCAAAGCAGACGTGCGTAATATACTTAGATTTGTTAGTAGTGTTGATTATAGTGATTGCTACACAAAGCAGACGTGCGTAATATACTTAGACTTGTGAGTAGTGTTGATTATAGTGATTGCTACACAAAGCAGACGTGCGTAATATACTTAGATTTGTTAGTAGTGTTGATTAAAGTGATTGCTACACAAAGCAGACGTGCGTAATATACTTAGTTTTGTTAGTAGTGTTGATTAAAGTGATTGCTACACAAAGCAGACGTGCGTAATATACTTAGATTTGTGAGTAGTGTTGATGAAAGTGACTGCTACACAAAGCAGTTTTAGGTAATATACTTAGATGTGTGAGTAGTGTTGATTAAAGTGATTGCTACACAAAGCAGACGTGCGTAATATACTTAGATTTGTGAGTAGTGTTGATTACAGTGATTGCTACACAAAGCAGACATGCGTAGTATACTTAGATTTGTGAGTAGTGTTGATGAAAGTGATTGCTACACAAAGCAGACGTGCGTAATATACTTACATGTAGATTTGTGAGTAGTGTTGATTAAAGTGATTGCTACACAAAGCAGACGTGCGTAATATACTTAGTTTTGTGAGTAGTGTTGATTGTAGTGATTGCTACACAAAGCAGACGTGCGTAATATACTTAGATTTGTTAGTAGTGTTGATTAAAGTGATTGCTACACAAAGCAGACGTGCGTAATATACTTAGACTTGTGAGTAGTGTTGATTAAAGTGATTGCTACACAAAGCAGATGTGCGTAATATACTTAGATTTGTTAGTAGTGTTGATTAAAGTGATTGCTACACAAAGCAGACGTGCGTAATATACTTAGATTTGTTAGTAGTGTTGATTAAAGTGATTGCTACACAAAGCAGACGTTCGTAATATACTTAGATTTGTTAGTAGTGTTGATTATAGAGATTGCAACACAAAGCAGACGTGCGTAATATACTTAGATTTGTTAGTAGTGTTGATTAAAGTGATTGCTACACAAAGCAGACGTGCGTAATATACTTAGACTTGTGAGTAGTGTTGATTAAAGTGATTGCTACACAAATCAGATGTGCATAATATACTTAGATTTGTGAGTAGTGTTGATTAAAGTGATTGCTACACAAAGCAGACGTGCGTAATATACTTAGACTTGTGAGTAGTGTTGATTAAAGTGATTGCTACACAAAGCAGACGTGCGTTATATACTTAGATTTTTTAAATAGTAGTGTTGATTATAGTGATTGCTACACAAAGTAAACGTGCGTAATATACTTAGACTTGTGAGTAGTGTTGATTAAAGTGATTGCTACACAAAGCAGACGTGCGTAATATACTTAGTTTTGTGAGTAGTGTTGATTAAAGTGATTGCTACACAAAGCAGACGTGCGTAATATACTTAGACTTGTGAGTAGTGTTGATTAAAGTGATTGCTACACAAATCAGATGTGCGTAATATACTTAGATTTGTGAGTAGTGTTGATTAAAGTGATTGCTACACAAAGCAGACGTGCGTAATATACTTAGACTTGTGAGTAGTGTTGATTAAAGTGATTGCTACACAAAGCAGACGTGCGTAATATACTTAGATTTTTTAACTAGTAGTGTTGATTATAGTGATTGCTACACAAAGTAAACGTGCGTAATATACTTAGACTTGTGAGTAGTGTTGATTAAAGTGATTGCTACACAAAGCAGACGTGCGTAATATACTTAGTTTTGTGAGTAGTGTTGATTAAAGTGATTGCTACACAAAGCAGACGTGCGTAATATACTTAGATTTGTTAGTAGTGTGGATTAAAGTGATTGCTACACAAAGCAGACGTGCGTAATATACTTAGATTTGTTAGTAGTGTTGATTAAAGTGATTGCTACACAAAGCAGACGTGCGTAATATACTTAGACTTGTGAGTAGTGTTGATTAAAGTGATTGCTACACAAAGCAGATGTGCGTAATATACTTAGATTTGTTAGTAGTGTTGATTATAGTGATTGCTACACAAAGCAGACGTGCGTAATATACTTAGATTTGTTAGTAGTGTTGATTAAAGTGATTGCTACACAAAGCAGACGTGCGTAATATACTTAGATTTGTTAGTAGTGTTGATTATAGAGATTGCTACACAAAGCAGACGTGCGTAATATACTTAGATTTGTTAGTAGTGTTGATTAAAGTGATTGCTACACAAAGCAGACGTGCGTAATATACTTAGACTTGTGAGTAGTGTTGATTAAAGTGATTGCTACACAAAGCAGACGTGCGTAATATACTTAGATTTGTTAGTAGTGTTGATTAAAGTGATTGCTACACAAAGCAGACGTGCGTAATATACTTAGATTTGTTAGTAGTGTTGATTATAGTGATTGCTACACAAAGCAGACGTGCGTAATATACTTAGATTTGTTAGTAGTGTTGATTAAAGTGATTGCTACACAAAGCAGACGTGCGTTATATACTTAGATTTGTTAGTAGTGTTGATTGAAGTGATTGCTACACAAAGCAGACGTGCGTAATATACTTAGACTTGTGAGTAGTGTTGATTAAAGTGATTGCTACACAAAGCAGACGTGCGTAATATACTTAGTTTTGTGAGTAGTGTTGATTAAAGTGATTGCTACACAAAGCAGACGTGCGTAATATACTTAGATTTGTTAGTAGTGTTGATTATAGTGATTGCTACACAAAGCAGACGTGCGTAATATACTTAGATTTGTTAGTAGTGTTGATTAAAGTGATTGCTACACAAAGCAGACGTGCGTAATATACTTAGATTTGTTAGTAGTGTTGATTATAGTGATTGCTACACAAAGCAGACGTGCGTAATATACTTAGATTTGTTAGTAGTGTTGATTAAAGTGATTGCTACACAAAGCAGACGTGCGTAATATACTTAGACTTGTGAGTAGTGTTGATTAAAATGATTGCTACACAAAGCAGACGTGCGTAATATACTTAGTTTTGTGAGTAGTGTTGATTAAAGTGATTGCTACACAAAGCAGACGTGCGTAATATACTTAGATTTGTTAGTAGTGTTGATTAAAGTGATTGCTACACAAAGCAGACGTGCGTAATACTTAGTTTTGTGAGTAGTGTTGATTAAAGTGATTGCTACACAAAGCAGACGTGCGTAATATACTTAGTTTTGTGAGTAGTGTTGATTAAAGTGATTGCTACACAAAGCAGACGTGCGTAATATACTTAGATTTGTGAGTAGTGTTGATTAAAGTGATTGCTACACAAAGCAGACGTGCGTAATACTTAGTTTTGTGAGTAGTGTTGATTAAAGTGATTGTTACACAAAGCAGACGTGCGTAATATACTTAGATTTGTGAGTAGTGTTGATTATAGAGATTGCTACACAAAGCAGACGTGCGTAATATACTTAGATTTGTGAGTAGTGTTGATTAAAGTGATTGCTACACAAAGCAGACGTGCGATATATACTTAGATTTGTTAGTAGTGTTGATTGTAGTGATTGCTACACAAAGCAGACATGCGTAATATACTTAGATTTGTGAGTAGTGTTGATTAAAGTGATTGCTACTCAAAGCAGATGTACGTAATATACTTAGACTTGTAGGTAGTGTTGATTAAAGTGATTGCCACACAAAGCAGACGTGCGTAATATACTTAGATTTGTGAGTAGTGTTGATTGTAGTGATTGCTACACAAAGCAGACGTGCGTAATATACTTAGATTTGTTAGTAGTGTTGATTAAAGTGATTGCTACACAAAGCAGACGTGCGTAATATACTTAGATTTGTTAGTAGTGTTGATTATAGAGATTGCTACACAAAGCAGACGTGCGTAATATACTTAGATTTGTTAGTAGTGTTGATTAAAGTGATTGCTACACAAAGCAGACGTGCGTAATATACTTAGACTTGTGAGTAGTGTTGATTAAAGTGATTGCTACACAAAGCAGACGTGCGTAATATACTTAGATTTGTTAGTAGTGTTGATTAAAGTGATTGCTACACAAAGCAGACGTGCGTAATATACTTAGATTTGTTAGTAGTGTTGATTATAGTGATTGCTACACAAAGCAGACGTGCGTAATATACTTAGATTTGTTAGTAGTGTTGATTAAAGTGATTGCTACACAAAGCAGACGTGCGTTATATACTTAGATTTGTTAGTAGTGTTGATTGAAGTGATTGCTACACAAAGCAGACGTGCGTAATATACTTAGACTTGTGAGTAGTGTTGATTAAAGTGATTGCTACACAAAGCAGACGTGCGTAATATACTTAGTTTTGTGAGTAGTGTTGATTAAAGTGATTGCTACACAAAGCAGACGTGCGTAATATACTTAGATTTGTTAGTAGTGTTGATTATAGTGATTGCTACACAAAGCAGACGTGCGTAATATACTTAGATTTGTTAGTAGTGTTGATTAAAGTGATTGCTACACAAAGCAGACGTGCGTAATATACTTAGATTTGTTAGTAGTGTTGATTATAGTGATTGCTACACAAAGCAGACGTGCGTAATATACTTAGATTTGTTAGTAGTGTTGATTAAAGTGATTGCTACACAAAGCAGACGTGCGTAATATACTTAGATTTGTGAGTAGTGTTGATGAAAGTGATTGCTACACAAAGCAGACGTGCGTAATATACTTACATGTAGATTTGTGAGTAGTGTTGATTAAAGTGATTGCTACACAAAGCAGACGTGCGTAATATACTTAGATTTGTGAGTAGTGTTGATTGAAGTGATTGCTACACAAAGCAGACATGCGTAATATACTTAGATTTGTGAGTAGTGTTGATGAAAGTGATTGCTACACAAAGCAGACGTGCGTAATATACTTAGATTTGTTAGTAGTGTTGATTAAAGTGATTGCTACACAAAGCAGACGTGCGTAATATACTTAGATTTGTTAGTAGTGTTGATTATAGAGAGTGCTACACAAAGCAGACGTGCGTAATATACTTAGATTTGTTAGTAGTGTTGATTAAAGTGATTGCTACACAAAGCAGACGTGCGTAATATACTTAGATTTGTTAGTAGTGTTGATTAAAGTGATTGCTACACAAAGCAGACGTGCGTAATACTTAGTTTTGTGAGTAGTGTTGATTAAAGTGATTGCTACACAAAGCAGACGTGCGTAATATACTTAGTTTTGTGAGTAGTGTTGATTAAAGTGATTGCTACACAAAGCAGACGTGCGTAATATACTTAGATTTGTGAGTAGTGTTGATTAAAGTGATTGCTACACAAAGCAGACGTGCGTAATACTTAGTTTTGTGAGTAGTGTTGATTAAAGTGATTGTTACACAAAGCAGACGTGCGTAATATACTTAGATTTGTGAGTAGTGTTGATTATAGAGATTGCTACACAAAGCAGACGTGCGTAATATACTTAGATTTGTGAGTAGTGTTGATTAAAGTGATTGCTACACAAAGCAGACGTGCGATATATACTTAGATTTGTTAGTAGTGTTGATTGTAGTGATTGCTACACAAAGCAGACATGCGTAATATACTTAGATTTGTGAGTAGTGTTGATTAAAGTGATTGCTACTCAAAGCAGATGTACGTAATATACTTAGACTTGTAGGTAGTGTTGATTAAAGTGATTGCCACACAAAGCAGACGTGCGTAATATACTTAGATTTGTGAGTAGTGTTGATTGTAGTGATTGCTACACAAAGCAGACGTGCGTAATATACTTAGATTTGTTAGTAGTGTTGATTAAAGTGATTGCTACACAAAGCAGACGTGCGTAATATACTTAGACTTGTGAGTAGTGTTGATTAAAGTGATTGCTACACAAAGCAGACGTGCGTAATATACTTAGATTTGTTAGTAGTGTTGATTAAAGTGATTGCTACCCAAAGCAGACGTGCGTAATATACTTAGATTTGTTAGTAGTGTTGATTATAGTGATTGCTACACAAAGCAGACGTGCGTAATATACTTAGATTTGTTAGTAGTGTTGATTAAAGTGATTGCTACACAAAGCAGACGTGCGTTATATACTTAGATTTGTTAGTAGTGTTGATTGAAGTGATTGCTACACAAAGCAGACGTGCGTAATATACTTAGACTTGTGAGTAGTGTTGATTAAAGTGATTGCTACACAAAGCAGACGTGCGTAATATACTTAGTTTTGTGAGTAGTGTTGATTAAAGTGATTGCTACACAAAGCAGACGTGCGTAATATACTTAGATTTGTTAGTAGTGTTGATTATAGTGATTGCTACACAAAGCAGACGTGCGTAATATACTTAGATTTGTTAGTAGTGTTGATTAAAGTGATTGCTACACAAAGCAGACGTGCGTAATATACTTAGATTTGTTAGTAGTGTTGATTAAAGTGATTGCTACACAAAGCAGACGTGCGTAATATACTTAGATTTGTTAGTAGTGTTGATTAAAGTGATTGCTACACAAAGCAGACGTGCGTAATATACTTAGATTTGTGAGTAGTGTTGATGAAAGTGATTGCTACACAAAGCAGACGTGCGTAATATACTTACATGTAGATTTGTGAGTAGTGTTGATTAAAGTGATTGCTACACAAAGCAGACGTGCGTAATATACTTAGATTTGTGAGTAGTGTTGATTGAAGTGATTGCTACACAAAGCAGACATGCGTAATATACTTAGATTTGTGAGTAGTGTTGATGAAAGTGATTGCTACACAAAGCAGACGTGCGTAATATACTTAGATTTGTTAGTAGTGTTGATTAAAGTGATTGCTACACAAAGCAGACGTGCGTAATATACTTAGATTTGTTAGTAGTGTTGATTAAAGTGATTGCTACACAAAGCAGACGTGCGTAATATACTTAGATTTGTTAGTAGTGTTGATTATAGAGATTGCTACACAAAGCAGACGTGCGTAATATACTTAGATTTGTTAGTAGTGTTGATTAAAGTGATTGCTACACAAAGCAGACGTGCGTAATATACTTAGACTTGTGAGTAGTGTTGATTAAAGTGATTGCTACACAAAGCAGACGTGCGTAATATACTTAGATTTGTTAGTAGTGTTGATTAAAGTGATTGCTACACAAAGCAGACGTGCGTAATATACTTAGATTTGTTAGTAGTGTTGATTATAGTGATTGCTACACAAAGCAGACGTGCGTAATATACTTAGATTTGTTAGTAGTGTTGATTAAAGTGATTGCTACACAAAGCAGACGTGCGTTATATACTTAGATTTGTTAGTAGTGTTGATTGAAGTGATTGCTACACAAAGCAGACGTGCGTAATATACTTAGACTTGTGAGTAGTGTTGATTAAAGTGATTGCTACACAAAGCAGACGTGCGTAATATACTTAGTTTTGTGAGTAGTGTTGATTAAAGTGATTGCTACACAAAGCAGACGTGCGTAATATACTTAGATTTGTTAGTAGTGTTGATTATAGTGATTCCTACACAAAGCAGACGTGCGTAATATACTTAGATTTGTTAGTAGTGTTGATTAAAGTGATTGCTACACAAAGCAGACGTGCGTAATATACTTAGATTTGTTAGTAGTGTTGATTATAGTGATTGCTACACAAAGCAGACGTGCGTAATATACTTAGTTTTGTGAGTAGTGTTGATTAAAGTGATTGCTACACAAAGCAGACGTGCGTAATATACTTAGACTTGTGAGTAGTGTTGATTAAAGTGATTGCTACACAAAGCAGACGTGCGTAATATACTTAGTTTTGTGAGTAGTGTTGATTAAAGTGATTGCTACACAAAGCAGACGTGCGTAATATACTTAGATTTGTTAGTAGTGTTGATTATAGTGATTGCTACACAAAGCAGACGTGCGTAATATACTTAGATTTGTTAGTAGTGTTGATTAAAGTGATTGCTACACAAAGCAGACGTGCGTAATATACTTAGATTTGTTAGTAGTGTTGATTATAGTGATTGCTACACAAAGCAGACGTGCGTAATATACTTAGATTTGTTAGTAGTGTTGATTAAAGTGATTGCTACACAAAGCAGACGTGCGTAATATACTTAGACTTGTGAGTAGTGTTGATTAAAGTGATTGCTACACAAAGCAGACGTGCGTAATATACTTAGATTTGTGAGTAGTGTTGATTAAAATGATTGCTACACAAAGCAGACGTGCGTAATATACTTAGTTTTGTGAGTAGTGTTGATTAAAGTGATTGCTACACAAAGCAGACGTGCGTAATATACTTAGATTTGTTAGTAGTGTTGATTAAAGTGATTGCTACACAAAGCAGACGTGCGTAATACTTAGTTTTGTGAGTAGTGTTGATTAAAGTGATTGCTACACAAAGCAGACGTGCGTAATATACTTAGATTTGTTAGTAGTGTTGATTATAGTGATTGCTACACAAAGCAGACGTGCGTAATATACTTAGATTTGTTAGTAGTGTTGATTAAAGTGATTGCTACACAAAGCAGACGTGCGTAATATACTTAGACTTGTGAGTAGTGTTGATTAAAGTGATTGCTACACAAAGCAGACGTGCGTAATATACTTAGATTTGTGAGTAGTGTTGATTAAAGTGATTGCTACACAAAGCAGACGTGCGTAATATACTTAGTTTTGTGAGTAGTGTTGATTAAAGTGATTGCTACACAAAGCAGACGTGCGTAATATACTTAGATTTGTTAGTAGTGTTGATTAAAGTGATTGCTACACAAAGCAGACGTGCGTAATACTTAGTTTTGTGAGTAGTGTTGATTAAAGTGATTGCTACACAAAGCAGACGTGCGTAATATACTTAGTTTTGTGAGTAGTGTTGATTAAAGTGATTGCTACACAAAGCAGACGTGCGTAATACTTAGTTTTGTGAGTAGTGTTGATTAAAGTGATTGCTACACAAAGCAGACGTGCGTAATATACTTAGATTTGTGAGTAGTGTTGATTAAAGTGATTGCCACACAAAGCAGACGTGCGTAATATACTTAGATTTGTGAGTAGTGTTGATTGTAGTGATTGCTACACAAAGCAGACGTGCGTAATATACTTAGATTTGTTAGTAGTGTTGATTAAAGTGATTGCTACACAAAGCAGACGTGCGTAATATACTTAGATTTGTTAGTAGTGTTGATTATAGAGATTGCTACACAAAGCAGACGTGCGTAATATACTTAGATTTGTTAGTAGTGTTGATTAAAGTGATTGCTACACAAAGCAGACGTGCGTAATATACTTAGACTTGTGAGTAGTGTTGATTAAAGTGATTGCTACACAAAGCAGACGTGCGTAATATACTTAGATTTGTTAGTAGTGTTGATTATAGAGATTGCTACACAAAGCAGACGTGCGTAATATACTTAGATTTGTTAGTAGTGTTGATTATAGGGATTGCTACACAAAGCAGACGTGCGTAATATACTTAGATTTGTTAGTAGTGTTGATTAAAGTGATTGCTACACAAAGCAGACGTGCGTTATATACTTAGATTTGTTAGTAGTGTTGATTGAAGTGATTGCTACACAAAGCAGACGTGCGTAATATACTTAGACTTGTGAGTAGTGTTGATTAAAGTGATTGCTACACAAAGCAGACGTGCGTAATATACTTAGATTTGTTAGTAGTGTTGATTATAGTGATTGCTACACAGAGCAGACGTGCGTAATATACTTAGATTTGTTAGTAGTGTTGATTAAAGTGATTGCTACACAAAGCAGACGTGCGTAATATACTTAGATTTGTTAGTAGTGTTGATTATAGTGATTGCTACACAAAGCAGACGTGCGTAATATACTTAGATTTGTTAGTAGTGTTGATTAAAGTGATTGCTACACAAAGCAGACGTGCGTAATATACTTAGACTTGTGAGTAGTGTTGATTAAAGTGATTGCTACACAAAGCAGACGTGCGTAATATACTTAGATTTGTGAGTAGTGTTGATTAAAGTGATTGCTACACAAAGCAGACGTGCGTAATATACTTAGTTTTGTGAGTAGTGTTGATTAAAGTGATTGCTACACAAAGCAGACGTGCGTAATATACTTAGATTTGTTAGTAGTGTTGATTAAAGTGATTGCTACACAAAGCAGACGTGCGTAATACTTAGTTTTGTGAGGAGTGTTGATTAAAGTGATTGCTACACAAAGCAGACGTGCGTAATATACTTAGTTTTGTGAGTAGTGTTGATTAAAGTGATTGCTACACAAAGCAGACGTGCGTAATATACTTAGATTTGTGAGTAGTGTTGATTAAAGTGATTGCTACACAAAGCAGACGTGCGTAATACTTAGTTTTGTGAGTAGTGTTGATTAAAGTGATTGCTACACAAAGCAGACGTGCGTAATATACTTAGATTTGTGAGTAGTGTTAATTATAGAGATTGCTACACAAAGCAGACGTGCGTAATATACTTAGATTTGTGAGTAGTGTTGATTAAAGTGATTGCTACACAAAGCAGACGTGCGATATATACTTAGATTTGTTAGTAGTGTTGATTGTAGTGATTGCTACACAAAGCAGACATGCGTAATATACTTAGATTTGTGAGTAGTGTTGATTAAAGTGATTGCTACTCAAAGCAGATGTACGTAATATACTTAGACTTGTAGGTAGTGTTGATTAAAATGATTGCCACACAAAGCAGACGTGCGTAATATACTTAGATTTGTGAGTAGTGTTGATTGTAGTGATTGCTACACAAAGCAGACGTGCGTAATATACTTAGTTTTGTGAGTAGTGTTGATTAAAGTGATTGCTACACAAAGCAGACGTGCGTAATATACTTAGTTTTGTGAGTAGTGTTGATTAAAGTGATTGCTACACAAAGCAGACGTGCGTAATATACTAAGATTTGTTAGTAGTGTTGATTATAGTGATTGCTACACAAAGCAGACGTGCGTAATATACTTAGATTTGTTAGTAGTGTTGATTAAAGTGATTGCTACACAAAGCAGACGTGCGTAATATACTTAGATTTGTTAGTAGTGTTGATTATAGTGATTGCTACACAAAGCAGACGTGCGTAATATACTTAGATTTGTTAGTAGTGTTGATTAAAGTGATTGCTACACAAAGCAGACGTGCGTAATATACTTAGACTTGTGAGTAGTGTTGATTAAAGTGATTGCTACACAAAGCAGACGTGCGTAATATACTTAGTTTTGCGAGTAGTGTTGATTAAAGTGATTGCTACACAAAGCAGACGTGCGTAATATACTTAGATTTGTTAGTAGTGTTGATTATAGTGATTGCTACACAAAGCAGACGTGCGTAATATACTTAGATTTGTTAGTAGTGTTGATTAAAGTGATTGCTACACAAAGCAGACGTGCGTAATATACTTAGACTTGTGAGTAGTGTTGATTAAAGTGATTGCTACACAAAGCAGACGTGCGTAATATACTTAGGTTTGTGAGTAGTGTTGATTAAAGTGATTGCTACACAAAGCAGACGTGCGTAATATACTTAGTTTTGTGAGTAGTGTTGATTAAAGTGATTGCTACACAAAGCAGACGTGCGTAATATACTTAGATTTGTTAGTAGTGTTGATTAAAGTGATTGCTACACAAAGCAGACGTGCGTAATACTTAGATTTGTGAGTAGTGTTGATTAAAGTGATTGCTACACAAAGCAGACGTGCGTAATATACTTTGATTTGTTAGTAGTGTTGATTAAAGTGATTGCCACACAAAGCAGACGTGCGTAATATACTTAGATTTGTGAGTAGTGTTGATTGTAGTGATTGCTACACAAAGCAGACGTGCGTAATATACTTAGACTTGTGAGTAGTGTTGATTAAAGTGATTGCTACACAAAGCAGACGTGCGTAATATACTTAGTTTTGTGAGTAGTGTTGATTAAAGTGATTGCTACACAAAGCAGACGTGCGTAATATACTTAGATTTGTTAGTAGTGTTGATTATAGTGATTGCTACACAAAGCAGACGTGCGTAATATACTTAGATTTGTTAGTAGTGTTGATTAAAGTGATTGCTACACAAAGCAGACGTGCGTAATATACTTAGATTTGTTAGTAGTGTTGATTATAGTGATTGCTACACAAAGCAGACGTGCGTAATATACTTAGACTTGTTAGTAGTGTTGATTAAAGTGATTGCTACACAAAGCAGACGTGCGTAATACTTAGTTTTGTGAGTAGTGTTGATTAAAGTGATTGCTACACAAAGCAGACGTGCGTAATATACTTAGTTTTGTGAGTAGTGTTGATTAAAGTGATTGCTACACAAATCAGACGTGCGTAATATACTTAGATTTGTGTGTAGTGTTGATTAAAGTGATTGCTACACAAAGCAGACGTGCGTAATACTTAGTTTTGTGAGTAGTGTTGATTAAAGTGATTGCTACACAAAGCAGACGTGCGTAATATACTTAGATTTGTGAGTAGTGTTGATTATAGAGATTGCTACACAAAGCAGACGTGCGTAATATACTTAGATTTGTGAGTAGTGTTGATTAAAGTGATTGCTACACAAAGCAGACGTGCGTAATATACTTAGATTTGTTAGTAGTGTTGATTAAAGTGATTGCTACTCAAAGCAGATGTACGTAATATACTTAGACTTGTAGGTAGTGTTGATTAAAGTGATTGCCACACAAAGCAGACGTGCGTAATATACTTAGATTTGTGAGTAGTGTTGATTGTAGTGATTGCTACACAAAGCAGACGTGCGTAATATACTTAGTTTTGTGAGTAGTGTTGATTAAAGTGATTGCTACCCAGCTAACAAATCTACGTTGTATTAACGTTGTCACAACGTCCACTTTTCGTTGTCATTACGTACTTTCTGACGTTGTGACAACGTAATTGTGTAGACTCCCAAACAGATTGCTACAACGTGGTTTTTCTACCTGAATACGACGTTGTAGGGACGTTGAAACAACGTCATGTTTTACGTTTTTATTAGGTAGATTTCTAACGTTGCCACAACGTCATTTTGTAGACTCCCAAACAGGTTGCTACAACGTGGTTTTTCTACCTAAATGCGACATTCTTGAGACGTCACATAGACATCATATTTTACGTTTTCCTTACGTAAATTTAAAATGTTGTCACCACGTCATTTTATAGACTCCCAAACACGTTGCTACAACGTGATTTTTCCGCGTTAATATGGTGTAAGTACATTTCCACATTCGTTTTGCATAAGCAGTATTCAAAAGAAATAATACCAGGCACTTGGTTCGACGTGAAAGTAAAAAAACAATTTGTATATTTAAATACCAAAAATTTAATTGAAATGTTTTTACAATATTATCAAAAACAAACAAATTATACAATCATTCATATGGGCAATTATATTTATACCAAAAAGGTGTATTATTTGTTAAAACCTGCCTGGCATAAATTGTATTGAATACATGTCCACGGGAAAACATTGAACTGAAACAGTTAATCAGAATAAACAGATAATAGATAACAAATCAGATGTTTATTCAATGTTGTTTATTTAACATTACTACAAGAAAGGTGAGTGAGTGTCTTCAATACTCTTCAATCTTCATCTATCAAACGTTCGATAATGAATGTCATCAATACCAACCTTTGGCATCATTTGTTAATAAAGCTTCCTCCTGTGAAAATAAATTAAAAATGCCAGTCATTAAAGACAGATTATCATTACCATAACAATACCACTCTTGCATATAAAATCGATAACACGTAAAAGTTGTCTTAGTTTCAATTGAATTAACTCAAAATTCATAAAGTAGATAATAGGTTATTATTTGTAAAATTATCTAAAACTGTTACACTGATTAATATCAATATACCCGGGAGTGACTCAAGTCCTGCATCAAAATCAAATACTCAGAATTAGGGCTAATTACTAGAAAATATAAATAACCATTTATAGTTTACCACCGAGTCCTGCATCAAATATTCGAGAATTTCTGACAGGGCATATAAAGATTAAGCTGTGTTTGGCGAAATGCATAATTTGATCGTGGTATTTTTTAAAAGAACTTTTACAACAAGTCCCTTTGACTCAATATTTTGTAGATTAATCACTGCGAACTCCAAAATTAATATCTGGATGATAAATTTGTATGATATTACCTGATAAAAACCTCGATTGTTCCATTTCTGTTCTGTTATTATGCGCCGTCCCTAGACTCCCTTGATCTTTCATTTCTCAGACAAACTGTCAGTCAGCCAACTGTAAAATGGAAATAACCAAAATTAAACAATCTCGATTGTTTGTTAAGACAAAATCAGCCAAGCAGGGGCAATGGGCCATGTTCACAATAGATAAAAAATGAAAATAAGAAAAGCACCGAAAAGCATGAAAATGGCCCGTTGTAAAAGATGTCTTTCCTAATCCCTGTATATCACACACGGATTTACACAATAACAGTGCCATTAGTTAGGAACTGATAGCTGTAACAATTGCAGAGAGCTGTTATTATTACTGATTTGTTATGTAGCTTATACTAGTATTATACACCCCTCACAAAATGTTATATCGAAAAGCATACAAGTGACCCAAGGCAAGCCGCAACATTCAGTCATAAATTAGATTAATACCGTGAAGCACAGCGCAGTAAACAGCTTTCTAGAAGAATTTCATTGAGATTGTCAAATATTCACTCTTCTAGCACATTTCTTATCCATTTTGTAAAATAAACCAAAAACTTAGAATTCAATTGTAATGAATTTTATCTGCTAGTTTACTGTAAATATAATGCAGTTGTAATTAATTACAAATCATAAAATTAAATATCAACTCTTTTATCGAAATCATGGGATTTATTACACATCTTCGTTGAATTGTAAACACACGTTTGGATAATTGTTTATTTCAAATTAGCTGTGACTAGCAATGATAAAATTCCTATCGTAGTATGATATTATTTATTCATGTAACGCCGTGGAAATTCGGTTCTTCAAAAGGAAACATCCCGCAGCGAAATTAAAATCTTTTTACCCATACGAATTAAGCTATCTTAAAAAACTTACTCAGATATTCAATAATTGAAATATGACATAATTTCTGTACTCTATCACGTTTATGTCGTACAGAAGAATAATTTTCAATGACTTGGTACAGGCTTCGCACAATTTCTCAAAAAACAATGTTTTAAGGCCAATGTCAAGGCTTTCCTTGGCAAAATTAAGGTCAATAATTCAAACCGATGAGATCAAGCATGAGTGGTGTTCATAATTGTTGTTTAATTACATATACGGTACACACAGTGGAAACGTGACCCATAGAGCACCATAATAAACTTATTCACATATGCACAGCCATGATTACAATTAATTTGATTAAATTACTAAAATAAAAGATGAAAGATTAAATAGAAATTATTAGGATGTAGCTGGAATGATTCATTACAAATGTGCAAAAATTGATCAGGATCCGACGGAAAATAACTGCATTTCATTTATGCTACACTAATATAAGCAAGTCTATGGAAACAACGTCAACGTCCGAATTAGATCGAGAAACTCTACCTGCAACCCCACTGGAAATGTGCGAGGCTACAGCATTCTGCGACAGAAGTTTCGGTCTACGTCCGAATATAACTGACACGGTCTGTAGTTAAAGGAATATTCCAATGAAAAATGAAAAAGAGCCTTTTAAAACAATGTTTATGGATAAATCCTTCAACTTTGGCTAATAATTTTTAGCTAAATCACCAAATCTGCAATAAAAATTCAAAGTTGGGAAAAATCAAGTTTACCGGCATCGATGGGGGCGCCATATTGCTATCTCGAACGGTAAACGAGAGCGAGAAACACCGGGAATATGACGTCAGCGACACACCACGAAATTAGGAGACGCCGTTAGATTCAATGGTGGGCGGTGACGGCCCGTCTAACATGAGACTGTAACAACCGTCACGACTTCAGTAGAGACGTGCTGAATCCAGAATATTCTACTTCTATGATGCCCAAAGCAATAAATAAATATTTCTGACCAGCAGACTGCTTCAAAACTTCAGTACAGATTCAAAAGATCTCCCATGTGCGGACGTCACAAGGTTTGAACACTGACACTCACTGACATTTTTTAGAATTTTTATAAGCTTGAGACATCCTCATTAGGTTGAAATAAAGTGTTAAATGACTTTGCTGAAATAAGTGCATTTGTAAAAAAAATAGAAACGTAACTAGAATAATTTTTTATCAATTATATCACTAAAAAAAATAGACCTTCTAATGTGATCTTGTCGAAGCGAATCCTAAAAAGCGAATCCGCGATGATGGTGATATGGTTTCGTAATCAAAAGGAAATTGTTTATATCAATCAAAACACGATTGATTAATTTGAAAGATGGCATTTTCTATGTTGACGTGGAATTCACGTTTTTATCATATAAATCTTGGCTTGTTTGAGGACGAAAATATTTTTCTATTTATTTAGTTGTCGCCCGTACGAAACCAATTTTGATTACGAATCACTTAGGCGCACGACATTATACAGTGATTGGGAAGGACACTTTTGACAATGGGCCATTTTCATGGCTTTTAGTAATTTTCTGCATTTTAAAGGGGCCATTGCCCTTATATCAATAGTAAACTTCAAAATTTTAATGGGCCATTTTTTCAAAAAATGTGCAAATGTTGTTACGATTCTTGTTATGTTCACAAACCATGTTGATTATTTTCCAAAGGTATTTCAGCTAAACAATACGTAAAGAAATTAAAATGGAATTATGAGATACCATTAGTATACTATAACGATCAGTAAGGAATGGTGTTTTTAATAATATTAAAGATCTATCAACTCATCAGCAAGAAATAAAAAATAATATTATACTCACAAAATTTCTTTATATCATCGAGTGTTTTTTCTCTTTTAGTTGCTTTTAGTCGATGAAGCTGAAAATTCGATATTTGTTAAATAAAATAATTTATCTATTTAACTATTTTTTATTATTTAACAGAAGGATGTGATTTTAATTACAACAATGCACAAATTATCACAACGTATGTCTCTTAAACTCTTCATTTTTTTAAACAAAATACTATATTTACGTAATTTATGCATGCTTTACATTGAATATTTTCTTTTATATATTTTAAAAACAATTATTCTTACACGTTTATTGAATTATTTTTTCCCTTTTCAAACTGACTATAGAGGCTTTTTAAAAATCCAGAGATTGAATGTGAAAGAGTACCATATTTTGAAAAATCCTATCGTAGTAATTCTTGAGAAAATAACATGTTATTAATATCATTTTCGGAAAGATATAAAAATGCTATGCAAAAGTCTTAGTGATTGATAATATGTATATAACAGGTAAATCATTGACATGCACGTTTGATGTATCAAATTTCAATCAACGTTTTCTACTTTAAAAGTGTTAATTTTAGATAAAAGAAGGAGTATTTATACAGTACGGCAACATATTTCAGGTAAACATTAAACTTGTACCATGTTTTAATCAGAAAAAAATGCAAAGAACACATCAAGATATTATACTCTTGCTCGTTTTTATTTATTTTCTGTGTTCTTTTAGATAATGCATATATCGTTAATAATTCTAGACAAAACCGTATATTAGTCGTAGTTGCTTGTTGAATAATCTGTTCGACGACTGGGTCGTTCCGTAGGCACAACAATGTTTTACGTTAACAAAGTGCGCAGCGCACACATTCAGCAATACTAGTCAAATCATGGAAACTCCACTGCACAAAGATGTACGGAGTTTATAATGTAAGCTCCTTGCATCGATTTCTTGTGGTGTGTCGATGACGTCACATTTTCAAATAAAATGGCGACCACCGTCATCGCTCAAAGACGAAGGTTTAAAATTCTGTAAATACTTATCTCGTTGACAGAAAAATTTAATAATTTGTGAGAATGTCTTTTATAACTCAAACTTTTGCTAGAATTAAGTTGAAATCGTACTGGAATATTCCTTTAAACTGTCATGAAAGTCTGTGAAAATATCGCAAAGAAGCCTCAAGTGACTGTATCAACGTACGTTTTAGAAATTTTACGATGATACAAGAATACTTGTGTGAATAAACTGTAGTGTTTTGAGCATTGCTAGCAAAACGAGGCTTGGAATTATCAAAACAAACAAGCTTGTACCGAGTGAACTTTGAAACAGCTGATCGTCAATGATCAAATAGTTTCCAAACTCCTCACTACTCATGTGACGAAACAACGTCATACAAGTCAGTTGAGCAATGCGGTTCGCGGTGAGGAGTTTGTCCGTGTTTTCTTTCTAGTGCCTTTGTCACAGGATTTTACATAATAAATGCATGAATACCGTAACTCGGTTATTGTCGATTCGAACTAAAACATAAATTACAGTGAATGTAGATGATAAAATATTGCAATACAATAGAACGAAATGTACAGTGCACGTACTTTCAGCCTGAACTGTAGGCCTACTGTACGGCTGCAATTTTTAAAATTCAAGTAACATCGGCTACTGTTTCGAATGCTTTTGTTGAAATAACAGGTATTCAAAGCTTCATTTAAACTTTCTTTACTGCCATAATGTTTTAACGAAAATGTGTACTTACCTTTGATAGGGAAAGTAAATCCTTTGCCGGTAAAATTAGAAAAAGACTGTTTGCGTGTAGCGACTCTTCAAGTTTACGCGACATCAAACATGGCGACGATAATGACGTCATAACTAAAAATGATGACGTCAGAGGATTTTGTGTTGGCGCGTAAAGACAAAAATAGATTTCCAAGCCCACAAGTCAGCAAGCTTTATATTATTTTATTTATTCAAGAAGAGTATTGTGTTCAAACATTATAAAAAGTAATGCATCATTGAATTAAAAATCTTAACTTTACCTAATCAAGTCTAAGATACCTCCACATTTAGCAAAATCCTTAAATTTTATTTATTATAATCACATTCAATTGTCATCAATCTATTCTAAAATTTTAATTAATTTGGGGCCTTAGGCTTATAGTGTTTTAAAGGCCAGGGCTATTTAATCTTTTTATGTCGGAACGCATGAACTAGTAAAATATAACAATGATTAACCAGAAAAATTCAATTACACAGAGGTAGGTCTAGCTCACGTCGCTAGGACGTTGTGAGGACGTCTTGACATATGAATTACGTTCTGAGGACGTCGTGACAACGTAACCGTAGCGATATGTTGAATATTCTTCATCTGTGCGTGTTTTCCTTGATAGACAATATTTCATTGTAGGCCTATTTATAATCGAATAGAGAGATCAAGCAAGCTAAGCTTACACAAACATAAGTGATGTAACTATCATTTCGGACTCTAATTGAATGAGAATGTCATTTAATACTGTTCTTACGACAGAAATATTTTGTATTTCATTAATCAAAGTTTTATCGGATTTCTGAGTTTAAAGAAAACAAAATGAGACATGTAGGCCTACAGCTTTAACTGTATGTCAAATGATTAACGACTACACTTTTGGAAATGCATTTTAAGACTTGAAGTGAGAATGCATGGTTGTGGGCTAACTAACTAATCGAGACAGGGAAGTACCCGATAAACTAAAAATTGTTGCAACTGAAATAGGAAAGATTGATATTTATTGACTATTTGCCCGGCGTTTATAAATATATTGCGATTGGTGGTTGCCTTGCAAAACTGAGACCATGAGAGCAACTCCGTGAGTTGTGTTGGGTCGCATTCTTATGACCAACTTTATAAACAGTGTCATTTGATCAGGAAGTATCGAGTGTCGAAAGAAACTCACATTTTAAAGCTAAGCGACTTTTTATAGTAGGCCTAACAATAAGAAAGTTTGATTTGCTATTGTGATCGAAAACCGGACAATCACGCGAGTCAATTAGTCAAACTTCATATATTTAAAACTTATCGAAAACAATCAGAATGGCATTAAGGAGTTGATACTGATCGATTAGTTATATAACTAATCTATTTAAATTTGTGAATTTATGACTATAATTATATAATATTTGACTGTTTTCAGATTTTCAATGAAATTAAGTTTTTTCCCATGATTTGAGTGTGGGATTATTTGATATATAATGATTTTTATCATATACGTTCATATTAAATCAATAAATCGAATACTTATAAATATGTAATGAAAAATATAATTAACTATATATATCCATCTTTCTTTTGTGATTACATAAACTTTGGCATAGTTTTCCTTCTGTAAACGTTATCAGGACGTTGTGAGGACGTTAGACTTTACGTGACATAACAACGTTAAAGTTACGTAAAAAGTACGTACAATCTATCGTTGTAACAACGTTGGGGAATGACGTTATATTTCACGTACTTAGTACGTCTCAGATACGTATCAGAATTACGTAACCAAAATAAAGGGTTTCACTAGACCGTTGGGCAAATATAACTGTAAGTCCTCTCTCGTTTTAGTATTTCATGGGTTAATGTGGATTTATTTTTCATATTTCTCAATAACTTTCCTTGATTTATGTGCTGTAAAAACTTCGTAATCAGGACGTTGTGAGGACGTTAGACTAGACGTCACAATACTACATAATAGTTACGTAATAAGTACGTAGAACATAACGTCGGAACAACGTTGAGAAATTACGTTATGTTTAACGTCCGAAGTACGTTCCAGCGACGTCCAAAAACTACGTTACCAAAACACGACCTTCCGACAACGTCGTATCTACGTCCTGTGTTAGCTGGGTACACAAAGCAGACGTGCGTAATATACTTAGATTTGTTAGTAGTGTTGATTATAGTGATTGCTACACAAAGCAGACGTGCGTAATATACTTAGATTTGTTAGTAGTGTTGATTAAAGTGATTGCTACACAAAGCAGACGTGCGTAATATACTTAGATTTGTTAGTAGTGTTGATAATAGTGATTGCTACACAAAGCAGACGTGCGTAATATACTTAGATTTGTTAGTAGTGTTGATTAAAGTGATTGCTACACAAAGCAGACGTGCGTAATATACTTAGACTTGTGAGTAGTGTTGATTAAAGTGATTGCTACACAAAGCAGACGTGCGTAATATACTTAGATTTGTGAGTAGTGTTGATTAAAGTGATTGCTACACAAAGCAGACGTGCGTAATATACTTAGTTTTGTGAGTAGTGTTGATTAAAGTGATTGCTACACAAAGCAGACGTGCGTAATATACTTAGATTTGTTAGTAGTGTTGATTAAAGTGATTGCTACACAAAGCAGACGTGCGTAATACTTAGTTTTGTGAGTAGTGTTGATTAAAGTGATTGCTACACAAAGCAGACGTGCGTAATATACTTAGATTTGTTAGTAGTGTTGATAATAGTGATTGCTACACAAAGCAGACGTGCGTAATATACTTAGATTTGTTAGTAGTGTTGATTAAAGTGATTGCTACACAAAGCAGACGTGCGTAATATACTTAGACTTGTGAGTAGTGTTGATTAAAGTGATTGCTACACAAAGCAGACGTGCGTAATATACTTAGATTTGTGAGTAGTGTTGATTAAAGTGATTGCTACACAAAGCAGACGTGCGTAATATACTTAGTTTTGTGAGTAGTGTTGATTAAAGTGATTGCTACACAAAGCAGACGTGCGTAATATACTTAGATTTGTTAGTAGTGTTGATTAAAGTGATTGCTACACAAAGCAGACGTGCGTAATACTTAGTTTTGTGAGTAGTGTTGATTAAAGTGATTGCTACACAAAGCAGACGTGCGTAATATACTTAGTTTTGTGAGTAGTGTTGATTAAAGTGATTGCTACACAAAGCAGACGTGCGTAATATACTTAGATTTGTGAGTAGTGTTGATTAAAGTGATTGCTACACAAAGCAGACGTGCGTAATATACTTAGATTTGTGAGTAGTGTTGATTAAAGTGATTGCTACACAAAGCAGACGTGCGTAATATACTTAGATTTGTGAGTAGTGTTGATTAAAGTGATTGCTACACAAAGCAGACGTGCGTAATATACTTAGATTTGTTAGTAGTGTTGATTGTAGTGATTGCTACACAAAGCAGACGTGCGTAATATACTTAGATTTGTGAGTAGTGTTGATTATAGAGATTGCTACACAAAGCAGACGTGCGTAATATACTTAGATTTGTGAGTAGTGTTGATTAAAGTGATTGCTACACAAAGCAGACGTGCGTAATATACTTAGATTTGTTAGTAGTGTTGATTGTAGTGATTGCTACACAAAGCAGACATGCGTAATATACTTAGATTTGTGAGTAGTGTTGATTAAAGTGATTGCTACTCAAAGCAGATGTACGTAATATACTTAGACTTGTAGGTAGTGTTGATTAAAGTGATTGCCACACAAAGCAGACGTGCGTTATATACTTAGATTTGTGAGTAGTGTTGATTGTAGTGATTGCTACACAAAGCAAACGTGCGTAATGTACTTAGATTTGTGAGTAGTGTTGATTAAAGTGATTGCTACACAAAGCAGACGTGCGTAATATACTTAGATTTGTGAGTAGTGTTGATGAAAGTGACTGCTACACAAAGCAGTTTTAGGTAATATACTTAGATTTGTGAGTAGTGTTGATTAAAGTGATTGCCACACAAAGCAGACGTGCGTAATATACTTAGATTTGTTAGTAGTGTTGATTAAAGTGATTGCTACACAAAGCAGTTTTAGGTAATATACTTAGATTAGTGATTAATGTTGATTATACCACGACTCTATTGTTTGGACCCGTGGTATAACTAACCAAAATGTTAGTTATACTACACCAAAGAATCAGCCGGAACTACTTTCATTTAACCCTTCTCATGGCATACTAAAACAGAATGTATCACGATCTTTTTAACTGCAACGGTTTGACAAATACCTTCAATTTCAAATAACGACAAACAACAATAGGACAACTTTTATTATTTCTTTTGTACATTTTTCATGTTTTGTTAATGGTTCTGTCGGGAGCCTTGTCATCGTTTGAGTCGTGACAGCCGGAAGACGTCGTTTTGACCTGAGAACCACTGCTGACCATTTCTTCGTTCAACACGTCTCTTCTCTTTACACAAACGATACACCCATTTGAATCTTTTCCGTTTTAGGGATATTTTCTTTTCTCCTGGACAGGCGTCATGTTTGTCGTTCCATAAAAGACCTGCAAAGAGAGAATAGAGATAGACAATATTTTTAGAGGCTTAAATACATGATGAACTGAAAATTTTCTTCATTGTACGATTTTGTAATTCCCGTCATCCTTTGATGACTTATATACTATATCTTTATCATTAACTGTGACTTATTCCATGCTTCAACAAAAACAATTCTTAACCCGCAGCCCTATCAATAAACATTGTATTTTTTGGGAAGAAATTATTAATTATGATTTTTTGAGAGATTGTTCCATAGTTCGGATAACAATAATTACTGCAAATTTATATCTAAATTTAATTAAATGATCAATGACAGAAACCTCATTATCTAGCCATGACAGACCAGGACATTGCACCATTTAAACAACTGTACTGTTAAACAGACAGTCAGTGATAATTATGGCAATTCAGTCAAAACATCTCGCATGTTCATTCGAATGTCAAAGTAAGGTAAAATAATAGATGTCAATTTTTTTCTTGAAAACGTTATTGAACATCAAATTGAAGCATTCTTTGAAAATAAAGAATCTATGACCAGTCAATATACACTGTTTCTTACGAAAGGAGAGAACATCCTAATAGGTAATAACTAAAACATCTTAGTAAATGAATTCCAGCGTTCTTCCTCAAGTGTATCCGACACGAAAACATATGCAATGAAGAGACAAAGTTGCAAACTAATTGTAGTTCCTTCAACAGACCATTTAATGCTCTTAAATATCTTATTTACTTCAAGATTGCACCTTTGTCGGTAGAAACACTTCCAAATTCTAAATGTGCATGTTAAATTCTTCGAGAGGAAAGTAATCACCTGTCATTTGGGCGCATCATCCATGTTTGTAGAGAAATGTTGCCTACGTCCTCACCTTCCATTGAACACAGTGACAATGTCGCCTTCTCCGAAAGCCCATGTCGTTTTCGTCATGGAGTGCACGTGCAAAGCATGATCCACGCGCTGTTATTGTTACCGTAGTTTTCTACCTAAATGCTGCTCAATGGACAGTTTTTTAAAGACACGAAGCATGAGATAACTATAGAACACATTTTAGAGAATATTTGGTAGCTTCTAAAAAGCGTGATGAGGCACATTGTTTGGTATAGCTAACATAGTTCAACGTATCTTTACAATTTGCGTATGGTATTTTACAAGATATGTTTTGTTTATATATGTCGTTGTGTTGGTCGTGGTATAAGTAAGTTATACGACTCGTATTGGTCGTCTAGTCCACGACATGGTTGGTTATACGACTCGCCGCTCCGCGGCTCGTCGTATAACCAACCATGTCGTGGACTAGACGACCAATACTCGTCATATAACTATTACTTAAAGCATATGCTACACAAGGCAGATGTGCTAATATACTTAGATTTGTGATTAATGTTGATTAAAGTGATTGTTACACAAAGTAGATGTACGTTATATACTTAGATTAGTGATTAATGTTGATTTCAGTGATTGCTACATAAAGCAGATGTACGTAATATACTTAGATTTAAGAGACGTGTTGAATTAAGTGATTGTTACACAATGCAGATGTACGTAATGTATTTCGATTTGTGATTAATGGTAATTAAAGTATAATTGCTACACAAAGCAGACGTACGTTATATACTTAGATCCCATTAACTTGACAAAATTCCTTTTGGAATGTTTTGATATGTTCTTATATTCTTCCTCAAAACTCATTAGCGTGTTATTAAAGACTGTCAAATTCCAGGTGTGGTCATCCAAAGACTTCTTTACCAGCACAAGGAAGTGTTATAAATTTCTGCTGGAACCATTGCCAAATTATTCGTAAGGTACCTTATAGAACAAATCAAATTGGAACCAGTGATTTCGTACGAGAAACCGTTTCGTAGAAGGTCTTTTCGTAAGAGTGATCGATGTTTGTTATATGAATATAAATATTCTTTTACAAATATTTTAGGCCTATTTTCGAAGTTGTTTCATGCATCATGCCAATTAAACGAGTGTATGAGTTGATATGATGTAGAAAAAAGTTCGAATTTGTTGTTAAATCTTTGGGTGGCACTGTACTTCTGATGAACTTTAGATTTTGGAGGACGCACTAACTTACACAAGAATCTCTAGTTTAAATCGAAAATGTTGTTTTGATAGTGTATGCGAAAGAAAACTTATTGATAATTTCAAAAATATGATGCAAAATACAATGCAATCAAATTTTACTATTATATATATATATAATGTCCAGACCCTGCATTGAACAGCACATTCGCAGGCCTGTTTGTTGGAAGCCACATGTACTTTTGCGCGATAAAATTAAATTAAAGGATAACCAGAAAGGAAGAATAATTTTGGAAATCTGCAAAATTATTTATCATAGTGCTCAGACTTCATTTATGTACCAAAAGGTTTAAGTTATGACATGTAGGCCTATATATTGGCCTCTTTCAAATTTAACATTTAAGTTCTTGTTTAGCAAAAAAAACAACCGACAATTAAGGTAAACGTACATAATTATATAAAAGGGTGGTGCTCCATTTTGATTAAATCTAGTTTTTAAAAAATTAGACTACTGTTATGTTGGATCCAGATTCCGGAAGAAGCAAGTTCGTACACAAAACAATTCGTAGATACGACGGGTAAAGAACTGGAACAATTAAGACTTTTGATAATTTCGAAAACTTTTAACGAGCTGAATACAGAAAAAAGGTTTGGACGTGTAAATATTCGCAATAGAATTTATATAAACGTTCATGATGAATATACTTCGTAAGTGTCGGGTGGACACTAATTTGTTTGTAAGTTTCACAAGCGAAAAGAGGTACTGTTGCTTAAAACATGCTCACATGGTTGATAATATAAATATGGAAATGTATCATTTATTTGTAACTTATTGTTTCAAATATTACTTTTCCTTTTGATATTGTGCTATGCGAAAATGTTCCTATGGGACGAGTTCATTTTGGGTACGAATTCGCCTAACACCTCCGACATCCGGGAATTTCCAATATGGCTGCCCCCATGTAACTACGTGTCAGAATAATTTGTTAGCTTGAGTTCTTTGTTGAAGAATCGCTTCGTGCTTGCAGTTGATTCAAAATGAATTATTTAACAGCCAAGAAAGGTAAATATCAGAACACTCGTTACATATGCAAAATAATTTGTAAAAATAGCCAAAATAATGTTTTCTTTGCCTATTTTTCTTCTGAAACAATTTTACAAACATCAAATTGGCATTAATAACTTAATGTAACATAACTATTCTTTTATTCTGCAAATGCAAATAAAGTTTGTTCTAGCTCATTTTAATTTTTGTAATGATTTATGAAAATGGTAATAAATGGTATGAAATGTAAATGTAAAAATATAAATTTCTTTGTTCCAGTTGGAGCTCTGCTAGTAGTTGTGTGGCTATCAATTTTCTGTTACATTTGGTTCCCTGACATTATCCCAGACTTCCTCCATCTGAGATCTGGCAGCAAACAGACAAAATCAAGTGAGTACTTATTGCATTTGATGAATTCTTTTAGGTCTACATGTGCAGGACCATATATTCAAAGACGTAAATAGTTCTATTTACGTCTTTGATATATTCAAATATATTTTGTTGGCATTATATTTCCTGCAGTATGTAAGTAAATATTATTCTCTGGTAGCATACACGCTTGACAAGTGAGTAGTTTTTGAACTAGTTTAGATAACCTAAACTTCGCTTTATGTGCGATAACTGCGCACGTCGATGTAGTAAGACGTCTAGCATGCTGGACTATTTTTGAACCAACTAGGGAATACAGCTACTTCTGACAGGCATTGTTACGGGTAAAAAAATTGGACTCGAGTAGTCAAGGGGTCAGAGTGGACTCTTGACACAGGTATCAAAATTTGATCTTTACCCAAGAAATCATGTAATTGTTATATTAGATATAATTAACATATATTTCAACTTAAAAATTGTCCAATATGGAAAATGTTTACAGCAGTGTCTTGAAACATTATAGTTGATCACCTGTCTTCACACATAACAGGCAAACAGACTAAAATACATTATTTAAATAATTTACAGTGACGTCCTTATTTCTAGTCCTCCAGCAAACAGTTAGACCCTCCTCATAGTACCTTGGTTCGAGTACTTGAAGCCCTACATAGTAATCAATTTAATTCTTTATTTCGGTATGCGTGGCCTTCGGCCCATATACAGGTAACAGTGAGCAGGTTGGAGATGTAACAATAACAATTGGCTCCTCAGACGGAGTGCATGATGAATAAAGAGCTGTAGTAAAATAATAACGTCTGTATCACATGATGACATTAAATTGATGAAACTGTATTTTAAATCATATGGCCTGCAGACAGGCAGTACATTTGTTAATGTCAAGTTGTTAAAGGCTGGACAAACCATAATAAAATGAAATTCATCTTCAATATGATCCAGTTTACATACTCTACATAGGCGCAGTGATCTTATAACATTACTATATCGCCCAAGTTCAACTTGAAGTCTTACCATACTGATACAAAGTTTCGTCATTTTGCGACGGTAAAGTGAACAATCACTATGAGTTAAATACAATTCCGGTTTTAAATTCATTACAGAATAAACATGTGCCCTCTCCTCTTTACAGGAAAACTGCCTGATGGCTTTGGTAAGATTGAGAACACCGCTAAAGACCGACCAGCACAGCTTGGTATCCACCAAGACTCGCCGGATGTGGTTCATGTTTGTATCACCACATCAAAAGACACAATTGGAGGAGCCATTGCCCTAATTAATAGCATTGTCTCCAATACACACAGTCCTGTCATGTTCCACCTCGTCAGTGACATGGAGAGCATGGATCATATCAGGTAACCATGGTAACAATTTTTAGCTCACCTTTACAAAGTAAATGTGAGCTTATGTCATGGCGCTTCGTCCGTCGTCCGTCTGTCCGTCCGTCCGTCTGTCCGTCCGTCCGTCCGTCCGTAAACTTTCACGAAAAAGACTACTCCTCCTAAACGAATTCAGATATCATTCTGAAATTGTAGTATGTTATACCCATGGTGATTCCCCACAGAAAGGTAGACGTTTCAGTTTTGAGAATCCAAGATGGCCGCCATGACAGCCATATTGAATTTTCAATTAGATTTCATGAAAAAGACTACTCCTTCTAAACGAATACAGATATCATTCTGAAATTGTAGTATGTTATACCCATGGTGATTCCTCACAGAAAGGTAGACGTTTCAGTTTTGAGAATCCAAGATGGCCGCCATGACAGCCATATTGAATTTTCAATTAGATTTCATGAAAAAGACTACTCCTTCTAAACGAATACAGATATCATTCTGAAATTGTATTATGTTATATCCATGGTGATTCCTCACAGAAAGGTAGACTTTTCAGTTTTGAGAATCCAAGATGGCCGCCATGACAGCCATATTGAATTTTCAATTAGATTTCATGAAAAAGACTACTCCTTCTAAACGAATACAGATATCTTTCTGAAATTGTAGTATGTTATACCTATTGTGATTCCTCACAGAAAGGTAGACGTTTCAGTTTTGAGAATCAAAGATGGCCGCCATGGCAGCCATATTGAATTTTCAATTAGATTTCATGAAAAGACTACTCTTTCTAAACCAATCTAGATATCATTCTGAAATTGTAGTATGTTATAACTATGGTGATTCCGCACAGAAAGGTAGACGTTTCAGTTTTGAGAATCCAATATGGCCGCCATGGCAGCCATATTGAATTTTCAAATAGATTTCATGAAAATGACTCCTTCTCCTAAACCAATCTAGATATCATTTTCATATTGTAGCATGTTATACCTATAGTGATTCCTCCCACAAAGGTAGACGTTTCAGTTCTGAGAATCCAAGATGGCCGCGATAGCAGCCATATTGACTTTTCAGCTGCAGATGACACATCATTATTACTAAATTTTAAACTTTCATCAAGTGATCACTGGCACCATATAAATTCTCTAATTTGAACTTACTAATCATAATATTATCTTGAATATGGAATATTTAAGATTGTCATGCAAGTTGTTCTATATTTTTAAGTGTTTCTAAAACATTAAGATGAAAGACAAACATAATTAATTAATTTGTTTAAAATATTTATGGCAACTAGCTGCAAAAACCCAATGACATTAAACATCATGTTGAATTTTAAACAATGGTATCTCCCTTATATTCCTTTAAATACCACACAAAAGGGGTCAACCAGAGTTCAGATATTCCTGTTGAGTCCACTATGCATTTCTAATACACATCCCAATACAGGCTGCTAGCATCACAGTCTCAGCTGCTAGTCTGTTGCATAATCAACCTGACCCAATTGATATGGTAGAGCATTATGCTATATGGCCATGTGTATGCAATAAGAGTTATGGAAGTTAGACTTGTATTCTCATGACAGTGATATGTTCTTTCTAAGAAAAACAACTTACACAAAATTTGTCAACAGTAAGCTTTGTGTTTAGCAATCTACATGATAAGTTGATGTGGAAAGAGTTATTTTACATCAGGTTCCACTTCCTGTGTTTTACACATATTTGTACCATTTCTATATCTAACAGAAGTTCTTCTTGACACAAAATTAATTTAGGACATAAGCTAACTATATTTTGTGAAATTATATATATTTTTCACAACAATTCATGTTCTCATGTTCAAGTCTTTTAATACCTCACATAAGGGCTTAGCCAGAGTTCAGGTTTACATGCTCAGCACACTAGGGTGCTTCTCCAAATATACGTACACAAAGCCAAATACACAAATTGCTACACTCTCCTTAAGGATCTTGGGCTAGCAGCCCTGCCTGCTTGTATATTGCATAGTAATCCTGACCTAATTGATAAATAGAACATAATGGACTTTATGGAAAGTATATAAATTGTCTTTATGAAAAGTATACTTGTATTCTAATAATAGTAATACTTTTTACAAATAACAATTTAAACAAGTCAAGAATAAGCTTTTGTGTACAACAATCTGCACGATGAGTTAATATTAACAAGTCAAGAATCTGCTTTTATGTACAGTAATCTACATGATAAGTTAATAATAGAGGTATTTTGTATCAGGTTCCAGTTCCAATACCATGTGTTTTATAAATACCTGTAAAACTAAATGATAATTGTATCATGCTGAAGGGGTTCTGGGAAAAACATGTCATCATAGAAGTCATTATTTTTCAATTAGATTTCAGGCCAAGTACTACTCCTACTAAATCAATTAAGATATCATTCTGAAAAGCGAGTATTTTTTTATATAGTGATTCCTGACAAAGACGCATTTATTTTATTATCAAGAATCCAAGATGGTCAATATGTCAAATATATTGAATTTTCAATTATATTTCATGAAATTCATTGAAAAGAATACATTTCCTGATCAATCAAATCAATGTCATTATATTTGTATTGATACGCTTGTTGTAATATTTATCAACACTATAAATACAGTTACAAAAAGATGTATGAATCATCTTTATCTGCGAACAGCCTGAAGCATGACTGTTTTAATAAATCCTTTTTAATAAAACATAAAATGATAAAAGTTGTTCACTCCATCAGTGGGTTACATAATTCCTGACACTTCATATATGGCAAATAACATAGCCAGTGAGGGATAAATAAAAAATTTTTATTCATCTATATCTGATTACGGTCTGAACAATGATTATCTAGATAATTATAATGATCATTCAATTCAAACAAATCCTTTTCAAAAGCATTTAAAATGATTAAATTTGTTCACTCCCAACACTAACTGTAAGGTTTTTTTACTCCTTTGTTCCCATGCAATTAATTTATTCCAAATTGAAAATTTTGGTTAATGAATAACTAATTATCTTCTATTTTGTTTGTCATGCTAATAAAAGATATAATATTCATCTTCAAAACAGCATTCATTGAACAGCTGTCTGAACAATTCTTTTTTTACAAAATCTTTCTCACCAATTCTCTCTGTTAGTTAAGAAACTTCAATAAACATATTACTGAGTTGACCTCCAGATTATTTCCATTGCAAACCTCTCTTTTACCCCCACCCCTTCTATCCCCCCCCCCCCCCCAAACACCCCATTTCCCCTCCTATCCTTCCAGCCCCTCTCCTGCAACTCTCCTCTAAAGGGTATCTGTATTGCATATTGAAATGAGGGGAGGACACTCACTATATGGAATAACAGTAACTTACATAAGAGGATAAGTTACATAAGCTACATGCAGGTGCAAGAGGTCATCATAGGTCATCATATCTAGTAATTAGCATAAACCTCCATGTTGCTAGCCTATTCTGACCAATCAGATTGCACTAACATATGTCAAGATTTAAGATACAATGTATTCAGAAATCTTCAGTTAGAATTACATGAGACATTGACCTGGACAGTTTACTTTGGCAATTGGACTTATCACTAGCTGAATTTGTGATTTGTGTCAGAGGGATATATTCCAAATGTTTATGTGCATCATCTTTTTAGTTCTTTGGAAGTTGAGAGTGTGACTAAATGAATACTCCTAAACCAATCAAGATATCATAATGAAATTAATACGGATGCCCACATAAAAGTAGCATTTTGAAGATTAAAAGTACAAGATGGTCACCAATTCAGCCATAGATATACAAAAAAGTTATACAAAAACCTAGTGCTTGTTAACAAATCATGATTATATATCATTCTTGTATTAATGTTTGTTCAAGCTCTAGTGGTTTCCAACAGAAGAATAGCATTTTAAAAGATAAAAAAATCATGATGGCAGCCATAATCAATTATATAAAAGATGGTTACATGTATAATTAAACCATTTTACCACATCATTCATTTTAAGGTGAGCTTCTGTACCCTCGGTACTTTTATTTTATTTGTATTTCATAAATATATTGAAGATATAGAGAATCTCACCCAAGTGTCTTCCAGTCTTTGTAAACCTAGCCTCAATATTATCCGTTTCATTCCTATACTGAGTCTAGAAAGGTCTAGTAGATGCCTAGATGGGTCACGTCTGCGACCTATGACCCTCCAACGTTATACATGCGAAGGCAGACTATTGTGGCTTGATAAGATGAGTTCTGATTGGTCAATTCGATACTTGGGCTGACACGACCCTCTATTAGGCCTTTCTAGACTCAGTATAGGAGTGAAACGGATAATATTGAGGCTAGTTTACTTAGACTGAGTGTCTTCTGATATAAAATATATTAACACGAGTTGATGAAAGTAACAAATATCTGAGGCTTGCTGAGTATTGGAATGTTTGATATCAGAAGACACGAGGGTAAGATTCTATTTATCATCTGTAATCATTCTTCATTAGTTTTTATTAGTATTTTCACGAGAGATGGATCCATGAGTGAAAATATTGGCCTTATTTTGTCAAGAGATAACACACTTAAAACAAAAGATATTCTGTTTATTGTATGTTTCTCTTGTCGAAAAAGATTTATATCCAAAGTGCCTTGACTCGAGAGTGTTTTTGAGAAATCATTACATTGTTGCATTGGAACTTAGCGACGATGATGATGTCAGGTTGATTGTAGAAGTGATGTTAAACCATGAAACCATTGTACACATGATGTCATATCCTCTGAAATTTTGAAGGACTTAAAAAATGAATATCAATCAGTTGCAAGAATACTTTTGGAAAATTGAGAAAATACTGTCTCTCAGCACATACGTCATGTTAACATTCTGTAAAATTGAACATTGATTGGCTAAAAAGCTGCATTCTAGAAGTTGATATGATTAATGAGGCGAAATTATTTTAGTGACAAGTTCCTTATCCAAATATTATTTCTCTGTATTCGATTTTAACTCTGGTTGGGCAATATTACAGTCATTACTGACTTAGTCTTGATAAGATAGTGAGAAGCTGATGATTCCTTATATGAATTATTACCCATATGCAGTGTTTAAAATATAGCCCGTCCATCAGTCCTTGACTGGCTACTTTTCGCCAGGACTGGTTCCTTTTTGGTCAGGACTGGTAACTTTTCACTTTTTCCCCTTTATTTTTCCCTTTGGAATTGACCAATCAATTTTCAGGACAGGCTAGGTTTCAAATCTATTTTATACACTGCCATATGGTTGAAAATAGTGACATATTTTCAATATGAGCACTGGTGCACATATCACTTTTGCCAAGCAAAGTTTGTTGAAGCGCGAGTTCCATTATTTTTTCGCCTGTGAGGTAGTAGCACCATTGTTTGTGACATCACTGTAGCGACCTTCAAAAGGAAATCTTGTTTCTCGGATATTTCTAAGAGTAAAATCAAATAGACTAGGAAATTTTTTCCGCTTTAGCTTGGGTTATACAAAAATTCATACTAGTTCCGTTACTCCGTAAAAGTCATATGTTTTTTCGTGTGTTGCAGTATTTGGATCAAACAGACCAAGTTGCAGACCATCAACTATGAGCTGAAAGGGTTTCCGTTCGAGCTGGTTCAGGGAAAGATCAAAGTGCGAGGTGGAAGACAGGAATTAGCCAGTCCGGTAGATGGATTTTGATAAAGGAGGACAGATTAATGAAGAATATGCTTGGACTAATAACAATATAGGGACATATTAGAGTTGTATTGAAACAGTCATGTCCCAATACAATACGTATCCTTATACTCAAGATTGATAAGATTTATATGATACATGTCACATCAGTGTCCGAAATAACCACTAGCCCGGTAGCCCGATGCTAGTTAAAATTTGCCTGGGCAAGTAGAAAAATAGAAATGATAGCCCGGTTGGCTAGTGTGGATTGGTATATCAAAAATATTTTGACTTCTTTTCATTACATTTTGTTAATAATTCAGTTACTATTTTGTGTCAGTTTCTAATCACCCTCATCACATGCCAAGACCTCTTGAGATGAAATGTGTTTGATTTTAAAACAATGAATGCCCGAAAACAGTTTTATCTTTATTTAAATGGGCTAGTAATTTTTCTTTTGGGCTAACAATTTGCTAGTTTGCTAGTGATCTTGAAAAATTATTTCAGACACTTTGTCACAATACACTTTTTTCAGGGTATTTGATAGGGAAAAGGAAACTCGAAAAAAATCTTAATTCTTCTGTTAAATAAGCAAATTTAAAGTCAATGATGTGTATCATGATACAGTCATTGTATCATAATATGTATATCGTCTAATTTAGTATCACGATTCCCAATGAATCAAATATTGACACAACTCAATCTCTATTACATATATAAGTTACATAAGAAATTGTTTTGTTACTCATCATAGAATAGATAATTCTCTCCCCAAGGGGGTATCTCAAGTCGTAAAATCTTGATCTAACCTCTGATGTAATGAGAAAATTTTTTGGGTCTGATTGGATGCTATCAAAGTTAGTTAAGCAATAAGCCATGCTTTTTTAGGTCTTCAAGACGAAAGTCTAGAAGACCTATTGTTATTATCCGGATTATTATTATTATTATTTTTTATTATTTGTACCGATTTTGTGAACGCTCTACAGCCCAAACGACTCAACCGAATTTCTTGAAATTTTCAGGGATTGTAGCCTGTATCCCAACTTAGATTATCCTCGAGCCAGATTTTTGAATTTCAATTTTTGTTTTGAGTTACCTCCCTTTAACGGAAAAACTTCAAACCTCAATTTCTCGGTAACTAAGGGAGATAATTTCATAAAACTTTCACCAAAATGTGGGCAGCAACATTCCCCATCGATTGAACCCATAGCGGTTTTCGGCCGTATAAATAGATTTTTTTCTATTTTCGAAAAACTGAAATTTTGGCGACATTTCGCGCTTCTGACGGTACGCGTCTTTGAAAATCTTCTCCTCACTAACGGCAATACATACAGACGCATGCTATAGCTCATTTGAAAGCTGAATGAATGCTGTTTAATCTATACTCCCCTTTTAGGCATCCATTTTTATCGGTTTTTGAGCTACAGCAGTTTCAAAAAAGATCTTTTGAAATAAAGGATTTTTATGCATCACGTTCAAAGGGGCACTTCTCTGTAAGGAAATGTCAAAAATGAAATCTGTTTGATGCATTCTGTTCGACAATGATAGTTGAACAAGTTCAGTACAGGTCATTATTATACAAAAGTTGATATTAAAGGAAATATGTGGACATAAAGAGATTTTTTACGTTTTTCGGCGATTTTAACATTTTTCGAGGGTTATTTTACTTTGAGAATTTTAGTTTCAAAACTGTTTCAGATAGAAATTTTATCATTGATGTTTTGTGGAGCAGATGTAATGAGTAGACGGAAAAAAATATCAACGAGTGATGATAAAATTATTTCTGTCCATGAACGGTCCTTGAATATTGCGATTTTTGGAAAATCCTAATTTTTAGCACATTTCAAGGTTCCACAGTTTCTTTATTAATAAAGATATCTTTTAATTGATTGTATTTTCACATACGCCATTCCAAGCACAACTTTTACTATGTTGTACCTTATCATAAAAATTTTGATAGTTAAGGAGAGAGAAGGACCAACATGGAGTAGGGGTAAAACAATCTTCAAATTTCAGTGTTTTCTTTACATTACAACGTTAAATCACATGTATCTCGAAAACGGTGAGAGATAATTTAGCCAAATTTGTTCTGCTACTAAGAATAATATTCTCTGAAGAATGGTGTCATAGCTGATATTGGCCACCATGATGAATTTTTCTGAAAAGTCTTTAACACTGAATGTCAAGTGGAATTTGGTCATTTTGATAATGTATTAGCTACTGTTTACCTCTTAGACAAAAAGTCATGTGAAGGTCAAACACTGTGTGAAGGTCAAACAGGAATCTTGAAGACCTAAGTATTGACGCGTCAATCCTAGTTTGGTGTAGTTATTGTGAAAACCTCAAGCATTTCTGTATCCTCTGGAAAACAAGAATTTATCCAAATATGCACTTTACACTTCGATTGGCTTTGACATTAAAGAATCTTATGACTTGAGCTAGCTTTGTTGGAACAGAATTTGAGGAAATAAGTTTTTGATGTTCCATAGAGAAAAGGCAGTTAGAATCTTCCATTAAGTACAAGATGGGCTACAATTATAGACTGTTGATGAGATTGATGTTTATTTTATGAACTTATAACAGCATTTTTTCCCTTATGTCTATGCCTGCAGAAGTTATAATTCAATTTAAGCAAGTGTGTTTTTATTGACAACCGTATTTGTTTCTCTTATTTCAGATGAATTATGCAAGATATTACCTACCATTGATGTTCCCCAAATTGAGAAAAAGGATCATCTTTATTGATGATGATTCCATAGTTCAAGGTGAGAGGCTTTGTGTTTCCTTCCTCAACTAATGCAATCTTTTTATTAGATTTTTTTCCAAGGTGAGAGGCTTTGTATTAGACAATTCTCAACTAATGTAATCTTAACTTCTTTGAGAGGCATTTTAGAAGTTGGAATGAACATAATGCTGAGGAATATATGGATGACAACTTCTTTGTTCATTGTTCGACGTTTCGACACAGATTCTTGTGTCGTTCTCAAGCAGAGGAAGAGTACTCAGTTTGAGAACGACACAAGAATCTGTGTCGAAACGTCGCATACAATGAACAAAGAAGTTGTCATTCATATATTCCTCAACATTAATGTAATCTTTTTATTAGATTTTTTTTCAAGGTGAGAGGCTTTATGTTTAGATTTCTCAAAAAATGAAAATGTTATTTACACGATCAAACACAATGTATGTAACATTAATTGGAAACAATAAATCCCCTTAGAATATGTTAAGCTTGGTCATTACAGGTAGAGAATCAAATAACAGGTTACTGGACTAATTTATCCAAACCAAACATATTTATTAAATGAATGGATTATATCCGTCTTTCTGATTGGCCCTGTTGGTCACATGATAGCAATGATAGAATTAATATCAAGCAATATTAACTTGTTGATAGAGCTTGATATAACAATCGAAGCACCTCTGGTGGCTAAAAGTAGATTTGAGCAATTCTGGTTTCAAACTCCATACTTTGTGTAAAACTGTAAATCAAACATTACCTTGTCTCTGACTGTACTGAATTAGAGTGATTTCCCATATATTGAGAGAAGAAAAGTAATTGAAGACTTCAGAGTTAGTTGATCCATCATTTGTCAACCTTGGACATGTGATATACAAGTCAGCAAATATTACGTATCCATGGTCAACAAGTCATTTAATCAAACTCCCTTGAAGTTGATAATTTTGTTCTTATTACATGAATGGATTATATCCGTCTTTCTGATTAGTCCAATTGGTCACATTTGAAATCAAACATTATTATATGAATGGATTATATTCGTCTTTCCGATTGGCCCACTTGGTCACATGACAGCATTGACGTCAAGCAATGTCAACCTCCGGGCAAAAACAATTGGACAACTTTGATTCAATAGTTTTAATTAAATATTTGTTGCAGCAGCCTGATATTTGGCACAGATAATCTTAGATTGTTCAGAAAACTAATGATCACAGTCAATAGTCTGTAACGGCCCCATTTCTTTCCAGACACTGCGCAATACGCCGCGGCAAAGAGTCTATGAGATTCTCTATTAGTTCCTGAGGTAGACTTGCCCATGTTTGCTGAATGACGCTCTTCCATCTGTTTATGTCTTTTGGTTCTAACTTTTCAACTTCGTCCTTTACGATCTGCCAGACATTTTCAATTGGGTTTAAGTCTGGTGAAGCGGCCGGAAAATCCATTACCTTGACATCATGTTGACACATCCACCTACGCGTATGCACGGACGTGTGCACACGTGCATTGTCTTGCTGGAGCACGAAAGGAATGCCACTTTCCCCAATGCACGAATCTAACAGTCCCTCTTGTATAATGTTACAGTACTTAGCTGAATCAATGCGACCTTGAATTTCCATAAGCGGCGTTATTCCTAACTTTCCGATTCCACCCCAAACCATTACTGACGGTGAGAACTTGGGGCATATTTTTTCAGGTCTCTTGTTTCTGCACCAACGTTTTCTTGTTATCCTGAAAAATTGGAACTTCGATTCGTCCGTGAATATCAAATTCGAAAAGTCAGTGTTCCGATTTCTTTCACATCATGCACGTCTTTTCTCAATATGATCTTTCGTCATAAACGGTATCTTCTTCGGAACTTTCTTAGTTATTCCTGATTGCTTAAGATTTCTTCTGACAGTTCATTCAGACACTTTACTACTTCCAAGTGCATTGGCCCACTCAGCAATAAGTTTTGCAGACCATGTTGGATGCACCGCGGCCAATTGTGCCAGTCTCCGACGGTCATTTCCATCCATTTTTCTCGGACGTCCCGATCCATGCTTTCGTTCGAGCTTGGAATCTTGCGATAATCCGGTAAATGGTACTTCTTGGGAGTCCTGTTAATTTTCTCAGTTCATTAATTGAAATGCACCCACCTATATAAAAAGCGAGAAGTCTACTTTTGTCCTTTTTTTGTGCCATGATGTCGGTAACTAGGAAGTCGTCTGCTACGGCGTCATCACGTGACCCAACCCAACGACAGGGGAGATAATGCCGAGAGAGTAGTAATAATGTAGTTGGTGCACACTTTCATCATATCAGGTTCGAAAACGCGGTGTGACAACCTAAAAACTATTTTTAAGAAGTGTCTCATTTTTTTTGCTCGGAGCTATATAACAATCCAAGCACCCCCCTGTGGCTAAAAATAGATTTGAGATTTACGCCCCGAACATGTTGCACTGTTAATCAGGCAATAGGCTTCGCTGTGTGACTGTGTTGAATTAGAGTTATGTCCCTTATAGTTTTAGGCATATTAGAGTGATGTCCCTTATTTGCACAGAAGAAAAGTGATTCAAAAACATTTTTCAAATAATAAAACAATTATAGACTTCAGATTCGGTTGATCCAATGATTTGTCGACCTTGCACATGTGATATTCACCTCGGCGTTGCCTCGGTGAATATCACGTGTCCAAGGTCGACAAATCATTGGATCAACCTCACTTGAAGTCAATAATTGTATAATGTCAACCCGTGTGATGCGCGAGAGGTTGATATAACAACCAAAGCACCTCCCGTGACTAAATATAGATTTGAGAATTATGTCTCGAACTCAAACCTATCACACGTTACGCTGTTAATCAAGCAATAGGCATTGCTTCGTGACTGTGCTGAATTAGAGTTATGTCCCTTATAGTTTTAGGCATATTAGAGGGATGTCCCTTATTTGCACAGAAGAAACGTGATTCAAGAACATTCTTCATATAATAAAACAATTATAGACTTCAGGGTTAGTTGATCCTTGATTTGTCAACCTTAGACATGTGATATACAAGTCAGCAAATATCACGAATCACTGTCAACAAGTAATTTCATCAACTCACTTGAAGTCGATATTTGTTCTTATTATATGAATGGATTATATCCGTCTTTCCATCCGCCTTGCCTCGGTGAATATCAAGTGTCCAAGGTCGACTAGTAACTGGATCAAACTCACTTGAAGTCAATAATTGTAAATGTTCCTTGCCCATCACATTTTAGTATATTTTTGTCATGAATGAGTAATATAACACTCAATAAACTCAACAGTTACATATTAAGATTCCTCCTGGGAGGAGTGCCCACAGCCTCTAGGTCCACAATAGATTGTGGTTTATCCAATCATGTTTGATCTTGTTCCAGGGGACATCTCGGAGCTGTATAACATGAAGATCCATCCCAACCATCTCGCCTCCTTTGCCTCAGACTGTGCTGGGGTCGGCAAACATCTCTCTCACATGGAGGTAAGGGTAGTTCTAGTCCAGTCTAAGTAAACCTAGCCTCAATATTATCCGTTTCACTACTATACTTCCAAGCGCGCTGTCGATTTCATCTTCTGACGCCATTTTGTCAGTGCGACAAATCGCTTATAGTACACGCTCTGTGATTGGACAAATCCATTCGGCCTTCTCACATTTGATTGGAGGGTCGCAGAAAGTTCGGCTGACGCGACCCTCAACTAGACCTTTCTAGACTCAGTATAGGAGTGAAACGGATAATATTGAGGCTTGGTTTACTTAGACTGGTTCTAGTCTATCGAGAGCTTAAACAGATGTTTCTTGCATTATATCTGTACATTCTTTATTTTCTTTGTTTTGTTGAATTGTTGCAAATGGCAGTCTTGTCTTTGATACACTTCATTATTCAACAACTTGTAAAGTGAACCCAGGAAATATTACAGAACAAAATTGAATGATATGACTTTGATAAATGTTGAGGTGCAGTTGTGTCAATATTTCATGACATTAATCGTCAGATTGATTCTCACAAAACAAGGACTGCTTCTCCAAAATGTTATCCCAACTCGTATTATATAATATGATATCGCTGTCGCTGGTTTCATACAAAAAGATTAACTTGTTTAATAAAATTAGTATTTAATGGAAGGTAATTTTCTATACTCTTTGAATCATGTGAGCCTCAGAAATGTTACAGAATTACAAGATATTGCTTGAAAAAACTGGTGCTGCAATCATGTCAATATATCACATGACATTAATTTCAGTATTGGTATCGAAAACAAGATACTTCTAATCTAACCACAAATCTTAATATATCAAATAAAACAGTGTTAAATGTGAGGAAGAGTTAAGTTAATGCCGTTATTTAGATTTTACATGTTGTTCCCAGAACAACTTTGCCAACTACATCGACTTCAAGAACAAGGCTGTAGTGAAGATGGGAATCAAAGCCACAGAGTGTGCATTCAACACCGGGGTGTTTGTCACGGATCTGGATGTATGGAGGAAATATAACATCACCGGACAGCTGGAGGGCTGGCTCGTACTCAACACAAGGTATGGGCAGGCAAGGTTTAACAATAGCAAGCACTAGTGCGGAAGCAAATAAGCATCCAAAACTGCTTGTCAAAAAGGACCCACTGATAGGAAACACTGTGGGCCCAACTCTGAAACTATCAGCATTTAACATTATTTGGCTTACCGGTATTCTAACATAATGATATTTTTGGTATCGGTATGTTATAAATTCAGAACACTGCTATCAGTTTAGAGTGAAAGGAACTGTATCAAACTAATAACTGAGCCTGTAAGGACCTGAAGATATTGAAAAGTCTGGGCCCTTGTTGATAAATGTCGGTGTTTAGACTACGGGCCTATGCTTATTTCAAACACTGGGTATGGGAATGCAGGGTTTGACATTATGTTATGTAGCAGTGTTTAAAATATAGCCCTTCCACCAGTCCTTTAACTGGCTCCTGGTATTTGTGTTGGCAATGCCATGTCTCATGAAGCAAAAGAAGTAGCTAACACTAAATTTATATTCATGGCCAGGCATACATTAGCAGAAAAGGGTTGTGGGTTTATGGGTTCCCTAAGGAAGATTTTATAAAGATATTGACCTTGTTATTATATGCTATGTCTCATGAAGCAATAGAAATAGCCAACACTAAAGTTATATTCAAGGCCACGTTTTTGTGGGAATACATTAGCTGATCATGGGTGTATTTTCAAGGATTCCTCATTTCCATATTGCCTTATTTTGCGATACAGAGAAGTTTATAACGATACATATTTTGATATAGTGGTTCTTTCAAAAATAAGATTTTGTATACCTTCTTGACTTATTAAAAGTAAAGAGCAGCTAAAACTATTGCTCAGTTGTCCATAGTTTAGGAAAGGAAGACTACTGGTCATGAGCTGCATTATTTTCAAAACAAAAATAAATACTTTGTTTACAACTTATTGTATTATAACGCTTATTGCATTGTGTTTTCCTGCTAATATAAATATGTCTGATATGTTCAGTATTTTCAAATGTGTATACCAAATCATATAACGTCTCTGTGCAATATACAGATATCTCCATAATTTTGCGCGTCCTTAGATATAACCCTTAATTATTGGTAACCCTTGAGGGCAAACCCTTTATGAATAAATACCCAGTAACTTTTGTTTGGTGCTTGTAACTTAAGCTGTCTTTATTGATGTGACAATATATTTTTGGTTTGACAACTATTTCATACATTGCAATTGTTGCTTCACAGAGAGGAGGTTTACGGCAATGAGAAAGGTGGCGGTGGTTCACAACCCCCCATGATGCTCGTCTTCAACCAGAAGTTCACAACGATGGACCCCATGTGGAATGTCAGATATCTCGGTGGGTAACCAAATGTGCTTTGTGTCTTTTGGGTATCAATACCTTGAAGGAGTTTGAAAATCAGAACCCTCAATTATTTTTATGGAGTTATTGCCCCCGATGTTGGGATGTTGATTACCATGTTTATAAATATGCTCAGTGATAAGAGAAATTTGGTGAATTACTTTGATTTACTTCAAAACATCTTGAGTCTAGAGTTGTTGTGCAACGTTATACCATTTTTGGATGGTATTTTAGAAACAGTGATGACGTCCAATTATAAACATCACCTCTGTGATATTTTCTTTGACTTGAAAAAGTTTTTTCAAAGTCAAGAACACTTTTCAAGAACTGAGAAAACTCAATCCCTCACTGCTTAGCATATAATAGAATGATTCATTGTACTGAACAAAATTTTGTTAAAGATATTTGAGAAATCTGGAATTAAAAATGATTATATATCTCTACATTGACCACATGATTAACTATCAATCATAAAATTACAATTTCAATAGTTTATTTTGTCATTTTCAACTGAACCAAAGTACATGAAAGATAATTTTAAAATCTGGAAAGAATTATGATTACATATCCAGGGATTGGGAAAGACATCTTTGACAGTGGGCCATTTTCAGGGTTTTTGGTAATTTTCTGATTTCAAATGGGCCATTTCCCATTAGATCAATAGTTATTTCAAATTTTTAATGAGACATTTTTTCATCCAATGTGAAAATGGCCCATGGCCCCCTGCCTTTCCCAATCACTGACATATCTTTACATTGACCACCATGATGAAATATTATTCATAAAAATTAAAATTCCCTAGCACATTTTCCATTTTCAACAATTTTATCCATATCACAGGCTTGACGCCGATGGGAAGCTACACAAAACACTTCATGCAGGCAGGGAAGTTGCTTCACTGGAGTGGGAGGTTCAAGCCGTGGGGCCGCAGTGCTCAACATGCAGCCATCTGGGAGAAATACTACATTCCTGACCCCACAAACCGTTTCCAACTAATCAGGAAGGGAATGTAGTGTTTTCCTCACAACTACTTGGAATTGAATTTGAAAATGTTTGATATTTTAGATTACACAATCTGCAGTGGTACAAATTCTGAATTTTCTCACTATTTGGAATTCAATTTGAAAATGCATCCTGTCTCAGAGTATGAACGTTACGCTAACTCCACTAATCTGTACCCTGGGCTCAGCAGCTAGATTTGCTTGAGCTGCACGACTTCAGGTGTAGCCAATCAAATCATTTTCTTGTTGAAATTTTTTCGAGAAGGTCGCGAGAAACTGATTTGATTGGCTATATCCGAAGTCGGGCAGCATGGGCAAATCTAGCTCTGAGCCGAGGGTATAGATTAGTGGAGTAAGCGTAACGTTCGTACTCTGAGACAGGATGTTGAAAATGTGACTTGTAAATTAGTATCATATTGTAATGTTTTGGATTACACTTTCTGTAATAGTACAAATTCTGTATTTGCTCACTATTTGGAATTTGATTTGAAAATATGACCTGTAAATTAGTATCACATTGTAATGTTTTGGGTGACATTTTCTGCATTAGTACAAATTCTGGATTTCATTACTATTTGGAATTGCATTTGAAATTGTGATCTATTAATTTGCATCATATTGTTATATTTTGGATTACACAATCTTCAATAGTACATATTCTTCTCACTAGTTGGAATTTGATTTGAAAATGTGACCTGTCAATGAGTATCTTATTGTAATATTTTGTATTACACTTTCTGTAATAGTACAATTTCTTGTATTTGTAGGGATTTTCTCACAATTAGTTGGAATGTGATTTGAAAATGTGATTTTTAAATTAGTATCATATTGTAATGTTTTGGATTACACTTTCTGTAATAGTACAAATTCTGGATTTCCTCACTCTTTGGAATTTGATTTGAAAATATGACTTGTAAATTAGTATTCTGGATTTCATTACATTTGATTAAAAAATGTGCCCTGTAAATTTGTATCATATTGTAATGTTTCGGATTACATTTTCTGCAACAGTACAAATTTTTGTCAAGGCCTAATGGATATGTAGCTATGCTGTTGGTATGGTCAGTGCCGGTGGCTTTGCCTGACTCTGAGGATTTTGGTTTTCTAACAAGTGTCTCCCTGAAAAACTACAAGAATATTTACTGCTGTCGATTGTGTGACCCATAGTGTTACATATGTAATCTTTGTAAATGGTATGTATGTCTGATTGTAAATGAGCAGGCATCATTTCAGAATATGTCACATGTCTATATGTAAATTTCTTAGATAATGAGCACGTTCCATGTTTCTTGAAATTTTGAGAAAAAAGTGTCCACCATTGTAAATGAACAAAAGTTTCAAGACTGCAAGTGCAGATCAAAGGTATATAGTGCTATGATTTTCTATATCGCTTTATGAATATACAATAATAATGTAAAAAACATTTTTGGAAGTATGTTTATTTTATATCAACAAAAAATACTAAACAGATTTTTGCATTGAGTAAATATATGTATCCTCTTTAAAAAAATATTAAAAAAAAAAAATCTAAAATAATTTTTTTCAGTCACATGTATTTTTGCTGAAATGATTTTTCTCTCAGATATTGACTTTTAATTGTTTCAAAGACCATTTATTGTCTCATAGCGTTTCATTGTATTTGTTTTAGTCTTTTCTATAACAAAAATACTCAAAAACAATTTTGCAAGAGCATCAACCAAAGTCACTTTTAAAGAAAGACAGACTGGTGCCAAGGATTTTATTTGAACAGAAATCAGTATATGTGTTAGTTTGTACCATGTTTTTGTCTCACAAGTATTGATGCTATGATCAAGAACTGATTTTTATGGTAATGGTTTGATTTCAATAATTTCATACACATATATTTTTGTATGCTTGTCTTTTACCTATTACTGTGCATTATACTCAAAACTTAAGCATGTATGTTTTGCCAATTAAAAAGAAAAAGATATGGGAATATTGTTAGGTAACAAATCTTTTCATTTTAAAACTTTTAAAATTTCCCTTCTCTGTTCATAAATCAAAAGGTTGTATCTTAAATGTGTGTTATTCTAAACAATTAATTGGGATATAAAATTCTCTTATATATTTGTCCATAATGAAAAATGTTTTTAGTTGTTTTATTTATTTTTGTAGGGTTTTGAATGAAGTTTTTTAATGGTTGAAATTTGAACTTATGTGTTTCTTTCTTAAGGTTAAAACTGAGGTGTTTTTGTGTATACATCTGATATTTATTATTTTGAGACCAGTGATTTAAGTGCAATAATGTGTTAAATGTGTTACAAGTATTTTTCATGAGCTTCCAAACAAACAGGGTAGACAACTCTTGTCTTTAATGGATTATCTCCCTTGTGCTTTCTGTCAAAAGGGTTGGATATCGTTGAGAGTTGTGTATTGAGAACACATCTATGACAATTTTGTATCAGCACATTATTTACACGACAACCAGGACATCAATGAATGCAAGATATTTGTTTAATTTTTCCTCATTTAAACTGAAATTCTGTGCTTGATCAATTGGCTTGCGCCTTTATTTACTTGTAGAAACAATTTTAGTACCAATGTTCAAAGTGTCAAGATTAAGTTTCTTTTTTTACTGACATTCTGTGCTTGATCAGTTAACTTACCTTCTTACTAGTCCAGCATGTAACTAGACTATAATTTCGAACACATTATACAAGTTTATTTAAGATGAACTAACCCTTTACTTACTCGGAGAAACCATTTTGGTACAAAATGTACAAAGTGTCAAAATTAATTTTCTTTTTGTTACCAACATTCTGTGCTTAATCAATTAGTTTACCCTTCAATTACTGGGAAAAACAATTTTGGTACTAAAGTTCAAAGTGTGAAATTTAATTTTCTTTTTGTTTCCTTTGTCCTGAAATTGAAACAGTATGCCAAAATCAACTAAAATCTTGACATGAATTTAATATTCTTTTTGTTTCTTTTGTCCTGAAATTTCAAACAATATGCCCAAATCAACTGAAATCCCGAAATTTTACCCTCTATTTTCACATATAGAACTTGTAACATGAATAAAATAGGTAGAATAGAGAAAAGAATGAGTTATATTTTTATATGAAAACCTGACCTTTTGTCTCTTTAAGGTAATAAAGCATAATAGAAGACTCTTGTAAAGCAAAGTATGACCCTTTCAATCATTATACATACATTGAAAGTCAGTCTTATATTCAAAATTTATAAAATGATTTCACATTTTTTCTCAAAGAGTAAGAATTTAATTTAATGATGTTTTTAAAAATCTTTTTTAGTTTGAAATCGATGAGATGTCAGTTTTTTAAAATACTCAAACGGAAATTGATTTGACAATTGTTTTCAAGAAAATTAATAATATTTGAAGTAACAGACAAAGATAATTAGTAGTATCCTATTGTAATAAAATCTGCTGCATGTGATAATAATGGTGACTCCCTCGACTTTATCCCCAACAATGCTTTGAATATCCTCACATATCTTGCTCCTATCCGTCCGTACAGTGTAGTTTGTGAATCTCAATTGATGTGCTAGTAACATTTCTTCATGATAATGTAAATCTGTAGAATTAATTGAGAATATATTTCAAATGATTTGTTTTTCTTAAAAAGCAAATCTGATGACACCTCAGTTAGTTTGCTAAAATAGATAGTAGCAAGGTTTGTTCATGATTTTCTAAAGGATAAATTTAGCTTTTACAATGTTCAAGGCTAGTAAGACTAGGAGATTTATTGTAGCATCTTTATTGATTGAGAGAATTCCTGTCCATGACTTCAACTTTCTATTGATAGTAAATATTCAAAATATATATTTTACTTTGTATAAATTATCTCATATCCCAACTTTTATTGCATGTGTTAAGTGTCTACCCATTGTTAATCCCCTTAACCGTAACACTTTGTTAATTACCAATTTGTAAAAAATTTATATCAATTACAGACTTGATAACAAAACTGAAATTTTAAAGGTTTGAAATTTTTCATTTTGTTATGAATAGAAAAAATATCAAAATTGAAATCCAAAGGTAAATAATGTGACACTATTTGAGGATTTTGTCCAAAACGGTCACAATTTGCTATTATAAATAAATATGTAAGGCTGAAATCAAAAGACAAAAATTATGTCATTATGTTATGAATTTCTCTCTAATTTCAAAATTGAAATCCAAAGGTAAATAATGTGACACTATTTGAGGATTTTGTCCAAAACGGTCACAATTTGCTATTATAAATAAATATATCAAGGCTGAAATCAAAAGACAAGAATTATGTCATTATCTTTTGAATTTCTCTTAAATTATCGTAGTTTCCCTAGCAACTTCTCCCTTGAGTCAGTCTCCTGTAATGGCTGATTTAAGCTTTGCTGCATAGTATCAAAATTCTTATTTTCAGTGTGATACACTTCTCAACAAGTTTAGGAACACTTTCAGTGCAGTCTGATTTAAATTGGATACAAAATTTTATCATTTTACTCAAGAATCAAATTTGCTCTATCAGCAGGTTTCCTTTCCACTAGGTCTGACTGCAGCCCTGTTGGTTGTATGTTCTAACATTAGCTCAACTTACCAATCACAAGTTGTCCGACAACGTCTTCGGTATCAGCATCTAGGGGCAAGGGCAGTCGTATCACTTTATATAGCAAGCCAATGAAATGATGCTCTTTCAGTGATAGCAGCAAACTGGTTCATTCCATGTGCTCACTGGGTGATTCAAATTAACAAATTGGAGTGATATTGGATTATATATTTCATGTCCCGCTGCACATTACTGCTAAGCTCCAAATAACAAAAACCATTTCAACAAACGGCATTGCTGAATTGAGTTTGAAATAGTTTGACTGAAAACAGAGAGGCTATAAATAGTATTGAGTACCCAGCCTTCAGGGAAACAACTGTTTATGATCAATGGATATTAGGGGAAAGGTTGGAGCATAACATCACGCTTATGGAAAATGGTTATATGTGTCTGAACCCTCTTAGCAGCCAATGATATACAATAGCAGTAGTTATTTTGTACAGCGTTTTCCCTTGTTTGATATTTAGACATGTTTTTGTTCAATCTCAATCTAGTCCTTGCTTGATCTGATGTCTTCCTTTGTATAGGGCAAATATAGTGATCAAAGGAATTATTGGAACATTTGGCAGTTGTCCTTAAATTCCATTACCAAAGAACGTAAAAATGACATGTATAAAGGAGTATCTTACTGACACATTGGGGTCAAATACTGAGAGCAGATTTCTGTCATGAGCTTTGATGTAAGAAACATGTAGAGATCAAAAAAGAAAATGTCATGAACTCAATCCGTTCAGTTTCAAGACGATGCAGTTTTCTCTTCTGTTATTTTATTTCTTTGAAAATGAAATGCCTGATAGTAATTTTTTAATTCGCATAAAATATTAAAAAAAATTCTAAAATGAATTATTTTTTATTGAACATTTCAAGGTCAGCTACGCATATGAGTGTTAACAAAACCTCAAACCAAAAAACTGTTTGAGCTGCAATCATTTAAAGCTTTTGGAAATGATGAATACTTAGCAAGTGTTCCTTAATTTGTTTTGAGTAGTATATGTAGAAAACTAGTCCAGAACGTGATAGCTTGAACTAACTTACCTTACTTTGACAAGTACTCTGCTTCTACTTGATTATCGGGAGGTAACAAAGGCATGACTATATGGGTCTCGCATATTCATACTCTGTATCATGTGCTATGCTATATGCTTAAAAATGACATTAGTTAATGTCAAAGTGTTCTGAAGATTACAGATTGGTATTTATATATTAATTCCCTATTCTTCTATTTACCTACCAAGAATTTAATTAAGGTGATAGTGAGTTGATAACAAGTCATTCAAATATCAACTCTATAAAGTTTGTCAAAATGTATTTAATCCAATAAAGATCAATATTTCTAAAATCCTTGTGTTCTTGTTTCCATATAATATGATATCAAAAGCTATTTTACAAAAGTGCTAAACAATTTTTCGTCGAGAAGGAATTAATATCTTCCACATTGATAAGTGTACCGAAGAGAAGTATTATTTAGATGGATATTTCATCAATCACGTATTAAAATAAAACTAACAAGAGCGAAAGGATATTTATATATTATAATAACATTTATACACCCCGATGTCCTTAAATAAAGTGGAAATTCTATTCAACATAACCCAAATTACAAACTTTGTTTTCTTATTATAAAGAAGAGCATTTAATCAAACGAATAATCAAATTTTGACAAACAATGTCAACTTTATCAAAATACCTAGTAACAAGAAAACGATCTTGGCTCTAAAGTTGTAATGCTTTAAGTATTTTGAGAAAGTCCAAACTTCGATTTTCATCTTGATCAAAATACTCCAGGTTCCAAGTCTAGAAGTTATAACGAATGTGTCTTTTTTAAACAAAATATTATATTCATTTTTATGTGTCCTCCTTTATTCCCTACGTGTCGACAGGAAATTGCCAAACATTGAATGAGGTTGGATATGTTTTTAGCTCACCTTTACAAAGTAAATGTGAGCTTATGTCATGGCGCTTCGTCCGTCGTCCGTCTGTCTGTCCGTCCGTAAACTTTCAGGAAAAAGACTACTTCTCCTAAACGAATGCAGATATCATTCTGAAATTGTAGTATGTTATACCCATGGTGATTCCTCACAGAAAGGTAGACGTTTTAGTTTAGAGAATCCAAGATAGCCGCCATGGCAGCCATATTGAATTTTCAATTAGATTTCAGGAAAAAGACTACTCCTCCTAAACGAATCCAGATATCATTCTGAAATTGTAGTATGGTATACCCATGGTGATTCCTCACAGAAAGGTAGACGTTTCAGTTTTGAGAATCCAAGATGGCCGCCATGGCAGCCATATTGAATTTTCAATTAGATTTCATGAAAAGACTACTCTTTCTAAACCAATCTAGATATCATTCTGAAATTGTAGTATGTTATACCCATGGTGATTCCGCACAGAAAGGTAGACGTTTCAGTTTTGAGAATCCAATATGGCCCCCATGGCAGCCATATTGAATTTTCAATTAGATTTCATGAAAATGACTCCTTCTCCTAAGCCAATCTAGATATCATTTTCATATTGTAGTATGTTATACCTATAGTGATTCCTCCCACAAAGGTAGACGGTTCAGTTCTGAGAATCCAAGATGGCCGCGATAGCATCCATATTGACTTTTCAGCTGCAGATGACACATCATTATTACTAAATTTTAAGCTTTCATCAAGTGATCACTCGCACTATATAAATTCTCTAATTTGAACTTACTAATCATAATTTTATTTTGAATATAGAATATTTAAGATTGTCATGCAAGTTGTTCTATATTTTAAGTGTTTCTAAAACATTAAGATGAAAGACAAACATAATTAATTAATTTGTTTAAAATATATATGGCAACTAGCTGCAAAAACCCAATGACATTAAACATCATGATAGATTTTGAACAATGGTATCTCCCTTATATTCCTTTAAATACCACACATAAGGGGTCAACCAGAGTTCAGATATTTCTGTTGAGTCCACGATGCTGTCTAATACACATCCCAATACAGGCTGCTAGCATCATAGTGTCAGCTGCTAGTCTGTTGCATAATCAACCTGACCCAATTGATATGGTAGAGCATTATGCTATATGTCATCATAGAAGTCATTATTTTTCAATTAGATTTCAGGCCAAGTACTACTCCTACTAAATCAATTAAAATATCATTCTGAAAAGTGAGTATTTTTAGCTCACCTTTACAAAGTAAATGTGAGCTTATGTCATGGCGCTTCGTCCGTCGTCCGTCTGTCTGTCCGTCCGTCCGTCCGTCTGTCCGTCCGTCCGTAAACTTTCAGGAAAAAGACTACTCCTCCTAAACGAATCCAGATATCATTCTGAAATTGTAGTATGTTATACCCATGGTGATTCCTCACAGAAAGGTAGACGTTTCAGTTTTGAGAATCCAAGATGGCCGCCATGGCAGCCATATTGAATTTTCAATTAGATTTCACGAAAAAGACTACTCCTCCTAAACGAATGCAGATATCATTCTGAAATTGTAATATGTTATACCCATGGTGATTCCTCACAGAAAGGTAGACGTTTCAGTTTTGAGAATCCAAGATGGCCGCCATGGCAGCCATATTGAATTTTCAATTAGATTTCACGAAAAAGACTACTCCTCCTAAACGAATGCAGATATCATTCTGAAATTTTAGTATGTTATACCCATGGTGATTCCCCTCGGATTGGTAGACGTTTCAGTTTTGAGAATCCAAGATGGCCGCTATGGCAGCCATATTGAATTTTCAATTAGATTTCATGAAAAGACTACTCTTTCTAAACTAATCTAGATATCATTCTGAAATTGTAGTATGTTATAACTATGGTGATTCCGCACAGAAAGGTAGACGTTTCAGTTTTGAGAATCCAAGATGGCCGCGATAGCAGCCATATTGAATTTTCAATGAGATTTCATGAAAATGACTATACTTCTCCTAAACCAATCTAGATATCATTTTCATATTGTAGTATGTTATACCTATAGTGATTCCTTCCACAAAGTTAGACGTTTCAGTTTTGAGAATCCAAGATGGCCGCGATAGCATCCATATTGACTTTTCAGCTGCAGATGACACATCATTATTACTAAATTTTAAGCTTTCATCAAGTGATCACTCGCACTATATAAATTCTCTAATTTGAACTTACTAATCATAATTTTATCTTGAATATAGAATATTTAAGATTGTCATGCAAGTTGTTCTATATTTTAAGTGTTTCTAAAACATTAAGATGAAAGACAAACATAATTAATTAATTTGTTTAAAATATATATGGCAACTAGCTGCAAAAACCCAATGACATTAAACATCATGATAGATTTTGAACAATGGTATCTCCCTTATATTCCTTTAAATACCACACATAAGGGGTCAACCAGAGTTCAGATATTTCTGTTGAGTCCACGATGCTGTCTAATACACATCCCAATACAGGCTGCTAGCATCATAGTGTCAGCTGCTAGTCTGTTGCATAATCAACCTGACCCAATTGATATGGTAGAGCATTATGCTATATGGCCATGTGTATGCAATAAGAGTTATGGAAATTAGACTTGTATTCTCATGACAGCGATATGTTCTTTCTAAGAATAACAACTTACACAAAACTTGTCACTTGTTTTGTGTTTAGCAATCTACATGATAAGTTGATGTGGAAAGGGTTATTTTGCATCAGGTTCCAGTTCCTGTGTTTTACTTATATTTGTACCATTTCTATATCTAACAGCAGTTCTTCTTGACACAAAATCAATTTAGTACATAAGCTAACTATATTTTGTGAAATTATATATATTTTTCACAACAATTCATGTTCTCTCCCGTCAAGTCTATTAATACCACACATAAGGGCTTAGCCAGAGTTCAGGTTTACATGCTCAGCACACTAGGATGCTTCTCCAAATATACGTACACAAAGCCAAATACACAAATTGCTACACTCTCCTTGAGGATCTGGGGCTAGCAGCCCTGCCTGCTTGTATATTGCATAGTAATCCTGACCTAATTGATTAATAGAACATAATGGACTTTATGGAAAGTATATAAATTGTCTTTATGAAAAGTATACTTGTATTCTAATAATAGTAATACTTTTTACAAATAACAATATTAACAAGTCAAGAATCTGCTTTTATGTTCAGTAATCTACATGATAACTTGATAAGTAACATGAAAAAAATACATATCCTGATCAATCAAATCAATGTCATTATATTTGTATTGATACGCTTGTTGTAATATTTATCAACACTATAAATACAGTTACAAAAGAATGTATGAATCATCTTTATCTGCGAACAGCCTGAAGCATGACTGTTTTAATAAATCATTTTTAATAAAACATAAAATGATAAAAGTTGTTACATAATTCCTGACACTTCATATATGGCAAATAACATAGCCAGTGAGGGATAAATATAAATTTTTAATCATCTATATCTGATTACGGTCTGAACAATGATTATCTAGATAATTATAATGATCATTCAATTCAAACAAATCCTTTTCAAAAGCATTTAAAATGATTAAATGTGTTCACTCCCAACACTAACTGTAAGGTTTTTTACTCCTTTGTTCCCATGCAATTAATTTATTCCAAATTGAAAATTTTGGTTAATGAATAACTAATTATCTTTTATTTTGTTTGTCATGCTAATAAAAGATATAATATTCATCTTCAAAACAGCATTCATTGAACAGCTGTCTGAACAATTCTTTTTTTACAAAGTCTTTCTCACCAATTCTCTCTGTTAGTTAAGATACTTCAATAAACATATTACTGAGTTGACCTCCAGATTATTTCCATTGCAAACCTCTCTTTTACCCCCGCCCCTTCTATCCAGATTGCACTAACATATGTCAAGATTTAAGATCTTCAGTTAGAATTACATGAGACATTGACCTGGACAGTTTACTTTGACAATTGGACTTATAACTAGCTGAATTTGTGATTTGTGTCAGAGGGATATATTCCAAATGTTTATGTGCATCATCTTTTTAGTTCTTTGAGAGTTGAGAGTGTGACTAAATGAATACTCCTAAACCAATCAAGATATCATAATGAAATTAATACAGATGCCCACATAAAAGTAGCATTTTGAAGATTAAAAAGTCCAAGATGGTCACCAATTCAGCCATAGATATACAAAAAAGTTATACAAAAACTTACTGCTTGTTAACAAATCATGATTATATCATTCTTGTATTAATTTTTGTTCAAGCTCTAGTGGTTTCCAACAGAAGAATAGCATTTTAAAAGATAAAAAAATCATGATGGCAGCCATAATCAATTATCATATAAAAGATGGTTACACAATTAAACCATATTACCACATCATTCGTTTTAAGGTGAGCTTCTGTACCCTCGGTACTTTTATTTACAATTTGTTGAGAAGTTTAAAAAAATATTTTCGTAGTGTGTGTCCGGTGAAGATCTGATAAATGTTCGATAGGATTAATATCTGGCTATCAGAAAAACTCTTACCGACGAACTCGCGCCAACGTCAAATCGGTTAGGTCATTAAGGCGCCTCATAACAAATAAATAGTACTGTCTAACGACTCGGATTGTCTACTGTTTTCTGATGCGGTGTGAATGTACCTTGCATTAAAGGGGATCCATATCTATAGTTATGTGGCTGACCTCTCATCTATCATGACCGTGGCAGACATTTAGTAGTTCAGAGGCATCCAGCACTGGTTCAGATGAAGACGTCATCTTCATATTTCAAGGCCTAACTTGCTTATCATATGAAAATTATCTTCAACTTCGTATATATATCTATCTCTATCTCTCTGTGTTGACCCTTCACTAGTTTGTTCTCATTTAATATCTCACGCAATGTTGGGCAAGTGTAACACTTTCCCTTTGCTAAATAAATTACCAACACTGCAGAATTGGCCGCATCTGGAAGTTTAATAAGGTAAGAACAGTCTCGTGACACTCGCAGGCTTTTTTACGCATCTATATCTACTACTATGAATTTAGATTTAAAGAGCGCTTTCAGCGGGGCTGTTTTCGCACTCTGGCCGCAGCCTTTACTAAAGTTTCAAAAAGGGGAGCGAAAGAGTTGGGACAGTACTTTTGAAGCCGTGATCTAAATTTGGGCTGGGGTAGAATTTTGAAATTTTGAAATTTGGAATGGGAATATGATATAGGAGGAAGGAGAAGGGGGGGAGGGGAGTGTAATTATGTTGTATTTAGTTTAGATACGGGCCAAGAGGCCCGTATCTTTTAGGTATGTGCCTTATGCATTGAGTATATTTGGTTTATTTAATGGGTTTAATAGCTGGTATATGTTGTTTGTTTCTATATTGTTGTCCCGTAGGACTTTATTTAGTTTTGCCCGATGTGACGTGTAGTGTGGACACTCGGTGAGTATATGTTGTATACTCTCTGCTTGTGGGCAGTGAGGGCATGCCGGGGATGATGTGAATTTAAATTGATATAGTTTAGTGTTAAGTTTAGTTGCTTTAGTTTGGAGTTTAAAGATAGCCCTATCAATGTTTTTGTTTTTGGAATAAAGTTTTTGTTTAGTTAGTGGTTTGGTGATTATTTGTTTGAGATGTGTATTAGATGAAGATTGATTGAATTGTTTTTGCCATACGGCTTTAATGTGTTTTTTAGCAAGGCTTTTGGCCTCCTGTTTAGAGTGGTGGAAGGGGAGAGGATTATTTAGTTTTAAGCCCTCCTTGGCTGCTCTGTCAGCACTTTCGTTTCCGAGAATGCCAACATGTGCAGGGATCCAGAGGAGTTTAATGGCCTTACCTTGTTTATTTAAAGAGTTTATTGTGTGTAGGATTTTGGATATTAAGCCAGGGCGGTTTTTAGTGTTTTTGTTTTTTAGTGCCTCTAGACTGCTGAGAGAGTCTGAGAGGATGAGTATTTTATTTGCTGTTTTGGTTGTGGGGTGTACTAAGGCTGTAGCTATGGCCAAGAGCTCCGCAGTGAAGATCGATTGGTCATTTGGCAGCCTATGGGATGTTGTGTGTTTATGTGGTTGGTTTATGTGGATGCCCATGCCTGTGGTGCGTGCCTCCGGGTCCTTAGACCCATCGGTGTATATGTGGCACCAATCGTGCCAGTTGTCCTGTATGTATTGTAGTGCGGTGTGTTTTGCTTGAAGTGGATGTTGTTTGCTGGTGATTTTGGTGAGGTGGAGGTTAATGCTGGGTGTGGGTAAAGGTGGAATGTGGTGGTGCACTGTGTTGTCTGTGGGGAGTTTTATGTGTTGCATATTGGCCTGTTGTATTAGTGTGTTGATGCGGTGTGAGAGTGGTGCTGCAAGTGGTGTTTTTAGCCTTAGTATAGCGAGTTTTCTTTGTGTCAGTTTAGTTTGTAATAATGTATGTATTAGCGGGTCCAGGGAGGAAGCGGCCCAGAAGTTTAGGGTGAGTTGGTCCCGTCTCAGTTCGAGTTCTATATCAGTGACACACTCAGTTATATCTGCCAATCGCCGACCCACTAAGCCTTCAATCCGTGGCCCAATCTACCATACGGGTCTCGCTTTCCTAGCCACTCATAACCATTCTGCAATTAAAATCATCTAAACATAAATCTTATCAAGTTCAAACCAATTGGGCGTCTGCAATATAGTTTTCCATGAGCCTGTTGAGTCTTTTAATGCCATACCCACTTGACTTGCCAATATTTCATTATCCTCAAAAAAGTTATTTATTTACCACAACTGGTGTAGAGGAAGATATTATTATAATATTTCCATGCCTATTATGTGAAAATTATCTTCAACTTCGCATATGTATCTATCTCTCGCCAGTTATATCTGCCAATCGCCGACCCACTAAGCCTTCAATCCGTGGCCCAATCTACCATACGGGTCCCTCTTTCCTAGCCACTCATAACCATTCTGCGCTGACATCCTCCGAACAGAAATCGTATCCAGTTCAAACCGATTCGGCGTCTGCAATATAGCTTTCCTTAAGCTTGTTTAGTCCTTTTACGCCATACCCACTTGACTTGTCAATATGTCATTATCCTCCAAAAAGTTATATATTAACCACGACTGGTTCAGAGGAAAACATTATCATCATATTTCAAGGCCTAACTTGCTTATCATTTGAAAATTATCTTCAACTTCGTATATATATCTTTCTCTCGCCTCCCGAGAACATTATCAATATTGTGTTGACCCTTCACTAGTTTGTTCTCATTTAAAACCCCATGCAATGTTGCGCAAGTGTAGTCAGTGATTATTTAATTTCAGAGGCATCCAGCACTTCTAAACGGAGAGGCACACAAGCTGTTTGACCTGTTCCCAACTTGTACATAATATATTGTCATAGATATGTATTAACTTGATTGTTAGATGACAATTAACGAAAAGCACGCAAATATGTCAACAACAGTTTATTGATCTTGTGAAGGAAACTGTAACATCTCGTTCTTGTATGCACCATTTTCTCTCCATTATGAGCTCTCTGCAAAAGAAATGAATGCAATACTTTAGATGGGACCAACGAACAGAACAGGAAATATACAAGTGATGAAGGAATGATATTGTAATTGTAATATTGCTAGATAATCCACAGTATTTGAAAAGTGAGTTCACTTGCAGATGTTTCAGTCAACACTGGATGTCTACCAGCATGACAAATGGAGGCAAGAATAAGATTCACCATCCAGGTTGCCGAGGGCATCTTCCACTGACTGCAGGTTGCTCAGATCGACACCAGCCTGTCTCAGGTAGCTCTCCACGCTCTTCTTGACCAGATCTGACGACAGAACCAGGCACATATTGTAAATGTTGTTCGACAGAAGGATAGCAAAGGCGAGGGAGGAAGTAGAATGCATTGGACAGATTGAAGCAGTCAAGGCTATAATCTTTTAAAAATTGGGAACGTTACATCGTTTGAATTAAATCGACCTGGATACTTTTGAGACATGCATTTCCTGCCGCTTAAGGACATGTCACATGTCAGCATTCAATACAGTGAAAAGTGGAAATCTCTAGATGGGTTATTTACCTCGTCTGATTTCGATGCCTCGCCTGTCAATATTGAAGCGTCTGTTAAAGATTGCCTCGCCAGGGATAACCAGGAGGGTGACGACTGCGACGACCAACAGAAGGCGGAACTGAAATAATACAGCCAGTTAGTCTCAGAAGTTTTTACACATGTTCATTTTCATGGATGGTATAAATTGATCACTGTCTAAAAGGTTTGTGTCGTTGAACTTTGACTGACATTTGCGAGTTGTAAAACGGAAAACTACTGAATACGTTACCATGATGCTGAATACTTCGTGGAAATCAGAAGAATGACTACACACAGCGGAACCAAGTCCAAATATACAAAGTAGGTGTTGAAACTCGTTTACTGATCTGATTGAGTTTGGCAAGTCTGCTACACTAGCAGGTGCCATCCTCTGATGACACACAGCATGACTCCCCCGTTTCAATCATCTTTCCCCCACTATCAATGTATTAATGTGAACACCACAACATGATTCAGGAACTGCAGACTAGTTAACACAAGACAGTGGTTAAACACATCTACTCTCGGTTATCTCGACAGTGCATCGCCCTATCATGCCATTCCATCTCTTGTATCTCAATAACTGGAAGTTCATGACACCTGAGTTTAGCTGCTGGTCGCAGCTCTTTAGAAAGTTGGTGTTTACTCAATATTAAATGGTTTCAACATGTGGAGCCGACATTTGATAGCTATATATGTATCATCCCAACTGCGGATCCGCCCCATCTTAAGATGGGACGCGTCCCAACTTGGAATCCTAAGTTGGGACGTCCCATCTTAAGATGGGACGGGGAATATTAAAACATGCATGTAATTATCTTATTTAAACATGAATTGTGTTAAAAATGATATTTATTAATACTAACGGTATATACGTTTGAGACGCACAGGAAAAATGAAATTTGATGTTGATTTACTCGACTTACGGGCTTGGATTCAACTTCCACCTTCTACAAGCGAGTGAACACAACAAGTATGTAAAAACACGATGTCAACATTCATTTACTGATCATATTTATTTGCATTTACGCTTTATAACACATCGATGATTTAGTATACATCATTTTCTGTTCTTTTTCAGTCATAAACCATCAACATAGGAATTGAAACAAAGTAAACAAACTAAGAAACAACGTAAACAACATAACAGCACAAGACAAGCGACCTTTATTTGAAAATGAACATAAATGTGAATAAACTTATCTGTATTTTATATACTATGAAATACATGTATTAAGAAAATCAACAAATAGACCCTCTTTATTTATTTACTATAGATAATATCGCCTTCAAATGTGAAACCAGCTTACCTTATACAAAGAAATGAATAATCCAAATGTACATAGAAATCCAATGTAAAGGCTTTTCTCAATGTGTGTTACAACGCTATCCATTCCTAAACTAAGCACTGTGGGTAAGTTAATCTGACAGCTTGGCATGTTAGAGAATTAGAGACTGACATTGAGTCATTCATGTCAGCAAGCAATTCCAATCAGTCATGAATGGGCACCAATTTGACAACTGTCACTAATGTATGGTTAAAACAACACTGAGTTGGGGGAAGACAAATCTTGTTGTTTTTAAACAGGCTGTAAAATGGTTTGTTTACTTATCATGTAACAAGCTTGATTAAATCAAATATAAACACATTTAAAAAACTTTATTGATGTATGTGTTTGCTGAAAGGATTATGTGTATGAAAGGTTTACCAAAATGTGTAACATTCAACAACTCTTAACTGATAGAACAAAAATTATTATTGAACATAAAACACCTAGCACAAAATTAACATATTGATGAATAAAATTTATTGAAAGGATCTTTATAAAATTTATAAAATAGTATGAACTTACATAATACAATCAAGTTATAGTGTAGGAATATCATATCTTAGTGTGAAAATTTTATTTTATATTTTTAATGAGTTAGCAGTCAAAACCAATAGAAATTCCAAGTTGGGACGGCCATGTCTGAGAATTTTGAGTCATTATTGGATAAAGTTTATTTTTCTGTAAGTATGTAATAGTATTCAATTACATAAAACAATCAAGTTGTATTGTCGTAATATAATATTTTAGTGTGAAAATTTTATTTTATATTTTTAATGAGTTAGCAGTCAAAACCGATAGAAATTCCAAGTTGGGACATCCATGTCTGGGAGTTTTGAGTCCTTTACGGTTAATGTTTATTTTTCTGAATGTATAAAATAGTATAAACTTACATAATACAATCAAGTTATAGTGTAAGAATAAAATATCTTAGTGTCAAAATTTTATTTTATATTTTAAATGAGTTAGCAGTCAAAACCGATAGAAATTCCAAGTTGGGACGGCAATGTCTGGGAATTTTGAGTCCTTTACGGTTAATGTTTATTTTTCTGAATGTATTAAATAGTATAAACTTACATAATATAATCAAGTTATAGTGTAGGAATATAATATCTTAGTGTCAAAATTTTATTTTATATTTTAAATGAGTTAACAGTCAAAACCGATAGAAATTCCAAGTTGGGACGACAATGTCTGGGAGTTTTGAGTCCTTTACGGTTAATGTTTATTTTTCTGAATGTATTAAATAGTATAAACTTACATAATATAATCAAGTTATAGTGTAGGAATATAATATCTTAGTGTCAAAATTTTATTTTATATTTTAAATGAGTTAACAGTCACAACCGATAGAAATTCCAAGTTGGGACGGCCATGTCTGAGAGTTTTGAGTCAATTTTGGGTAAAGTTTATTTTTCTGTAAGTATGAAATAGTATTTAGTTACATAAAACAATCAAGTTGTATTGTCGTAATATAATATTTTAGTGTGAAAATTTTATTTTATATTTTTAATGAGTTAGCAGTCAAAACCGATAGAAATTCCAAGTTGGGACGGCCATGTCTGAGAGTTTTGGGTCATTATTGGTTAATGTTTATTTTTCTGTAAGTATGAAATAGTATTTAGTTACATAAAACAATCAAGTTGTATTGTCGTAATATAATATTTTAGTGTAAAAATTTTATTTTATAGTTTTAATGAGTTAGCAGTCAAAACCGATAGGTATTCCAAGTTGGGACTGCCATGTCTGTTACTTTGGAGTACTTAACGGTTATTTTTTATTTTTCTAAATTTATAAAATAGTATGAAATTACATAATACAATCAAGTTATAGTGTAGGAATATCATATCTTAGTGTGAAAATTTTATTTTATATTTTTAATGAGTTAGCAGTCAAAACCGATAGAAATTCAAAGTTGGGACGGCCATGTCTGAGAGTTTTGAGTCAATTTTGGGTAAAGTTTATTTTTCTGTAAGTATGAAATAGTATTTAGTTACATAAAACAATCAAGTTGTATTGTCGTAATATAATATTTTAGTGTGAAAATTTTATTATATATTTTTAATGACAGACAGACAGACTTTATTTCAGAATTAAAGGCCTCATGGCCCAGATTACATCAGAAGAGCCGTAAAACAGATACGGTGTGGTGTAAAAAAAAATAAAATCATTTAAATATCTGAGTTTTCTTCAAAAAGAGCGCAACATTTTTCAAAAGTGATACATCCTTGCTAGATATTAAATTATAAAGATTCATTCTTGTAGGATGGTTGATATAATATGAAGGTACATACAATTTTCTAAGATGTTCATAATATGGACATATGAGAATAACATGATATTCATCTTGAATCCCTTTTAAACAACAGAGAGTGCAAGTTAAATCATGTATGTTAATATTATCACATTGTCTAAACTTCTGTACTTGAAGATTATGAGACTGACATCTTATTTTAACAATTAACCTCTTAATATCTTTAGGTACAACATCAGTGCATATATATGCTTCAGCCTCAAAGACAGACTTAATTGACTTATAAAAAGAAAGATAATGTGACTTGTCTAATCTAGTATACCATTCTTGAATATTAATTTCAATACAACGATGCTTAAATGCAGACATGAATAGAGAAACATCTCCAAAGTCTTGATTTACCCACGCATATGAAAATCCTGTTGTGTGTAATAGTGTGCGAACATGGGATACCCAGTTTCGGCTACCATTTTCATCTTGTTGCTTTAACATTTGATAACATGCTGCAGGATGCCTTGAAGGGTGTAATCGTACTACCCGGCATCAGTACCTAATACAGTTGCAATAGTATCTAACACATAAATTGTATCTGCCAGTTTCTCCTAAAACAGCTATATTAGAAGATTTCTTACTGATTGATAAATATTTCTTAATAAAATTATTTTGAACCTTTTCAATGGAATCTCTGAAGCAATACCCCCAGATTTCACTGCCATACAAGGCTATAGGGGCTATCTTTGTATCAAAAATATTCATCACAGTTTTAAATCCAATGTTAGGGAACTTACGTAACAAACGATAAATAGGAAAAGATGCACGTTGTGCTTGTAAGGCTAATTTTTCACAATTCCTTGACCAAATTAATCGAGATGAAAATATGACACCTAAATATTTATAATAAGTCGTAGCACGTATTTCTTTTTCACCAAAAAACCATCTTTCTGTTCTTTTTAAGTAACCACCATTTCTGAAAACAACAATATTTGACTTCTCTAAATTAACTTCAAACCCCCACATCATACAGAATCGGTTTAATATATCAAGTTTTCTTTGTAAATCAATGGGCGAATCGGCAACAAGAACAACGTCATCTGCAAATAGTAGTATTCTTATCACTTCAATACATTCATTTATAAATATACCATTACTTTTACTTTCATTCAATTCTTTTGCAAGCTGATTAATAAAAAAAATAAACAGTAGTGGACTGAGCATACAGCCCTGCCTTACTCCAGAAGAAGTGCTAAAAGACTGTGTTCTGCATCGACCTGATCGAATACAGGACAGTACATTAGAATACATGCTTTCCAGTACCTTATATATCTTACCATGAACACCATTTTCCCAAAGAAGATGCAACATTTTCTTTCTGTTTACAAAATCGAAAGCTTTCTTAAAATCTATGAAAGCCGCATAAAAGCGGTGTTTAGGTTTTCTCATATATATTTGAACAAGAGCAGTTAATGTAAATATATTATCAATAGTAGAATAATTGTTACGAAACCCTGCTTGCCCTTCATACAACAATTGATTACACTCCACAAAGTGGCGCAGTCTAGTTTCTATAATAGATGTAAAAACTTTGCCTATTACACTAAGAAGAGAAATTCCTCTATAATTGTTTGGATTGGATGAATCACCACTCTTGTATAATGGTAACAACAGACCAGTACTCCACTCTTTCGGAAAAATTCCGGTGTCCATGATAGTACCAAATAACATATGTAAGTAAGGAACAATAAATGAATAGTTCTTAATAAATTCTGATGGGATGCCATCAATACCTGCGGCTTTACCAGATTTTAACTGTGAAATAGCTTTAGTTATCTCATCTAGACTAATCTCTGACGATAAATCATCGGCATCAATGTAATCATTACAGTTAGAAGGGTCAATCTGTAGATTTACATCACTATTGTCACATGTGGAGTCTAACGACACTGGATTTAAAAGATTTCTAAAATATGTATACCAACTACCTGGACTGATGGTATTAGGTGTAGTTTGCGAAAAGAGGAGAGATTTGATAGTTTTCCAAAAAGTTTTGCTATCTTTATCTGCTACAGCTACATTAACAGCCTCGCATGTCCTAGAATTGTCAAGTTCCTTCTTAACTCGACAAACATTACGAAATAATTTCTTGGCCTCACAATAATTTGTAATATTATCCTTTGATTTATATGTACGCAGTTTAGCTAACATGTCATATTTTTGGTCCCTCAATATCACACATTCAGAATCAAACCAAGAAGGCTGTGTATGAATTTTCGAATTTAAGTTTGGGGTTTTCCGAAATTTAGAGCCTACCAAATAAAACATCTCACATATTGTTTCCGTAGCTCTATTGACATCTGATAGATCAATATAAGATATAAAGCGAGTGGATAAGTCATAAAATATATTTGTATTGCTCATTTCCGTGAAAACATTGTCAATATCATTTCCTCTGTTGAAACGTGGCATATCAAACAAAGTAATATTATCATCATCTTCTACGACATCCTTAGTATCAATATTGAGTTCGTATTCTATACAACAAGAGATAGGCAGGTGATCTGACTCAGTCCGAGTATGAACTTTCATATCAAGAATTTGAGGGAAAAGGGAAGTAGAGGCTATAAAATAATCAATTACACTAGTACCTTGTTTGTTAACAAAAGTCATGGAACCATCACTGTCACCAGGTTTCCTACCATTCACAATATGAATACCCCAGAGCTTACACAGGGTTAATAGTGAAAACCCGAATTTATTACACTTATCTTCGGATGTTTTTCTCTGCTCACTGAAATTATCAACTTCATATAGACACCCAAGATTCAAAAGGTCGATATCGTTATCGTCCTCCAAAAGAAAATCATCATTAGATGCAGTTCTAGCATTAAAATCTCCAAACAACAGAATATCTGGTTTAAAGCCAAGGTCTGATACTAATGAGGCTATGTTCTGCTCTAAAATATCAATACCATCTGATTCACTATGGCAATAATAAGGGCTACCTTCTGGAGGAATATATACCCCTATCATAAGCACAGGTGTTTTATAGAAGTTAAACAATAAAGCAATACAATTTTCAAGTTCTGGTTTTAACCTTGTAACTAAATGTTCAAATCGTTTGAGTACATATAGTGCTACGCCACCGGAATAACGACCAGTACTGGCTTTTCTCAAAGCACTGATAGCGAAGCAAATATGATTGTGGAAAGCATATTCGATTCTATTGAGATCATGTTGCATAGTTTCAACTAGACAAAATATTTCAAAAAAATTTAAAAAGGATAAAAAGTCCTTATTTGAGAGTTTAGACATTAGTCCATGCACATTCCAGGAACACACATGTAGGTTTGACGAGACACCATGTTTTCTGGTTGTAGAACTGGTGCCATGGCCGGATTCCTATTCATTTGGGCCGAAGTCGGGTGTGTTAATCCTCATGTCGGTTAGGTCTTTCGCTGCCGCTCCCTCAGTCTCCAGCGTACCTGCAGGAGAAAACATCGGGGTAGAGCTCTGGCCGGCCCTGGCTCCCGAGTTTCCTCCGGAGCCAGGACTGGTCACAGCTCCAGCATAGGAATTAATTCGTGATGCTACTTGCCTGATTGAGCTGCTGTCGTTTGGGTCCAGGGAGTACACCTGGTCATCCACAACGAGTTTGTCGTAGGATAGGTACGCTGTATGGCCCGTCCTCCTCGCCTCTAACATCCTCGGGGCTAGCGCTGCTCGGGTGCGTCTAGTCCGCTCGGTGAAGTCATCACTGACCTTGAAGTCTCTGTTGCCCTTTAACTTTGCCCTGGCAAGTTCCTGTACTTTGCGTTTATCTTTGAATGACGAAAACTTGACTATCAAGGGTTTAGGACGTGTTTTGGACGGGAGACGGTGGGCACGTTCGATCTGTACTCTTTCTGTATCAACAAAACCCAGCTGATCTCTCATAAAGTTCCGGACAGCTACTTCTGATTCCTCCCAGGATTCCCGTGTTTCACCATTTACTCCATGTATTATTAAATTATTCCGTCTGCTTTGAGCTTCAGTCTTATCCAATTTTTCCTCTAGAATTTTAACTTTACTGGATAAGTCAGTTATTTCACTGCGCATTTTGGATTGTTCAACAGTAAATTTATCAAATTTCGAGTTCATTGCGTTCTTTATGTCTCGGAACATCTCGTGAATATCGTCTGTCGTGTCATCATACTCGGGAAATGAAAGTTTCGACTGCTTCTCTTTAGCATTGCGTCGGGGTGGTCCGGGGTTTAGCTCAATGTCACAACACAACATCAACAGTCTTGCAATAAACGGTTTGACGCTACATTCGTGGATATTCAGCATATTAACACTGGGGCTAGACACACTTGCCACACAGGTGGTATGGCAGCATCCACCCGGGCCGTTACTTGCGTTTGACGGCAAAAAATGTCCACTCACATACAGAAAGAGACTTAAGTACATAAAGCACAACAGTTGCCGTTTAAGAAATCCGCCAGATATTGCTAAATGTGTTTGAAATTGCTTGTGTTGACGCGCTCTAGGTGTAAAACAACCCACCCTGGCCCTCCAACTTGCGAGCGGGATACTCATGCTGCACGTGCATTAATGTCTGCCGACTGGCGTTGAAAAGGCGTTGAAAAAGATATTTCAATATATTCAAATTCATAAACGTTTTTTGCTTAATAACGTGACCTTTCAGAGCTTAGTTGTGCTTGTAGGCTTGCTAGCGTATTCCATTCGCTAGACAGTCTTGAAAAGCACGGTTTTACTCATAACAACGAGAGCACCCGTAAACACGTCTTCTCGGCTCGCACACCACACCGGAAAACTCCAAAGTAACAGACATGATAATTTTATACATTCAGAAAAATAAACATTAACCGTAAATTACTCCGAACTCTCAGACATGGCCGTCCCAACTTGGAATTTCTATCGGTTTTGACTGTTAACTCATTTAAAATATAAAATAAAATTTTGACACTAAGATATTATATTCCTACACTATAACATGATTGTATTATGTAAGTTTAAACTATTTAATACATTCAGAAAAATAAACATTAACCGTAAAGGACTCAAAACTCCCAGACATGGCCGTCCCAACTTGGAATTTCTATCGGTTTTGACTGCTAACTCATTTAAAATATAAAATAAAATTTTGACACTAAGATATTATATTCCTACACTATAACTTGATTGTATTATGTAAGTTTATACTATTTAATACATTCAGAAAAATAAACATTAACCGTAAAGGACTCAAAACTCCCAGACATGGCCGTCCCAACTTGGAATTTCTATCGGTTTTGACTGCTAACTCATTAAAATTATATAATAAAATTTTCACACTAAAATATTATATTACGACAATACAACTTGATTGTTTTATGTAACTAAATACTATTTCATACTTACAGAAAAATAAACTTTACCCAAAATTGACTCAAAACTCTCAGACATGGCCGTCCCAACTTGGAATTTTTATCGGTTTTGACTGTTAACTCATTTAAAATATAAAATAAAATTTTGACACTAAAATATTATATTCCTACACTATAACTTGATTGTATTATGTAAGTTTATACTATTTTATACATTCAGAAAAATAAACATTAACCGTAAAGGACTCAAAACTCCCAGACATGGCCGTCCCAACTTGGAATTGCTATCGGTTTAGACTGCTAACTCATTAAAAATATAAAATAAAATTTTCACACTAAAATATTATATTACGACAATACAACTTGATTGTTTTATGTAACTAAATACTATTTCATACTTACAGAAAAATAAACTTTACCCAAAATTGACTCAAAACTCTCAGACATGGCCGTCCCAACTTGGAATTTCTCTAGGTTTTGACTGTTAACTCATTAAAAATATAAAATAAAATTTTGACACTAAAATATTATATTACGACAATACAACTTGATTGTTTTATGTAATTGAATACTATTACATACTTACTGAAAAATAAACTTCATCCAATAATGACTCAAAACTCTCAGACAATAAATTTCTATTGGTTTTGACTGCTAACTCATTAAAAATATAAAATAAAATTGTGACACTAAGATATGATATTTCTACACTATAACTTGATTGTATTATGTAAGTTCATACTATTTTATAAATTGTATAAAGATCCTTTCAATAAATTTTATTCATCAATATGTTAATTTTGTGCTTTAATATGTTTTATGTTCAATAATAATTTTTGTCTCTCAGTTAAGAGTTGTTGAATCTTACACATTTTGGTAAACCTTTCATACACATAATCCTTTCAGCAAACAGATACATCAATAAAGTTTTTTAAATGTGTTTATATTTGATTTAATCAAGCTTGTTACATGATAAGTAAACAAACCATTTTACAGCCTGTTTAAAAACAACAAGATTTGTCTTCCCCCAACTCAGTGTTGTTTTAACCATACATTAGTGACAGTTGTCAAATTGGTGCCCATTCGTGACTGATTGGAATTGCTTGCTGACATGAATGACTCAATGTCAGTCTCTAATTCTCTAACATGCCAAGCTGTCAGATTAACTTACCCACAGTGCTTAGTTTAGGAATGGATAGCGTTGTAACACACATTGAGAAAAGCCTTTTCATTGTATTTCTATGTACATTTGGATTATTCATTTCTTTGTATAAGGTAAGCTGGTTTCACATTTGAAGGCGATATTATCTATAGTAAATAAATAAAGAGGGTCTATTTGTTGATTTTCTTAATACATGTATTTCATAGTGCCCTATCTAGAAAATGCCCATACAGACAGAAACAAATTGAACAACTAAATAAGCACCACTTTAAACAAACGGCTCAAATCAAAAACAACAAAATCAACATAGAGCAATCTGTTGCATTCAATCCCTCCAACCACTCATCACCCAGACAATCACCAGTAAATGAAGAAACGCTCTTCTCCAGGAAAGTAGTTCCTAGACATCCAATAAGCTCCTCAGAGGAAAAACACAAAAAGATGGAGAAGATGTTAGAAAGTGAAAGACTTCTTGAAGATATCAGGTCCGCAAGAAAATCACAATCAAAACCACAAAACACAGATGAGAGAACAAAAGAACAAAGCAAAGCTCAAAATAGTGATAAATACAGACCGCCAATGTTGAGAAAGCTCAACTACTCTCACACGAATAAAAACAATGTCACTAAAAAAACACAGCACCAAAGACAAAAAGATCTGAGGGAAACAATCAACCGTAGAAATACCAACGACAAACCCAAACCAAAAAACAAAAACAGTGTCGTTGATAGGATAATACTATTTATAGCACAAGCTTTCATAAACTCAACACCAACACACTCTGACAGGGAACATCATAGGAATGTCAAGAGACTATACTCCAATGCAGCAAAATTGGGGCTATGCAGCATTAGCTGGGAACAATTCTTTGACAGGATCCACCAAAACAACCCACCCAATACCACTTCTCACCACCAAGATAGAAGCTGCTACTACTAAACCTAAGCTTTCCTGAACATAAATCCCTCCTTATAAAATGGCGGACTTTACTGTACTCCAACAAAACGTAAATGGGCTAGGCACCAATGGTGCTGAACTCAAAGTATTGATACAAAATAAATCAATACAACCAAGTGTTATCATTCTACAGGAAACAAAATTATCAAAAAGAAGGGATTATAAAATCTCCGGTTATAACATACTAAGAAAAGATCGTTTTACGGAAATAAAAAAAAGTCCACAAGGTGGACTCATAATTGCCATAAAACATGGCATTGATTACAAACCCCTAGATATAAACATTGAAGGCATAGAAATCAATGGCGTAACAGTTAACATAAATGGTAATAAACCAACAAATGTTATCAATGTCTATTTACCCCACAGCACAAAAATTACAGTTGAAATACTCAACAAATTACTACCCTATCTCGCCAACTCAGCCTATTTGGGTGGCGATTTTAATGCACACCATAGCCTCTGGGAGGCAGACGATAGAACCGATACAAGAGGTACAGTCATACAAAAATGGTTAGAGGATAACAAACTTATTATTCTCAACAATGGCGAACCTACTTTTCACAGGCTAACACAAGGAATATACACCACAATAGATCTTAGCATTATTACACCAGACCTAGTTAATGATGCTAGTTTATATGTTCATGACGACAGTTGGGGAAGTGATCACTTCCCACTATTCACCACATTAAAGAATAACAATACACAACAGGCACACAAAAACAATACCCATAACAGCTGGAATTTTAACAAAGCAAATTGGGGAATATTTCAAAATATTTGTGAGCAAAACCTAAACAATGATGTAAAAGACGAAGATGTTAACATACACAACAAAAATATCACCGAGGTGATTATAAATGCTGCTAACCTAGCCATTCCAACCAAAAGAACTCACAAACATATACCTGTACCATGGTGGAATGAAGAAATTATGCAAGCAAGAAAAGAAAGAAAACTGCTCAGGAAAAAAGCTAAAAAGGATAAAAAGTTAATACAACAAGCGGCAGCAGCTAGAAATAAGGTTAAAACTTTAATAAGTAAGGCAAAAATCCAATCATGGAAAAAGATGTGTAGCACATTAGATATCAAATCTAACTCAAGGCAAGTCTGGAAAAAGATTAATGTCTTTAGAGGCAAAAGCACTAAATCCCATATTCCAAGTATCAACAACAGCAAAAACAAACTGGAAAAAATAGACAATTTATGCAAACAATTCTCACAAGCAAGCTCAACCAATAACTACAAAACTGCTTTTCAAGAAAAAGTAAAAAATACACAACCTTGTCCGAAGGACAAAAACAAGTCAGACTTATGGTACAACAAGCCATTCACAATATCAGAACTTAACAATGTTGTAAATAATAAAAAAGGAACAGCCTCTGGTATTGACCAAACCAGTTACACAATGCTTAAACGTCTTCCCTATAAATGCAAACAAGTGTTATTAGATTTCTACAATAAATTATGGAAAGACGGCAAATTACCAACAGACTGGAAAGAAAGTCTAATTATACCATTACACAAACAGGGAAAAGACCCTACCAAATCCGATTCATATAGACCAGTCTCCTTAACATCTAATCTATGTAAAACACTCGAAGCTATGGCAACGAAAAGATTACAACACTATCTAGAAACTAACGAATTGATAACACAGAATCAATCAGGATATAGAAAATCCTATAGCACCACTGATCATATTGTTAGATTACAACACTCTATCAGACAAGCTCAACAAAATAATAAATTTACTACAGCAGTCTTTCTAGACTTTAGTAAAGCATTTGACATGGTCTGGAAAACAGGCTTGATACAAAAAGTTAAGAAAAAGGGCATACAAGGGGAAATGCTAAACTTTATAAACGACTTTATGTCAGACAGAACTTTTCGTCTTAAAACAGATGATCAAATATCAGACAACTACAATTTAGAAAATGGAACCCCACAAGGTAGTATCATATCACCAACATTGTTCAATATCATGATAGATGATCTATTTCACAAACTACCGAAACAAGTGAACACCTCACAATTCGCTGATGATGGGGCCCTTTGGGTCAGTCACAAACATCAACATGTAGCTGCAGAAATATTACAAAAAGCCTTAATCAAAGTAAATGAATGGACCCAAAACTGGGGATTTAAATTATCCACAAGCAAAACTGTATCAATTCTCTTTCGGCCAACACCCAGAGCCGATTGCAGACCACTGAAATTATACATTAATGAAGAACCATTAAACCAAGTTAAATATGTCAAATTCTTAGGCATAATCTTTGATGAATATCTAACATGGAATCAACATATTGTTGAACTGTCACAAAGATGCAAAAAAGATCTCAATATATTACGAATGCTTTCTCACACCAGGTGGGGCAGCAGCAAGGAAATGTTACTCTTGCTATATAAATCTCTGATTAAATCCAAACTGCACTATGGAGCAGAAGCTTGGTGTGACACTAGTCAAACCAACATACAAAAGCTAAAAACCATACAAAATCAAGCTTACAGATATATATCAGGATGCCTAAGTGGCACATCAATGGAACTTGTCAGACATGAACTAGGCGAACTCCCGCTAGAAAAAGAATGGGAAGATAATATTACCAACTATATTGTTAGATCAAAGCATAAGCCATGTTTACAAAATATTATCACACGAAAAAAGCAAATAATGACTAAAAGAGTAAAAAAAATACCAACACCATTTGGTGTTACCATGAAAAAACACATAGACAAATATGACCTTGATACAATAGACGTTATTTCTGACCCATATACCAAGCATATCCTAAAACCTCCAGACGTCCCCGATATCCAAGTCGATATCAAATTGAAAGACCTCATAGACAAAAATAATCCAAAACCTAGTGACCTCAGTAACACTCAAGTCTATATAGAACAAAACTACAATCAAACTGATTACATTCAAATCTTTACTGACGGTTCTAAAGATGAAAAAGGAAGAGTAGGCTCTGGGATAGCCTTCACTCACACAGGTGATGAAGATATATCCCTTAAACTACCAGACAAAACCTCTATCTTCACAGCTGAACTTGTAGCTATTCGACAAGCACTCATTATCAGTAAAGGCTACAAACACAAAAATATAGCTATATTTACAGATTCACTCAGTTCACTGCAAGCTATACAAAACAAAACGGAAAAAAATAGTCATGAACTTCTACACCAAATTTACCAGGGGTATAATTATCTAACTCAGGATAACAACAATGTTAGATTTATATGGGTGCCTTCCCACATAGGTCTAACAGGCAACGAAAGAGCCGACCGAGCAGCAAAAGCAGGTCTAACCCACAGCAATAATGTCAACATACCATTTTCTAAAAAAGAAATTAAGAGCATTGTTAAATCAATTAGAACGGATGAATACAACACAAACTTTAAAGGCAACTGGGGACATACCCAGTACTATCAAGTACAACCTACAAAAGTTACAAAGGTTAAAAACTTCCACAACTTTAGAAGGGTTGATGTAGCCATAACTAGACTTAGGCTTAACAATGTTCGCAATGGGGTTTATCTCCACAAAATAGGGAAAGCACCAAATAATCTATGCAATCAATGTAATGTCGAAGACACCATACATCACATTCTGTTTCAATGTGATAAATACCAAAAACACAGGGGACAACTCCTTGAAAATGTAAGCGCTAACAACCCACAAGAACTGTTAGCCAATGCTAAAAATTACCAGTACCTTTCAGTATTCCTACTACAAACCAAATTGTATAAAACATTATAATTAATAACCACCTAGCCTTACACCCAAACTCCTAACCATTACCTACCCCTCATCCCCTGCCCAATTTAAGGGTCACTAAACCCTAACAACCACCCCACGGGTAAAACTCCCAGAAGGACCCTACGGAAGCGAGACTGATCTCTTAAACCTCCTTCTTCTGGTAAGTGTTGGTCATGGCGACCCACGACCAGAGCTGGTTGGTGAGATAGGTTCACGATATACATTACCTCGGGACCACTCGCGCAAGCCTATACAAACAGGCGCGTAGGCTCCCGACGGGAGATTGCCACCTAATACCTAAAATAATATTTACCACTCCCATATTTGGGATAACTGGTAGGACTTGGCACAGGGCAAAATGGTTAAAACTCCTCATTAAAAGTGCACGGTGTGGCTACCCCCGGCACTTTACTAAATTATAACTGGTAATTTTCCCAGTAGCAAACCTCAAAACCCTCACTGCCTGGTTCTTAATCGGGTTCAGTGGGGAGGACAGGTATTGTACCTTAAGTGTATGGTTAGACTACCTCCTGCACTTTACATAGGTACAATACCAGTTAGACGACCTACAAGAAAGAAAAAACGCACATTGCGAAGATACCAACGCTGGAAACAACAGCAAATAACAGACTAAGTATATCAAACCAAAAAGATAAGTATTACTCCATTCACTCAATTATCAATAAATTTAATTATAAAACATTACTAATTACAAATAACTATAAATACAATTCAAACACAATTATTTAACTACAATTTTATTTTATCACAATTAAAAATACCATCTCAAATACTACTTTAAACCTTTTTACCTCAATATAATTTCCCATACATAATATATGCTTTCTATCTCTTTCAGGTACCACGCCATTTCACAACACTATTTATTTACTTACTATTCATATATATATCCCCCCCCCCTCCACTCTATTCTAAATTCTAAATTAATTTTAACCACTTTAGAACTTTTAATAATTTTACTTGGGTGTCTAAGACCTACCGGTATTCTAAATTTCATGCCCCCTTTTTTGGAAATAATTCAGGCTTATACCCCACGTCGGCGACATCACCGTATGGTGAAGAAGACGTTAAACCCCAATCCAACAACAACAACAACAACATTTGGATTATTCATTTCTTTGTATAAGGTAAGGCGGTTTCACATTTGAAGGCGATATTATCTATAGTAAATATAAATAGTAAAGTAAAAATAAAGAGGGTCTATTTGTTGATTTTCTTAAAACATGTATTTCATAGTATATAAAATACAGATAAGTTTATTCACATTTATGTTCATCTTTAAATAAAGGTCGCTTGTCTTGTGCTGTTATGTTGTTTCTTAGTTTGTTTACTTTGTTTCAATTCCTATGTTGATGGTTCATGACTGAAAAAGAACAGAAAATGATGTATACTAAATCATCGATGTGTTATAAAGCGTAAATGCAAATAAATATGATCAGTAAATGAATGTTGACATCGTGTTTTACATACTTGTTGTGTTCAGTCGCTTGTAGAAGGTGGGAGTTGAATCCAAGCCAGTAAGACGAGTAAATCAACATCAAATTTCATTTTTCTTGTACGTGTCAAACGTATATACCGTTAGTATTAATAAATATCATTTGTATCACAATTCATGTTTAAATAAGATAATTACATGCATGTTTTAATATTCAACGTCCCATCTTAAGATGGGACGTCCCAACTTAGGATTCCAAGTTGGGACGCGTCCCATCTTAAGATGGGACGGGATTCCAAGTTGGGATGATACATATATACCAAGAACGCACTTACACAGGCATCCTTCTGGCACTTGTCAACAAGCGATACACAGTCAACATGGTAGGTGCCTTGTGTAGTTTGGATAACTTGTTTCTGTTAAATTTTTAACTTCAGCACTTTTGATAGTACTAAGTTGTTCTTGAAATGTTAAGTAGAAAATCGTCGTTAAATAACTGGTTAAGAGGTCCATTAAAACAAACAAGGAGCACTTTTCAAGTACATCAATAACTAGTGTTGTAATGCTCGATTATGCTTTAACTCTGATAAAATGTATGGTTTTTTTTCTCCAAAGTTCCGACTCCTTTTGCTCGTCGCCGTCGTCACCCTCCTGGTTATCCCCAGTGAGGCAATCTTTAACAGACGCTTCAACATCGACAGGAGAGGTATCGAGATCAGACGAGGTGTGTATGATTTGCAACCAGTTGATTTGTTGCCTGTCTGTTATCTGCAGCTTTTGGTTTGCAAATTGTCGTAATGAGAGTAAAACACTATGGCAATAGCGTTCTTTATTTACGTATATGGTGTTCCCTCTAAATAATTGATGGGTTTTTGCCTGCAGACCTGGTTAAGAAGAGTATGGAGGGTTACCTTAAACAACTCGGTATTGGTGATGAGCAACAGCAGGAGCTCTTCAGTCAGTTTTTGGCCGGTAAGTGAACAGAACGAATTTTCTTATCATAAATCCAAAGATTATGACAAAGAGAAAACTGTTTCCCTACCACATGTACATACCTGAAGTATGTAATCACAGATAAGAGTTTCAAATATTCAAATGTAACTAATGAACACGGTGTGTATATCCACACTCTGCCATACAAGTGATTGACCCTCTAGCGCTGATTTACTCTAAAGAGTTCATTCGAGGCCAAATGCTAATTGCTCTATCAAGATACATAGAAATTAAATATTTGTTGATGCACTTATAGTTGATGATTTGAAAGCATCGAAATGCATGTTTTTGTATCTCTTGCAGACACTGAGCAATGAGGAAAATGTCCCGCAATTGAAACTGGCAAAATGCACGCACGGACGTTGAAAGAATACCTCATTTGTGAAAAATTGTTTGAATAAAAATTTGATAAACCTTACAAACATTTTTGTTGTTTCCAGTAGTCTATGTGTAAATTTGGGAATTCACACTGATGATGGAGGTATTATAACCAACGATCATTTGAGGTAGATCGAGTATTCACCTATGAAACATTTGTTTTCTATATGAAGTGGCAAATGATTTTAATTTCTTCATATGGTCTGCTGTACGTTTGTGCTAAATGATATTTGCAGGAAACAAATATCATGTATATAACGTTCTGTGTTATTGCATCAATCAATTAAAGTTAAAGAGCCTCTCCCTGAGTTGTTGTGCTCGCTTAACCTTACCAATGGTGTCATTTGATTGACAAGTACAGAATGTTGCTTGAAAATGTTGCTTGAAAGCTAAAGGGTTTTGAACAGTGATAATTTGCGATAATGATCACAGTGAGGTTTGTTAATCAGTCCTTTATAATTATTAAGACTTATAAAAAATCAGCCAAATATACAGTTAGGAATTGATAATTATTGAATTGCGCTACTACTAGTATCCAAGTATAGTGGGCTTGTCATCTTGGCTTCTGTGCTTCTGTGCATATGTAAGGTTATTTTTCAATAGATATAGGTATATATATAAATCAACATTCATCATTTATTTGTGATCTTGGAAGAATAATATAGATGTTCTGTATAAACATACGCTTATATAGAAATAATGTTCCAATCTAAACAATACACAATGCATTTAAAATCACGGAGTGATTTTTTAAACAAAACTCCTCATAGGTGTGGTTAGACATGGCCGCCATGACTGAAGCTTTAAAACAAGATCTTCATTGGTAACACTCACTGTCACACCGGCAAATCTGGACACAAGTAAATGTAATAAATTTCAGAACATTATTTTTACTGTTAATTTTCCCCTTAAAAGCGAAACATGAAGCTGTGTGACATGTGACATGAAGCTCTGATATACAATATAAAAATGACAGTGTAAAAATGTATGGCTAACTCTCCTATGGATAACTGCCTTGCAGCAGATGCAGTTCCTTTTTCGTTTCTGCAAATCCAAGAGATACAATAACCTCCCACGATTCGCGGCAAATGCACCTTCCCTTTGCTAAATAAATTACCAACACTGCAGAATCGCCCCCATCTAGAATTTTTTAAAGTAAGAACAGTCTCGTGACACTCGCAGCCTTTATTCGCATATATATCAGTGACACACGCAGTTATATCTGCCAATCGCCGACCCACTAAGCCTTCAATCCGTGGCCCAATCTACCATACGGGTCCCTCTTTCCTAGCCACTCATAACCATTCTGCAAATAAAATCCTCTAAACATAAATCGTATCCAGTTCAAACCAATTGGGCGTCTGCAATATAGTTTTCCATGAGCCTGTTGAGTCTTTTTATGCCATACCCACTTGACGTGCCAATATGTCATTTTACTCAAAAAGGTTATTCATTTACCACGACTGGTGTAGAGGAAGATATTATTATCATATTTTCATGCTTATCATGTGAAAATTATCTTCAACTTCGTATATGTATCTATCTCTCGCCTCCCGAGAACATTATCAATATTGTGTTGACCCTTCACTAGTTTGTTCTCATTTAAAACCCCATGCAATGTTGCTTAATTGTAGTTAGTGATAATTTAACTTCAGAGGCATCCAGCACTTCTAAACAGAGTGGCACACAAGCCGTTCGACCTGTTCCCAACTTGTACATAATATATTGTCATAGATATGTATTAACTTGATTGTTAGAAGAGAATTAACAAAAAAACACGCAGATATGTCAACAACAGTTTATTGATCTTGTGAAGGAAACTGTAACATCTCGTTCTTGTATGCACCATTTTCTCTCCATTATGAGCTCTCTGCAAAAGAAATGAATGCAATACTTTAGATGGGACCAACGAACAGAACAGCAAATATACAAGTGATGAAGGAATGATATTGTAATTGTAATATTGCTAGATAATCCACAGTATTTGAAAAGTGAGTTCAATTGCAGATGTTCCAGTCAACACTGGATGTCTACCAGCATGACAAATGGAGGCAAGAATAAGACTCACCATCCAGGTTGCCGAGGGCATCTTCCACTGACTGCAGGTTGCTCAGATCGACACCAGCCTGTCTCAGGTAGCTCTCCACGCTCTTCTTGACCAGATCTGCCGACAGAACCAGGCACATATTGTAAATGGTGTTCGACAGAAGGATAGCAAAGGCGAGGGAGGAAGTAGAATGCATTGGCCAGATTGAAGCAGTCAAGGCTATAATCTTTTAAAAATTGGGAACGTTACATCGTTTGAATTAAATCGACCTGGATACTTTTGAGACATGCATTTCCTGCCGCTTAGGACATGTCACATGTCAGCATTCAATACAGTGAAAAGTGGAAATCTCTAGATGGGTTATTTACCTCGTCTGATTTCGATGCCTCGTCTGTCAATATTGAATCGTCTGTTAAAGATTGCCTCGCCAGGGATAACCAGGAGGGTGACGACTGCGACGACCAACAGAAGGCGGAACTGAAATAATACAGCCAGTAAGTCTCAGAAGTTTTTACAAATATTCATTTTCATGGATGGTATAAATTGATCACTGTCTAAAAGGTTTGTGTCGTTGAACTTTGACTGACATTTGCGAGTTGTAAAACGGAAAACTAATGAATACGTTACCATGATGCTGGATACTTCGTGGAAATCAGAAGAATGACTACACACAGCGGAACCAAGTCCAAATATACAAAGTAGGTGTTGAAACTCGTTTACTGATCTGATTGAGTTTGGCAAGTCTGCTACACTAGCAGGTGCCATCCTCTGATGACACACAGCATGACTCCCCCGTTTCAATCACCTTTCCCCCACTATCAATGTATTAATGTGAACACCACAACATGATTCAGGAACTGCAGACTAGTTAACACAAGGCAGTGGTTAAACACATCTACTCTCGGTTATCTCGACAGTGCATCGCCCTATCATGCCATTCCATCTCTTGTATCTCAATAACTGGAAGTTCATGACACCTGAGTTTAGCTGCTGGTCGCAGCTCTTTAGAAAGTTGGTGTTTACTCAATATTAAATGGTTTCAACATGTGGAGCCGACATTTGATAGCTATATATACACCAAGAACGCACTTACACAGGCATCCTTCTGGCACTTGTCAACAAGCGATACACAGTCAACATGGTAGGTGCCTTGTGTAGTTTGGATAACTTGTTTCTGTTAAATTTTTAACTTCAGCACTTTTGATAGTACTAAGTTGTTCTTGAAATGTTAAGTAGAAAATCGTCGTTAAATAACTGGTTAAGAGGTCCATTAAAACAAACAAGAAGCACTTTTCAAGTACATCAATAACTAGTGTTGTAATGCTCGATTATGCTTTAACTCTGATAAAATGTATGGTTTTTTTTCTCCAAAGTTCCGACTCCTTTTGCTCGTCGCCGTCGTCACCCTCCTGGTTATCCCCAGTGAGGCAATCTTTAACAGACGCTTCAACATCGACAGGAGAGGTATCGAGATCAGACGAGGTGTGTATGATTTGCAACCAGTTGATTTGTTGCCTGTCTGTTATCTGCAGCTTTTGGTTTGCATATTGTCGTAATGAGAGTAAAACACTATGGCAATAGCGTTCTTTATTTACCTATATGGTGTTCCCTCTAAATAATTGATGGGTTTTTGCCTGCAGACCTGGTTAAGAAGAGTATGGAGGGTTACCTTAAACAACTCGGTATTGGTGATGAGCAACAGCAGGAGCTCTTCAGTCAGTTTTTGGCCGGTAAGTGAACAGAACGAATTTTCTTATCATAAATCCAACGATTATGACAAAGAGAAAACTGTTTCCCTACCACATGTACATACCTGAAGTATGTAATCGCAGATAAGAGTTTCAAATATTCAAATGTAACTTATGAACACGGTGTGTATATCCACACTCTGCCATACAAGTGATTGACCCTCTAGCGCTGATTGACTCTAAAGGGTTCATTCGAGGCCAAATGCTAATCGCTCTATCAAGAAACATAGAAATTAAATATTTTTTGATGCACTTAGTTGATGATTTGAAAGCATTGAAATGCATGTTTTTGTATCTCTTGCAGACACTGAGCAATGAGGAAAATGTCCCGCAATTGAAACTGGCAAAATGCACGCACGGACGTTGAAAGAATACCTCATTTGTGAAAAATTGTTTGAATAAAAATTTGATAAACCGTACAAACATTTTTGTTGTTTCCAGTAGTCTATGTGTAAATTTGGGAATTCACACTGATGATGGAGGTATTATAACCAACGATCATTTGAGGTAGATCGAGTATTCACCTATGAAACATTTGTGTTCTATATGAAGTGGCAAATGATTTTAATTTCTTCATATGGTCTGCTGTACGTTTGTGCTAAATGATATTTGCAGGAAACAAATATCATGTATATAACGTTTTTATTAAAACGTTTTCTGTGTTATTGCATCAATCAATTAAAGAGCCTCTCCCTGAGTTGTTGTGCTCACTTAACCTTACAAATGGTGTCATTTGATTGACAAGTACAGAATGTTGCTTGAAAATGTTGCTTGAAAGCTAAAGGGTTTTGAACAGTGATAATTTGCGATAATGATCACAGTGAGGTTTGTTAATCAGTCCTTTATAATTATTAAGACTTATAAAAAATCAGCCAAATGTACAGTTAGGAATTGATAATTATTGAATCGCGCTACTACTAGTATCCAAGTATAGTGGGCTTGTCATCTTGGCTTCTGTGCATATGTAAGGATATTTTTCAATAGATATAGGTATATATATAAATCAACATTCATCATTTATTTGTGATCTTGGAAGAATAATATAGATGTTCTGTATTAACATACGCTTATATAGAAATAATGTTCCAATCTAAACAATACACAATGCATTTAAAATCACGGAGTGATTTTTTAAACAAAACTCCTCATAGGTGTGGTTAGACATGGCCATGATTAAAGCTTTAAAACAAACACTTCATTGGTAACACTCCACTGTCACACCGGCAAATCTGGACACAAGTAAATGTAATTAATTTCAGAACATTATTGTAACTGTTAATATTTGCCCTTTAAAAGCAACACATGAAGCTGTGTGACATGTGACATGAAGCTCTGATATACATTATAAAAATGACAGTGTAAAACTGTATGGCTAACTTTCCTATGGATAAATGCCTTGCAGCAGATGCAGTTCGTTTTTCGTTTCTGCAAATCCAAGACATACAATAACCTCCCACGATTCGCAGCAAATACACCTTCCCTTTGCTAATAAATTACCACACTGCAGAATTGGCCGCATCTGGAAGTTTAATAAAGTAAGAACAGTCTCGTGACACTCGCAGGCTTTTCTTTGCATCTATATCATTGACACACTCAGTTATATCTGCCAATCGCCCACCCACTAAGCCTTCAATCCGTGGCCCAATCTACCATACGGGTCTCGCTTTCCTAGCCACTCATAACCATTCTGCAATTAAAATCCTCTAAACAGTCAATCCAGTTCAAACCAATTGGGCGTCTGCGATATAGTTTTCCTTAAGCCTGTTGAGTCCTTTTACGCAATACCTACTTGACTTGCCAATATGTCATTATCCTAAAAAAAGTTATTCATTAACCACGACTGGTTTAGAGGAAGATATCATTATTCTCATATTTCAAGGCCTAACTTGCTTATCATATGAAAATTATCTTCAACTTCGTATCTATATATCTTTCTCTCGCCTCCCGAGAACATGACCAATATTGTGTTTACCCTTCACTAGTTTGTTCTCATTTAATATCTCATGCAATGTTGCGCAAGTGTAGTCAGTGATTATTTAACTTCAGAGGCATCCAGCACTTCTAAACAGAGAGGCATACAAGCCGTTCAACCTGTTCCCAACTTGTACATAATATACTGTCATAGATATGTATTAACTTGATTGTTTGATGACAATTACAAAAAACACGCAAATATGTCAACAACAGTTTATTGATCTTATGAAGGAAACTTTTACATTTCGTTCTTGTATGCACCATTTTCTCTCCATTATGAGCTCTCTGCAAAAAAAGGAATACAATACTTTAGATGGGGGACAATGAACAAAACAGCAAATATACATGTGATGAAGGAATGATATTGTAATTGTAATATTGCTAGATAATCCACAGTATTTGAAAAGTGAGTTCAATTGCAGATGTTCCAAGTAACACTGGATGTCTACCAGCATGACAAATGGAGGCAAGAATAAGACTCACCATCCAGGTTGCCGAGGGCATCTTCCACTGACTGCAGGTTGCTCAGATCGACACCAGCCTGTCTCAGGTAGCTCTCCACGCTCTTCTTGACCAGATCTGCCGACAGAACCAGGCACATATTGTAAATGGTGTTCGACAGAAGGATAGCAAAGGCGAGGGAGGAAGTAGAATGCATTGGCCAGATTGAAGCAGTCAAGGCTATAATCTTTTAAAAATTGGGAACGTTACATCGTTTGAATTAAATCGACCTGGATACTTTTGAGACATGCATTTCCTGCGGCTTAAGGACATGTCACATGTCAGCATTCAATACAGTGAAAAGTGGAAATCTCTAGATGGGTTATTTACCTCGTCTGATTTCGATGCCTCGCCTGTCAATATTGAAGCGTCTGTTAAAGATTGCCTCGCCAGGGATAACCAGGAGGGTGACGACTGCGACGACCAACAGAAGGCGGAACTGAAATAATACAGCCAGTAAGTCTCAGAAGTTTTTACACATGTTCATTTTCATGGATGGTATAAATTGATCACTGTCTAAAAGGTTTGTGTTGTTGAACTTTGACTGACATTTGCGAGTTGTAAAACGGAAAACTACTGAATACGTTACCATGATGCTGGATACTTCGTGGAATTCAGAAGAATGACTACACACAGCGGAACCAAGTCCAAATATACACAGTAGGTGTTGAAACTCGTTTACTGATCTGATTGCGTTTGGCAAGTTTGCTACACTAGCAGGTGACATCCTCTGATGACACACAGCACGACTCCCCCGTTTCAATCACCTTTCTCCCACTATCAATATATTAATGTGAACACCACAAAATGATTCAGGAACTGCAGACTAGTTAACACAATACAGTGGTTAAACACATTCACTCTCGGTTATCGCGACAGCGCATCGCCCTATCATGCCATCCCATCTCTTGTATCTCAATAACTGGACGTTCATGACACCTGAGTTTAGCTGCTGGTCGAAGCTCTTTAGAAAGTTGGTGTTTACTCAATAATAAATGGTTTCAACATGTGGAGCCGACATTTGATAGCTATATATACCAAGAACGCACTTACACAGGCATCCTTCTGGCACTTGTCAACAAGCGATACACAGTCAACATGGTAGGTGCCTTGTGTAGTTTGGATAAACTTGTTTCTGTTAAATGTTTAACTTCAGCACTTTTGATAGTACTTTGTTGTTCTTGAAATGTTAAGTAGAAAATCGTTGTTAAATAACTGATAAAGAGGTCCACTTAAACCAACAAGGAGCATTTTCAAGTACATCAATAACTAGTGTTGTAATGCTCGATTATGCTTTAACTCTGATAAGTGTATGTTGTTTTTTTCTCCAAAGTTCCGTCTTCTTTTGCTCGTCGCCGTCGTCACCCTTCTGGTTATCCCCAGTGAGGCAATCTTTAACAGACGCTTCAACATAGACAGGAGAGGTATCGAGATCAGACGAGGTGTGTATGATTTGCAACCAGTTGATTTGTTGCCTGTCTGTTATGTGCAGCTTTTGGTTCGCATATTGTCGTAATGATAGTAAACCACTATGGCAATAGCGTTCTTTATTTACCTTTATGGTGTTCCCTATAAATAATTGATGGGTTTTTGCCTGCAGACCTGGTTAAGAAGAGTATGGAGGGTTACCTTAAACAACTCGGTATTGGTGAAGACCAACAGCAGGAGCTCTTCAGTCAGTTTTTGGCCGGTAAGTGAACAGAACGAATTTTCTAATCATAAATCCAAAGATTATGACAAAATGAAAACTGTTTCCCTACCACATGTACATACCTGAAGTATGTAATTACAGATAAGATATATAACGAACACAGTGTGTATATCCACACTCTGCCATACAAGTGATTGACCCTCTAGCGCTGATTGACTCTGAGGGTTCATTCGAGGCCAAATGCTAATTGCTCCATCAAGATACATAGAAATTAAATATTTTTTGATGCACTTAGTTGATGATTTGAAAGCATTGTAATGCATGTTTTTGTATCTCTTGCAGACACTGAGCAATGAGGAAAATGTCCCGCAATTGAAACTGGCAAAATGCATGCACGGACGTTGAAAGAATACCTCATTTGTGAAAAATTGTTTGAATAAAAATTTGATAAACCTTACAAACATTTTTGTTGTTTCCAGTAGTCTATGTGTAAATTTGGGAATTCACACTGATGTTGGAGGTATTATAATCAATGATCATTTGAGGTAGATCGAGTATTCACCTTTAAAACATTTGTTTTCTATATGAAGTGGCAAATGATTTAATTTCTACATAGGATCTGCTGTGCGTTTGTGCTAAATGATATTTGCAGGAAACAAATAACATGTATATAACGTTTTTATTAAAACGTTTTCTGTGTTATTGCATCAATCAATTAAAGAGCCTCTCCCGGAGTTGTTGTGCTCACTTAACCTTACTAATGGCGTCATTTGATTGACAAGTACAGAATGTTGCTTGAAAATGTTGCTTGAAAGCTAGCGAAAACCTGACAGTGAGGTTTGTTAATCAGTCCTTTATAATCATCAAGACTTATAAAACAATCAGCCAAACGTACAGTTAGGAATTGATAGTTATTGAATTGCGCTACTACTAGTATCCAAGTATAGTGGACTTGTCATCTTGGCTTCTGTGCATATGTAAGGTTTATTTTCAATAGATATAGGTATATATATAAATCAACATTCATCATTTATTTGTTATCTTGGAAGAATAATATAGATGTTCTGTATTAACATACTCCTATATTGAAATAATGTTCCTATCTAAACAATACACAATGCATTTAAAATCACAGAGTGATTGTTTAAACAAAACTCCTCATAGGTGTGGTTAGACATGGCCGCCATGACTGAAGCTTTAAAACAAGATCTTCATTGGTAACACTCACTGTCTTACCGGCAAATCTGGACACAAGTAAATGTAATAAATTTCAGAACATTATTTTTACTGTTAATTTTCCCCTTAAAAGCGAAACATGAAGCTGTGTGACATGTGACATGAAGCTCTGATATACATTATAAAAATGACAGTGTAAAAATTTATGGCTAACTCTCCTATGGATAACTGCCTTGCAGCAGATGCAGTTCCTTTTTCGTTTCTGCAAATTCTAAGAGATACAATAACCTCCCACGATTCGCGGCAAATGCACCTTCCCTTTGCTAAATAAATTACCAACACTGCAGAATCGCCCGCATCTAGAATTTTTTAAAGTAAGAACAGTCTCGTGACACTCGCAGGCTTTTTTCGCAACCACATCATTGACACACTCAGTTATATCTGCCAATCGCCCACCCACTAAGCCTTCAATCCGTGGCCCAATCTACCATACGGGTCTCGCTTTCCTAGCCACTCATAACCATTCCACAATTAAAATCCTCTAAACAGATATCGTATCCAGTTCAAACCAATTGGGCCTCTGCGATATAGTTTTTCTTAAGCCTGTTGAGTCCTTTTACGCCATACCTACTTGACTTGCCAATATGTCATTATCCTCAAAAAAGTTAGTCATTAACCACGACTGGTTTAGAGGAAGATATCATTATTCTCCTATTTCAAGGCCTAACTTGCTTATCATATGAAAATTATCTTCAACTTCGTATATATATCTATCTCTCGATCTCTCGATCTCTCGCCTCCCGAGAACATGACCAATATTGTGTTTACCCTTCACTAGTTTGTTCTCATTTAATATCTCATGCAATGTTGCGCAAGTGTAGTCAGTGATTATTTAACTTCAGAGGCATCCAGCACTTCAAAACAGAGAGGCATACAAGCCGTTCAACCTGTTCCCAACTTGTACATAATATATTGTCATAGATATGTATTAACTTGATTGTTTGATGACAATTACAAAAAACACTCAAATATGTCAACAACAGTTTATTGATCTTGTGAAGGAAACTTTTACATTTCGTTCTTGTATGCACCATTTTCTCTCCATTATGAGCTCTCTGCAAAAAAAAAAGAATACAATACTTTAGATGGGGGACAATGAACAGAACAGCAAATATACATGTGATGAAGGAATGATATTGTAATTGTAATATTGCATGATAATCCACAGTATTTGAAAAGTGAGTTCTCTTGCAGATGTTCCAGTCAACACTGGATGTCTACCAGCATGACAAATGGCGGCAAGAATAAGACTCACCATCCAGGTTGCTGAGGGCGTCTTCCACTGACTGCAGGTTGCTCAGATCGACACCAGCCTGTCTCAGGTAGCTCTCCACGCTCTTCTTGACCAGATCTGCCGACAGAACCAGGCACATATTGTCAATGGTGTTAGACAGAAGGATAGCAAAGGCGAGGGAGGGAAGTAGAATGCATTGGTAAGATTGAAGCAGTCATGGCTATACAAAAAATTTAAATTGGGAATGTTACATCGCTTGAATTCAATCGACCTGGATACTTTTGAGACATGCATTTCCTGCCACTTAAGGACATGTCAGATATCAGCATACAATACAGTAAAAAGCTAAGGGAAGAGTGGAAATCTCTAGATGGGTTGTTTACCTCGTCTGATTTCGATGCCTCGTCTGTCAATATTGAAGCGTCTGTTAAAGATTGCCTCGCTAGGGATAACCAGGAGGTTGACGACTGCGACGACCAACAGAAGGCGGAACTGAAATAATACAGCCAGTAAGTCTCAGGAGTTTTACACATATTCATTTTCATGGATGGTATAAATTGATCACTGTATAAAAGGTTTGTGTCGTTGAACTTTGACTGACATTTGCGAGTTGTAAAACGGAAAACTACTGAATACGTTACCATGATGCTGGATACTTCGTGGAATTCAGAAGAATGACTACACACAGCGGAACCAAGTCCAAATATACACAGTAGGTGTTGAAACTCGTTTACTGATCTGATTGCGTTTGGCAAGTTTGCTACACTAGCAGGTGACATCCTCTGATGACACACAGCACGACTCCCCCGTTTCAATCACCTTTCTCCCACTATCAATATATTAATGTGAACACCACAACATGATTCAGGAACTGCAGACTAGTTAACACAAGACAGTGGTTAAACACATTCACTCTCGGTTATCGCGACAGCGCATCGCCCTATCATGCCATTCCATCTCTTGTATCTCAATAACTGGACGTTCATGACACCTGAGTTTAGCTGCTGGTCGCAGCTCTTTAGAAAGTTGGTGTTTACTCAGTATTAAATGGTTTCAACATGTGGAGCCGACATTTGATAGCTATATATACCAAGAACGCACTTACACAGGCATCCTTCTGGCACTTGTCAACAAGCGATACACAGTCAACATGGTAGGTGCCTTGTGTAGTTTGGATAAACTTGTTTCTGTTAACTGTTTAACCTCAGCACTTTTGATAGTACTTTGTTGTTCTTGAAATGTTAAGTAGAAAATCGTTGTTAAATAACTGATAAAGAGGTCCACTTAAACCAACAAGGAGCATTTTCAAGTACATCAATAACTAGTGTTGTAATGCTTGATTATGCTTTAACTCTGATAAGTGTATGTTGTTTTTTTCTCTCCAAAGTTCCGTCTTCTTTTGCTCGTCGCCGTCGTCACCCTCCTGGTTATCCCCAGTGAGGCAATCTTTAACAGACGCTTCAACATAGACAGGAGAGGTATCGAGATCAGACGAGGTGTGTATGATTTGCAACCAGTTGATTTGTTGCCTGTCTGTTATGTGCAGCTTTTGGTTCGTATATTGTCGTAATGATAGTAAACCACTATGGCAATAGCGTTCTTTATTTACCTTTATGGTGTTCCCTATAAATAATTGATGGGTTTTTGCCTGCAGACCTGGTTAAGAAGAGTATGGAGGGTTACCTTAAACAACTCGGTATTGGTGATGAGCAACAGCAGGAGCTCTTCAGTCAGTTTTTGGCCGGTAAGTGAACAGAACGAATTTTCTTATCATAAATCCAAAGATTATGACAAAATGAAAACTGTTTCCCTACCACATGTACATACCTGAAGTATGTAATTACAGATAAGATATATAACGGACACAGTGTGTATATCCACACTCTGCCATACAAGTGATTGACCCTCTAGCGCTGATTGACTCTGAGGGTTCATTCGAGGCCAAATGCTAATTGCTCTATCAAGATACATAGAAATTAAATATTTTTTGATGCACTTAGTTGATGATTTGAAAGCATTGTAATGCATGTTTTTGTATCTCTTGCAGACACTGAGCAATGAGGAAAATGTCCCGCAATTGAAACTGGCAAAATGCATGCACGGACGTTGAAAGAATACCTCATTTGTGAAAAATTGTTTGAACAAAAATTTGATAAACCTTACAAACATTTTTGTTGTTTCCAGTAGTCTATGTGTAAATTTGGGAATTCACACTGATGTTGGAGGTATTATAATCAATGATCGTTTGAGGTAGATCGAGTATTCACCTTTAAAACATTTGTTTTCTATATGAAGTGGCAAATGATTTAATTTCTATATAGGATCTGCTGTGCGTTTGTGCTAAATGATATTTGCAGGAAACAAATAACATGTATATAACGTTTTTATTAAAACGTTTTCTGTGTTATTGCATCAATCAATTAAAGAGCCTCTCCCGGAGTTGTTGTGCTCACTTAACCTTACTAATGGCGTCATTTGATTGACAAGTACAGAATGTTGCTTGAAAATGTTGCTTGAAAGCTAGCAAAAACCTGACAGTGAGGTTTGTTAATCAGTCCTTTATAATCATCAAGACTTATAAAACAATCAGCCAAACGTACAGTTAGGAATTGATAGTTATTGAATTGCGCTACTACTAGTATCCAAGTATAGTGGACTTGTCATCTTGGCTTCTGTGCATATGTAAGGTTTATTTTCAATAGATATAGGTATATATATAAATCAACATTCATCATTTATTTGTTATCTTGGAAGAATAATATAGATGTTCTGTATTAACATACTCCTATATAGAAATAATGTTCCTATCTAAACAATACACAATGCATTTAAAATCACAGAGTGATTGTTTAAACAAAACTCCTCATAGGTGTGGTTAGACATGGCCGCCATGACTGAAGCTTTAAAACAAGATCTTCATTGGTAACACTCACTGTCACACCGGCAAATCTGGACACAAGTAAATGTAATAAATTTCAGAACATTATTTTTACTGTTAATTTTCCCCTTAAAAGCGAAACATGAAGCTGTGTGACATGTGACATGAAGCTCTGATATACAATATAAAAATGACAGTGTAAAAATGTATGGCTAACTCTCCTATGGATAACTGCCTTGCAGCAGATGCAGTTCCTTTTTCGTTTCTGCAAATCCAAGAGATACAATAACCTCCCACGATTCGCGGCAAATGCACCTTCCCTTTGCTAAATAAATTACCAACACTGCAGAATCGCCCCCATCTAGAATTTTTTAAAGTAAGAACAGTCTCGTGACACTCGCAGGCTTTTTTCGCAACCACATCATTGACACACTCAGTTATATCTGCCAATCGCCCACCCACTAAGCCTTCAATCCGTGGCCCAATCTACCATACGGGTCTCGCTTTCCTAGCCACTCATAACCATTCCACAATTAAAATCCTCTAAACAGAAATCGTATCCAGTTCAAACCAATTGGGCCTCTGCGATATAGTTTTTCTTAAGCCTGTTGAGTCCTTTTACGCCATACCTACTTGACTTGCCAATATGTCATTATCCTCAAAAAAGTTAGTCATTAACCACGACTGGTTTAGAGGAAGATATCATTATTCTCCTATTTCAAGGCCTAACTTGCTTATCATATGAAAATTATCTTCAACTTCGTATATATATCTATCTCTCGATCTCTCGATCTCTCGCCTCCCGAGAACATGACCAATATTGTGTTTACCCTTCACTAGTTTGTTCTCATTTAATATCTCATGCAATGTTGCGCAAGTGTAGTCAGTGATTATTTAACTTCAGAGGCATCCAGCACTTCAAAACAGAGAGGCATACAAGCCGTTCAACCTGTTCCCAACTTGTACATAATATATTGTCATAGATATGTATTAACTTGATTGTTTGATGACAATTACAAAAAACACTCAAATATGTCAACAACAGTTTATTGATCTTGTGAAGGAAACTTTTACATTTCGTTCTTGTATGCACCATTTTCTCTCCATTATGAGCTCTCTGCAAAAAAAAAGGAATACAATACTTTAGATGGGGGATAATGAACAGAACAGCAAATATACATGTGATGAAGGAATGATATTGTAATTGTAATATTGCATGATAATCCACAGTATTTGAAAAATGAGTTCTCTTGCAGATGTTCCAGTCAACACTGGATGTCTACCAGCATGACAAATGGCGGCAAGAATAAGACTCACCATCCAGGTTGCTGAGGGCGTCTTCCACTGACTGCAGGTTGCTCAGATCGACACCAGCCTGTCTCAGGTAGCTCTCCACGCTCTTCTTGACCAGATCTGCCGACAGAACAAGGCACATATTGTAAATAGTGTTCGACAGAAGGATAGCAAAGGCGTGGGAGGAAGTAGAATGCATTGGCCAGATTGAAGCAGTCAAGGCTATAATCTTTTAAAAATTGGGAACGTTACATCGTTTGAATTAAATCGACCTGGATACTTTTGAGACATGCATTTCCTGCCGCTTAAGGACATGTCACATGTCAGCATTCAATACAGTGAAAAGTGGAAATCTCAAGATGGGTTATTTACCTCGTCTGATTTCGATGCCTCGCCTGTCAATATTGAAGCGTCTGTTAAAGATTGCCTCGCCAGGGATAACCAGGAGGGTGACGACTGCGACGACCAACAGAAGGCGGAACTGAAATAATACAGCCAGTTAGTCTCAGAAGTTTTTACACATGTTCATTTTCATGGATGGTATAAATTGATCACTGTCTAAAAGGTTTGTGTCGTTGAACTTTGACTGACATTTGCGAGTTGTAAAACGGAAAACTACTGAATACGTTACCATGATGCTGGATACTTCGTTGAAATCAGAAGAATGACTACACACAGCGGAACCAAGTCCAAATATACAAAGTAGGTGTTGAAACTCGTTTACTGATCTGATAGAGTTTGGCAAGTCTGCTACACTAGCAGGTGCCATCCTCTGATGACACACAGCATGACTCCCCCGTTTCAATCACCTTTCCCCCACTATCAATGTATTAATGTGAACACCACAACATGATTCAGGAACTGCAGACTAGTTAACACAAGACAGTGGTTAAACACATCTACTCTCGGTTATCTCGACAGTGCATCGCCCTATCATGCCATTCCATCTCTTGTATCTCAATAACTGGAAGTTCATGACACCTGAGTTTAGCTGCTGGTCGCAGCTCTTTAGAAAGTTGGTGTTTACTCAATATTAAATGGTTTCAACATGTGGAGCCGACATTTGATAGCTATATATACCAAGAACGCACTTACACAGGCATCCTTCTGGCACTTGTCAACAAGCGATACACAGTCAACATGGTAGGTGCCTTGTGTAGTTTGGATAACTTGTTTCTGTTAAATTTTTAACTTCAGCACTTTTGATAGTACTAAGTTGTTCTTGAAATGTTAAGTAGAAAATCGTCGTTAAATAACTTGTTAAGAGGTCCATTAAAACAAACAAGGAGCACTTTTCAAGTACATCAATAACTAGTGTTGTAATGCTCGATTATGCTTTAACTCTGATAAAATGTATGGTTTTTTTTCTCCAAAGTTCCGACTCCTTTTGCTCGTCGCCGTCGTCACCCTCCTGGTTATCCCCAGTGAGGCAATCTTTAACAGACGCTTCAACATCGACAGGAGAGGTATCGAGATCAGACGAGGTGTGTATGATTTGCAACCAGTTGATTTGTTGCCTGTCTGTTATCAGCAGCTTTTGGTTTGCATATTGTCGTAATGAGAGTAAAACACTATGGCAATAGCGTTCTTTATTTACCTATATGGTGTTCCCTCTAGATAATTGATGGGTGTTTGCCTGCAGACCTGGTTAAGAAGAGTATGGAGGGTTACCTTAAACAACTCGGTAGTGGTGATGAGCAACAGCAGGAGCTCTTCAGTCAGTTTTTGGCCGGTAAGTGAACAGAACGAATTTTCTTATCATAAATCCAAAGATTATGACAAAGAGAAAACTGTTTCCCTACCACATGTACATACCTGAAGTATGTAATCACAGATAAGAGTTTCAAATATTCAAATGTAACTAATGAACACGGTGTGTATATCCACACTCTGCCATACAAGTGATTGACCCTCTAGCGCTGATTGACTCTAAAGAGTTCATTCGAGGCCAAATGCTAATTGCTCTATCAAGATACATAGAAATTAAATATTTTTTGATGCACTTATAGTTGATGATTTGAAAGCATTGAAATGCATGTTTTTGTATCTCTTGCAGACACTGAGCAATGAGGAAAATGTCCCGCAATTGAAACTGGCAAAATGCATGCACGGACGTTGAAAGAATACCTCATTTGTGAAAAATTGTTTGAATAAAAATTTGATAAACCTTACAAACATTTTTGTTGTTTCCAGTAGTCTATGTGTAAATTTGGGAATTCACACTGATGATGGAGGTATTATAACCAACGATCATTTGAGGTAGATCGAGTATTCACCTATGAAACATTTGTTTTCTATATGAAGTGGCAAATGATTTTAATTTCTTCATATGGTCTGCTGTACGTTTGTGCTAAATGATATTTGCAGGAAACAAATATCATGTATATAACGTTTTTATTAAAACGTTTTCTGTGTTATTGCATCAATCAATTAAAGAGCCTCTCCCTGAGTTGTTGTGCTCGCTTAACCTTACCAATGGTGTCATTTGATTGACAAGTACAGAATGTTGCTTGAAAATGTTGCTTGAAAGCTAAAGGGTTTTGAACAGTGATAATTTGCGATAATGATCACAGTGAGGTTTGTTAATCAGTCCTTTATAATTATTAAGACTTATAAAAAATCAGCCAAATGTACAGTTAGGAATTGATAATTATTGAATTGCGCTACTACTAGTATCCAAGTATAGTGGGCTTGTCATCTTGGCTTCTGTGCTTCTGTGCATATGTAAGGTTTTTTTTCAATAGATATAGGTATATATATAAATCAACATTCATCATTTATTTGTGATCTTGGAAGAATAATATAGATGTTCTGTATAAACATACGCTTATATAGAAATAATGTTCCAATCTAAACAATACACAATGCATTTAAAATCACGGAGTGATTTTTTAAACAAAACTCCTCATAGGTGTGGTTAGACATGGCCATGATTAAGGCTTTAAAACAAACACTTCATTGGTAACACTCCACTGTCACACCGGCAAATCTGGACACAAGTAAATGTAATTAATTTCAGAACATTATTGTTACTGTTAATATTTGCCCTTTAAAAGCAACACATGAAGCTGTGTGACATGTGACATGAAGCTCTGATATACATTATAAAAATGACAGTGTAAAACTGTATGGCTAACTTTTCTATGGATAAATCTTGCAGCAGATGCAGTTCGTTTTTCGTTTCTGCAAATCCAAGACATACAATAACCTCCCACGATTCGCAGCAAATGCACCTTCCCTTTGCTAAATAAATTACCATACTGCAGAATTGGCCGCATCTGGAAGTTTAATAAGGTAAGAACAGTCTCGTGACACTCGCAGGCTTTTTTCGCATCTATATCAGCGACACACGCAGTTATATCTGCCAATCGCCCACCCACTAAGCCTTCAATCCGTGGCCCAATCTACCATACGGGTCTCGCTTTCCTAGCCACTCATAACCATTCTGCAATTAAAATCCTCTAAACAGAAATCGTATCCAGTTCAAACCAAATGGGCGTCTGCGATATAATTTTCCTTAAGCCTGTTGAGTCCTTTTACGCCATACCCACTTGACGTGCCAATATGTCATTATACTCAAAAAGGTTATTCATTTACCACGACTGGTTTAGAGGAAGATATCATTATTCTCCTATTTCAAGGCCTAACTTGCTTATCATATGAAAATTATCTTCAACTTCGTATATATAGCTATCTCTCGCCTCCCGAGAACATGATCAATATTGTATTTACCCTTCACTAGTTTGTTCTCATTTAATATCTCATGCAATGTTGCGCAAGTGTAGTCAGTGATTATTTAACTTCAGAGGCATCCAGCACTTCTAAACAGAGAGGCATACAAGCCGTTCAACCTGTTCTCAACTTGTACATAATATATTGTCATAGATATGTATTAACTTGATTGTTTGATGACAATTACAATAAACACGCAAATATGTCAACAACAGTTTATTGATCTTGTGAAGGAAACTTTTACATTTCGTTCTTTTATGCACCATTTTCTCTCCATTATGAGCTCTCTGCAAAAAAAGGAATACAATACTTTAGATGGGGGACAATGAACAGAACAGCAAATATACATGTGATGAAGGAATGATATTGTAATTGTAATATTGCTAGATAATCCACAGTATTTGAAAAGTGAGTTCAATTGCAGATGTTCCAGTCAACACTGGATGTCTACCAGCATGACAAATGGAGGCAAGAATAAGACTCACCATCCAGGTTGCCGAGGGCATCTTCCACTGACTGCAGGTTGCTCAGATCGACACCAGCCTGTCTCAGGTAGCTCTCCACGCTCTTCTTGACCAGATCTGCCGACAGAACCAGGCACATATTGTAAATGGTGTTCGACAGAAGGATAGCAAAGGCGTGGGAGGAAGTAGAATGCATTGGCAAGATTGAAGGAGTCAAGGCTATAATCTTTTAAAAATTGGGAACGTTACATCGTTTGAATTAAATCGACCTGGATACTTTTGAGACATGCATTTCCTGCCGCTTAAGGACATGTCACATGTCAGCATTCAATACAGTGAAAAGTGGAAATCTCTAGATGGGTTATTTACCTCGTCTGATTTCGATGCCTCGCCTGTCAATATTGAAGCGTCTGTTAAAGATTGCCTCGCCAGGGATAACCAGGAGGGTGACGACTGCGACGACCAACAGAAGGCGGAACTGAAATAATACAGCCAGTTAGTCTCAGAAGTTTTTACACATGTTCATTTTCATGGATGGTATAAATTGATCACTGTCTAAAAGGTTTGTGTCGTTGAACTTTGACTGACATTTGCGAGTTGTAAAACGGAAAACTACTGAATACGTTACCATGATGCTGGATACTTCGTTGAAATCAGAAGAATGACTACACACAGCGCAACCAAGTCCAAATATACAAAGTAGGTGTTGAAACTCGTTTACTGATCTGATTGAGTTTGGCAAGTCTGCTACACTAGCAGGTGCCATCCTCTGATGACACACAGCATGACTCCCCCGTTTCAATCACCTTTCCCCCACTATCAATGTATCAATGTGAACACCACAACATGATTCAGGAACTGCAGACTAGTTAACACAAGACAGTGGTTAAACTCATCTACTCTCGGTTATCTCGACAGTGCATCGCCCTATCATGCCATTCCATCTCTTGTATCTCAATAACTGGAAGTTCATGACACCTGAGTTTAGCTGCTGGTCGCAGCTCTTTAGAAAGTTGGTGTTTACTCAATATTAAATGGTTTCAACATGTGGAGCCGACATTTGATAGCTATATATACCAAGAACGCACTTACACAGGCATCCTTCTGGCACTTGTCAACAAGCGATACACAGTCAACATGGTAGGTGCCTTGTGTAGTTTGGATAACTTGTTTCTGTTAAATTTTTAACTTCAGCATTTTTGATAGTACTAAGTTGTTCTTGAAATGTTAAGTAGAAAATCGTCGTTAAATAACTGGTTAAGAGGTCCATTAAAACAAACAAGGAGCACTTTTCAAGTACATCAATAACTAGTGTTGTAATGCTCGATTATGCTTTAACTCTGATAAAATGTATGGTTTTTTTTCTCCAAAGTTCCGACTCCTTTTGCTTGTCGCCGTCGTCACCCTCCTGGTTATCCCCAGTGAGGCAATCTTTAACAGACGCTTCAACATCGACAGGAGAGGTATCGAGATCAGACGAGGTGTGTATGATTTGCAACCAGTTGATTTGTTGCCTGTCTGTTATCAGCAGCTTTTGGTTTGCATATTGTCGTAATGAGAGTAAAACACTATGGCAATAGCGTTCTTTATTTACCTATATGGTGTTCCCTCTAGATAATTGATGGGTTTTTGCCTGCAGACCTGGTTAAGAAGAGTATGGAGGGTTACCTTAAACAACTCGGTATTGGTGATGAGCAACAGCAGGAGCTCTTCAGTCAGTTTTTGGCCGGTAAGTGAACAGAACGAATTTTCTTATCATAAATCCAAAGATTATGACAAAGAGAAAACTGTTTCCCTACCACATGTACATACCTGAAGTATGTAATCACAGATAAGAGTTTCAAATATTCAAATGTAACTAATGAACACGGTGTGTATATCCACACTCTGCCATACAAGTGATTGACCCTCTAGCGCTGATTGACTCTAAAGAGTTCATTCGAGGCCAAATGCTAATTGCTCTATCAAGATACATAGAAATTAAATATTTTTTGATGCACTTATAGTTGATGATTTGAAAGCATTGAAATGCATGTTTTTGTATCTCTTGCAGACACTGAGCAATGAGGAAAATGTCCCGCAATTGAAACTGGCAAAATGCATGCACGGACGTTGAAAGAATACCTCATTTGTGAAAAATTGTCTGAATAAAAATTTGATAAACCTTACAAACATTTTTGTTGTTTCCAGTAGTCTATGTGTAAATTTGGGAATTCACACTGATGATGGAGGTATTATAACCAACGATCATTTGAGGTAGATCGAGTATTCACCTATGAAACATTTGTTTTCTATATGAAGTGGCAAATGATTTTAATTTCTTCATATGGTCTGCTGTACGTTTGTGCTAAATGATATTTGCAGGAAACAAATATCATGTATATAACGTTTTTATTAAAACGTTTTCTGTGTTATTGCATCAATCAATTAAAGAGCCTCTCCCTGAGTTGTTGTGCTCGCTTAACCTTACCAATGGTGTCATTTGATTGACAAGTACAGAATGTTGCTTGAAAATGTTGCTTGAAAGCTAAAGGGTTTTGAACAGTGATAATTTGCGATAATGATCACAGTGAGGTTTGTTAATCAGTCCTTTATAATTATTAAGACTTATAAAAAATCAGCCAAATGTACAGTTAGGAATTGATAATTATTGAATTGCGCTACTACTAGTATCCAAGTATAGTGGGCTTGTCATCTTGGCTTCTGTGCTTCTGTGCATATGTAAGGTTATTTTTCAATAGATATAGGTATATATATAAATCAACATTCATCATTTATTTGTGATCTTGGAAGAATAATATAGATGTTCTGTATAAACATACGCTTATATAGAAATAATGTTCCAATCTAAACAATACACAATGCATTTAAAATCACGGAGTGATTTTTTAAACAAAACTCCTCATAGGTGTGGTTAGACATGGCCATGATTAAGGCTTTAAAACAAACACTTCATTGGTAACACTCCACTGTCACACCGGCAAATCTGGACACAAGTAAATGTAATTAATTTCAGAACATTATTGTTACTGTTAATATTTGCCCTTTAAAAGCAACACATGAAGCTGTGTGACATGTGACATGAAGCTCTGATATACATTATAAAAATGACAGTGTAAAACTGTATGGCTAACTTTTCTATGGATAAATCTTGCAGCAGATGCAGTTCGTTTTTCGTTTCTGCAAATCCAAGACATACAATAACCTCCCACGATTCGCAGCAAATGCACCTTCCCTTTGCTAAATAAATTACCATACTGCAGAATTGGCCGCATCTGGAAGTTTAATAAGGTAAGAACAGTCTCGTGACACTCGCAGGCTTTTTTCGCATCTATATCAGCGACACACGCAGTTATATCTGCCAATCGCCCACCCACTAAGCCTTCAATCCGTGGCCCAATCTACCATACGGGTCTCGCTTTCCTAGCCACTCATAACCATTCTGCAATTAAAATCCTCTAAACAGAAATCGTATCCAGTTCAAACCAAATGGGCGTCTGCGATATAATTTTCCTTAAGCCTGTTGAGTCCTTTTAAGCCATACCCACTTGACGTGCCAATATGTCATTATACTCAAAAAGGTTATTCATTTACCACGACTGGTTTAGAGGAAGATATCATTATTCTCCTATTTCAAGGCCTAACTTGCTTATCATATGAAAATTATCTTCAACTTCGTATATATAGCTATCTCTCGCCTCCCGAGAACATGATCAATATTGTATTTACCCTTCACTAGTTTGTTCTCATTTAATATCTCATGCAATGTTGCGCAAGTGTAGTCAGTGATTATTTAACTTCAGAGGCATCCAGCACTTCTAAACAGAGAGGCATACAAGCCGTTCAACCTGTTCTCAACTTGTACATAATATATTGTCATAGATATGTATTAACTTGATTGTTTGATGACAATTACAATAAACACGCAAATATGTCAACAACAGTTTATTGATCTTGTGAAGGAAACTTTTACATTTCGTTCTTTTATGCACCATTTTCTCTCCATTATGAGCTCTCTGCAAAAAAAGGAATACAATACTTTAGATGGGGGACAATGAACAGAACAGCAAATATACATGTGATGAAGGAATGATATTGTAATTGTAATATTGCTAGATAATCCACAGTATTTGAAAAGTGAGTTCAATTGCAGATGTTCCAGTCAACACTGGATGTCTACCAGCATGACAAATGGAGGCAAGAATAAGACTCACCATCCAGGTTGCCGAGGGCATCTTCCACTGACTGCAGGTTGCTCAGATCGACACCAGCCTGTCTCAGGTAGCTCTCCACGCTCTTCTTGACCAGATCTGCCGACAGAACCAGGCACATATTGTAAATGGTGTTCGACAGAAGGATAGCAAAGGCGTGGGAGGAAGTAGAATGCATTGGCCAGATTGAAGCAGTCAAGGCTATAATCTTTTAAAAATTGGGAACGTTACATCGTTTGAATTAAATCGACCTGGATACTTTTGAGACATGCATTTCCTGCCGCTTAAGGACATGTCACATGTCAGCATTCAATACAGTGAAAAGTGGAAATCTCTAGATGGGTTATTTACCTCGTCTGATTTCGATGCCTCGCCTGTCAATATTGAAGCGTCTGTTAAAGATTGCCTCGCCAGGGATAACCAGGAGGGTGACGACTGCGACGACCAACAGAAGGCGGAACTGAAATAATACAGCCAGTTAGTCTCAGAAGTTTTTACACATGTTCATTTTCATGGATGGTATAAATTGATCACTGTCTAAAAGGTTTGTGTCGTTGAACTTTGACTGACATTTGCGAGTTGTAAAACGGAAAACTACTGAATACGTTACCATGATGCTGGATACTTCGTTGAAATCAGAAGAATGACTACACACAGCGCAACCAAGTCCAAATATACAAAGTAGGTGTTGAAACTCGTTTACTGATCTGATTGAGTTTGGCAAGTCTGCTACACTAGCAGGTGCCATCCTCTGATGACACACAGCATGACTCCCCCGTTTCAATCACCTTTCCCCCACTATCAATGTATCAATGTGAACACCACAACATGATTCAGGAACTGCAGACTAGTTAACACAAGACAGTGGTTAAACACATCTACTCTCGGTTATCTCGACAGTGCATCGCCCTATCATGCCATTCCATCTCTTGTATCTCAATAACTGGAAGTTCATGACACCTGAGTTTAGCTGCTGGTCGCAGCTCTTTAGAAAGTTGGTGTTTACTCAATAATAAATGGTTTCAACATGTGGAGCCGACATTTGATAGCTATATATACCAAGAACGCACTTACACAGGCATCCTTCTGGCACTTGTCAACAAGCGATACACAGTCAACATGGTAGGTGCCTTGTGTAGTTTGGATAACTTGTTTCTGTTAAATTTTTAACTTCAGCACTTTTGATAGTACTAAGTTGTTCTTGAAATGTTAAGTAGAAAATCGTCGTTAAATAACTGGTTAAGAGGTCCATTAAAACAAACAAGGAGCACTTTTTTAAGTACATCAATAACTAGTGTTGTAATGCTCGATTATGCTTTAACTCTGATAAAATGTATGGTTTTTTTTCTCCAAAGTTCCGACTCCTTTTGCTCGTCGCCGTCGTCACCATCCTGGTTATCCCCAGTGAGGCAATCTTTAACAGACGCTTCAACATCGACAGGAGAGGTATCGAGATCAGACGAGGTGTGTATGATTTGCAACCAGTTGATTTGTTGCCTGTCTGTTATCAGCAGCTTTTGGTTTGCATATTGTCGTAATGAGAGTAAAACACTATGGCAATAGCGTTCTTTATTTACCTATATGGTGTTCCCTCTAGATAATTGATGGGTTTTTGCCTGCAGACCTGGTTAAGAAGAGTATGGAGGGTTACCTTAAACAACTCGGTATTGGTGATGAGCAACAGCAGGAGCTCTTCAGTCAGTTTTTGGCCGGTAAGTGAACAGAACGAATTTTCTTATCATAAATCCAAAGATTATGACAAAGAGAAAACTGTTTCCCTACCACATGTACATACTTGAAGTATGTAATCACAGATAAGAGTTTCAAATATTCAAATGTAACTAATGAACACGGTGTGTATATCCACACTCTGCCATACAAGTGATTGACCCTCTAGCGCTGATTGACTCTAAAGAGTTCATTCGAGGCCAAATGCTAATTGCTCTATCAAGATACATAGAAATTAAATATTTTTTGATGCACTTATAGTTGATGATTTGAAAGCATTGAAATGCATGTTTTTGTATCTCTTGCAGACACTGAGCAATGAGGAAAATGTCCCGCAATTGAAACTGGCAAAATGCATGCACGGACGTTGAAAGAATACCTCATTTGTGAAAAATTGTTTGAATAAAAATTTGATAAACCTTACAAACATTTTTGTTGTTTCCAGTAGTCTATGTGTAAATTTGGGAATTCACACTGATGATGGAGGTATTATAACCAACGATCATTTGAGGTAGATCGAGTATTCACCTATGAAACATTTGTTTTCTATATGAAGTGGCAAATGATTTTAATTTCTTCATATGGTCTGCTGTACGTTTGTGCTAAATGATATTTGCAGGAAACAAATATCATGTATATAACGTTTTTATTAAAACGTTTTCTGTGTTATTGCATCAATCAATTAAAGAGCCTCTCCCTGAGTTGTTGTGCTCGCTTAACCTTACCAATGGTGTCATTTGATTGACAAGTACAGAATGTTGCTTGAAAATGTTGCTTGAAAGCTAAAGGGTTTTGAACAGTGATAATTTGCGATAATGATCACAGTGAGGTTTGTTAATCAGTCCTTTATAATTATTAAGACTTATAAAAAATCAGCCAAATGTACAGTTAGGAATTGATAATTATTGAATTGCGCTACTACTAGTATCCAAGTATAGTGGGCTTGTCATCTTGGCTTCTGTGCTTCTGTGCATATGTAAGGTTATTTTTCAATAGATATAGGTATATATATAAATCAACATTCATCATTTATTTGTGATCTTGGAAGAATAATATAGATGTTCTGTATAAACATACGCTTATATAGAAATAATGTTCCAATCTAAACAATACACAATGCATTTAAAATCACGGAGTGATTTTTTAAACAAAACTCCTCATAGGTGTGGTTAGACATGGCCATGATTAAGGCTTTAAAACAAACACTTCATTGGTAACACTCCACTGTCACACCGGCAAATCTGGACACAAGTAAATGTAATTAATTTCAGAACATTATTGTTACTGTTAATATTTGCCCTTTAAAAGCAACACATGAAGCTGTGTGACATGTGACATGAAGCTCTGATATACATTATAAAAATGACAGTGTAAAACTGTATGGCTAACTTTCCTATGGATAAATCTTGCAGCAGATGCAGTTCGTTTTTCGTTTCTGCAAATCCAAGACATACAATAACCTCCCACGATTCGCAGCAAATGCACCTTCCCTTTGCTAAATAAATTACCATACTGCAGAATTGGCCGCATCTGGAAGTTTAATAAGGTAAGAACAGTCTCGTGACACTCGCAGGCTTTTTTCGCATCTATATCAGTGACACACGCAGTTATATCTGCCAATCGCCCACCCACTAAGCCTTCAATCCGTGGCCCAATCTACCATACGGGTCTCGCTTTCCTAGCCACTCATAACCATTCTGCAATTAAAATCCTCTAAACAGAAATCGTATCCAGTTCAAACCAAATGGGCGTCTGCGATATAATTTTCCTTAAGCCTGTTGAGTCCTTTTACGCCATACCCACTTGACGTGCCAATATGTCATTATACTCAAAAAGGTTATTCATTTACCACGACTGGTTTAGAGGAAGATATCATTATTCTCCTATTTCAAGGCCTAACTTGCTTATCATATGAAAATTATCTTCAACTTCGTATATATAGCTATCTCTCGCCTCCCGAGAACATGATCAATATTGTATTTACCCTTCACTAGTTTGTTCCCATTTAATATCTCATGCAATGTTGCGCAAGTGTAGTCAGTGATTATTTAACTTCAGAGGCATCCAGCACTTCTAAACAGAGAGGCATACAAGCCGTTCAACCTGTTCTCAACTTGTACATAATATATTGTCATAGATATGTATTAACTTGATTGTTTGATGACAATTACAATAAACACGCAAATATGTCAACAACAGTTTATTGATCTTGTGAAGGAAACTTTTACATTTCGTTCTTTTATGCACCATTTTCTCTCCATTATGAGCTCTCTGCAAAAAAAGGAATACAATACTTTAGATGGGGGACAATGAACAGAACAGCAAATATACATGTGATGAAGGAATGATATTGTAATTGTAATATTGCTAGATAATCCACAGTATTTGAAAAGTGAGTTCAATTGCAGATGTTCCAGTCAACACTGGATGTCTACCAGCATGACAAATGGAGGCAAGAATAAGACTCACCATCCAGGTTGCCGAGGGCATCTTCCACTGACTGCAGGTTGCTCAGATCGACACCAGCCTGTCTCAGGTAGCTCTCCACGCTCTTCTTGACCAGATCTGCCGACAGAACCAGGCACATATTGTAAATGGTGTTCGACAGAAGGATAGCAAAGGCGTGGGAGGAAGTAGAATGCATTGGCCAGATTGAAGCAGTCAAGGCTATAATCTTTTAAAAATTGGGAACGTTACATCGTTTGAATTAAATCGACCTGGATACTTTTGAGACATGCATTTCCTGCCGCTTAAGGACATGTCACATGTCAGCATTCAATACAGTGAAAAGTGGAAATCTCAAGATGGGTTATTTACCTCGTCTGATTTCGATGCCTCGCCTGTCAATATTGAAGCGTCTGTTAAAGATTGCCTCGCCAGGGATAACCAGGAGGGTGACGACTGCGACGACCAACAGAAGGCGGAACTGAAATAATACAGCCAGTTAGTCTCAGAAGTTTTTACACATGTTCATTTTCATGGATGGTATAAATTGATCACTGTCTAAAAGGTTTGTGTCGTTGAACTTTGACTGACATTTGCGAGTTGTAAAACGGAAAACTACTGAATACGTTACCATGATGCTGGATACTTCGTTGAAATCAGAAGAATGACTACACACAGCGCAACCAAGTCCAAATATACAAAGTAGGTGTTGAAACTCGTTTACTGATCTGATTGAGTTTGGCAAGTCTGCTACACTAGCAGGTGCCATCCTCTGATGACACACAGCATGACTCCCCCGTTTCAATCACCTTTCCCCCACTATCAATGTATTAATGTGAACACCACAACATGATTCAGGAACTGCAGACTAGTTAACACAAGACAGTGGTTAAACACATCTACTCTCGGTTATCTCGACAGTGCATCGCCCTATCATGCCATTCCATCTCTTGTATCTCAATAACTGGAAGTTCATGACACCTGAGTTTAGCTGCTGGTCGCAGCTCTTTAGAAAGTTGGTGTTTACTCAATATTAAATGGTTTCAACATGTGGAGCCGACATTTGATAGCTATATAAGATAAGATAAGATAAGATAAGATAGGATAAATCTTTATTGCCCTTGGAAGGGAATTTGGATTGTCATGAATTGAGCACAGTAGTAATACAGAATATATATATAACAGGATATAAAAAGGCTAAAATATACAATAATGACAATTAACAATAATCACATGGTACATGGGAATGGCAGACTGGAACAGTATAATTTAGATATTTAAATGAGTAATGCTTGCTGGAATGAATGACATCTTGGTGCGCCTTAATTTTACATTCGGAACTCGGTAGCGTCGTCCGGATGGAAGAAGTTCGTAGCAACTATGCAGGTAGTGATCGTTATCTGAAATTATCTTTTTTCCCGCACGCATGAGACTGTGTGAATAGATTGATTCTAACGTATCAAATTGTCTCCCTGAAATTTTTCCTGCAATGTTGATCACTTTTCTCAGTCTTCCTTTTTCCTGCAAAGACAAATTTCCACACCACGACTGTATGTTAAAAGCGAGAACGGATTCAATACTACTTGAATAAAATAAAGACAACAAGCGAGAGTCAATGTTAAATGACCTAAGCTTCCGTAGAAAGTGGAGTCGCATTTGGCACTTCTTATATACATAATCCACATGTGATGAGAAGGTTAATTTATCATCAATTAGTGTTCCCAAATATTTGTAGTTGGAGACAACCTCTACCGTTTCCCCGTTGATAACAACAGGTGTAGTGGTCGATTTATTTCTTCGGAAGTCAATTACAAGTTCTTTTGTTTTCTTTGTATTTAACTGGAGATAATTATCTTCACACCACTTCACGAGTCTTGATATCTCGCTCATGTAAGCTGTTTCATCTTTGAATAGACAGGAGGTCAGTGCTGAATCATCCGCATATTTAAATAAAGAACAGTTCTCGTTGACACTAGTGCAGTCATTCGTATACAGTATAAACAGTACGGGCGATAATACACATCCCTGTGGAGCGCCGGTATTTATAGTGAGTTTTCTTGAAACCGTGTTCTTTATTTTAACATATTGTGATCTTTCCAAGAGAAATGATGATATCCATTTGATGAGGTTTGAATCAACGTTTAATGCCGCAAGCTTTCTAATTAGAATATGAGGTTGCATGGTATTAAATGCTGATGAGAAGTCCAAAAATAGAATTCGTGCATGTGCAGTAGGGGTCTCGAGATGTTCCAGAATTCTGTGTAGAAGACATGAAGTGGCGTCTTCAACTCCCCGTCTTGCTCTGTAGGCGAATTGCAGAGGATCGAGTTGACCTTGAACTTGATTCAAAAGACGCTGGAGAATAATTTTTTCAAAACACTTCATGATCACTGACGTCAGTGCCACGGGTCTATAATCGTTCATTTCTGTTGGATTTTTCCGTTTAGGTACAGGAATAATTTCTGACACTTTCCACAATAGTGGTACAACATGGGAACGCAAAGATATATTAAATAACCTGGTGAATACTTGACAGAGCTCTCGCGCGCAGTGTTTCAGGATGATGCCATGTATGCCGTCTGGTCCTGTAGCTTTCCTTGTCTTGACATGGAGAAAATTTAGCAATACTTCATCTTCCCCTATCACAGTTTCTTCTTGCGAGTCTTCCATGTTTGACAATAAGCTGTTGATTGATTCCGAAAAATCATGACAGTCAAACCGTGCATAGAAATCGTTCAAATCGTTCACAAAACCAATCTCGTTGGAAACAGACACACCATCCCGCGTTTTTGTACAGTTCATCATTGTTCTCAAACCTTCCCATCCCTGACGCGTCTTGCTCTGTCTGAAATCCGACTCAACTTTCTCCCTGAACTGCTGTTTACATTCCCTGACTTTGTTGTCGATCTCCTTCTGAACTCCGCGAAGCTTCACCTTATCATTGCTGGCAAACACTCGCTTCTTTTCATTTAACAAACACTTCAATTCCTTAGTAACCCATGGCTTATTGTTAGGATAAATTCTAATTTCCTTTTGCGGTATTAAGTTGTCCACATTAAACGATATGTAACTTGTTATAATATCACACAGTTCATTGGGATCTTCGCATTCACCACACAGTTCGCTCCAATCTGTACAAGCAAAACTACCCTGTAAAGCATCAAGGGATGCCTTATTCCAAACCTTGACAGTTTTTGACACGACAGCGTTAGCCTTCAATACCTGTTTATATTCCGGCAAAAGATATACTGCATTATGATCCGAATTCCCGATTGGAGGTTTACAGTAACATTTGTATGCGTTCTTGATATTTCCGTAGCACAGATCAATAGTTCTTGAGTTGCGGGTCGGACATTTAACATATTGGCTATAATGCGGCATTGTCCGTTTCAGTGTACATCCGTTAAAATCTCCTAGAATAAATTTAGGTGAGGAAGGAGACATAGATTCAATTTTCTGTATATTTTCATGGATGAGTTCCGATGCGTTGTTAGTATTTGCGCTTGGCGGAATGTATACTAAAACTATGAAAATCTGTCCAAATTCTCTAGGTAGGTATGTTGGCCTGACGGAAATAGATAGGAGTTCTATATCACTATTACATTCTTGATTCCTGACCACAACGTTGTTACACCACCGTTTATTGATGTAAATACATACACCTCCTCCTATTGACTTTCCTGTAGAATCAGATTACCAAGAACGCACTTACACAGGCATCCTTCTGGCACTTGTCAACAAGCGATACACAGTCAACATGGTAGGTGCCTTGTGTAGTTTGGATAACTTGTTTCTGTTAAATTTTTAACTTCAGCACTTTTGATAGTACTAAGTTGTTCTTGAAATGTTAAGTAGAAAATCGTCGTTAAATAACTGGTTAAGAGGTCCATTAAAACAAACAAGGAGCACTTTTCAAGTACATCAATAACTAGTGTTGTAATGCTCGATTATGCTTTAACTCTGATAAAATGTATGGTTTTTTTTCTCCAAAGTTTCGACTCCTTTTGCTCGTCGCCGTCGTCACCCTCCTGGTTATCCCCAGTGAGGCAATCTTTAACAGACGCTTCAACATCGACAGGAGAGGTATCGAGATCAGACGAGGTGTGTATGATTTGCAACCAGTTGATTTGTTTCCTGTCTGTTATCAGCAGCTTTTGGTTTGCATATTGTCGTAATGAGAGTAAAACACTATGGCAATAGCGTTCTTTATTTACCTATATGGTGTTCCCTCTAGATAATTGATGGGTTTTTGCCTGCAGACCTGGTTAAGAAGAGTATGGAGGGTTACCTTAAACAACTCGGTATTGGTGATGAGCAACAGCAGGAGCTCTTCAGTCAGTTTTTGGCCGGTAAGTGAACAGAACGAATTTTCTTATCATAAATCCAAAGATTATGACAAAGAGAAAACTGTTTCCCTACCACATGTACATACCTGAAGTATGTAATCACAGATAAGAGTTTCAAATATTCAAATGTAACTAATGAACACGGTGTGTATATCCACACTCTGCCATACAAGTGATTGACCCTCTAGCGCTGATTGACTCTAAAGAGTTCATTCGAGGCCAAATGCTAATTGCTCTATCAAGATACATAGAAATTAAATATTTTTTGATGCACTTATAGTTGATGATTTGAAAGCATTGAAATGCATGTTTTTGTATCTCTTGCAGACACTGAGCAATGAGGAAAATGTCCCGCAATTGAAACTGGCAAAATGCATGCACGGACGTTGAAAGAATACCTCATTTGTGAAAAATTGTTTGAATAAAAATTTGATAAACCTTACAAACATTTTTGTTGTTTCCAGTAGTCTATGTGTAAATTTGTGAATTCACACTGATGATGGAGGTATTATAACCAACGATCATTTGAGGTAGATCGAGTATTCACCTATGAAACATTTGTTTTCTATATGAAGTGGCAAATGATTTTAATTTCTTCATATGGTCTGCTGTACGTTTGTGCTAAATGATATTTGCAGGAAACAAATATCATGTATATAACGTTTTTATTAAAACGTTTTCTGTGTTATTGCATCAATCAATTAAAGAGCCTCTCCCTGAGTTGTTGTGCTCGCTTAACCTTACCAATGGTGTCATTTGATTGACAAGTACAGAATGTTGCTTGAAAATGTTGCTTGAAAGCTAAAGGGTTTTGAACAGTGATAATTTGCGATAATGATCACAGTGAGGTTTGTTAATCAGTCCTTTATAATTATTAAGACTTATAAAAAATCAGCCAAATGTACAGTTAGGAATTGATAATTATTGAATTGCGCTACTACTAGTATCCAAGTATAGTGGGCTTGTCATCTTGGCTTCTGTGCTTCTGTGCATATGTAAGGTTATTTTTCAATAGATATAGGTATATATATAAATCAACATTCATCATTTATTTGTGATCTTGGAAGAATAATATAGATGTTCTGTATAAACATACGCTTATATAGAAATAATGTTCCAATCTAAACAATACACAATGCATTTAAAATCACGGAGTGATTTTTTAAACAAAACTCCTCATAGGTGTGGTTAGACATGGCCATGATTAAGGCTTTAAAACAAACACTTCATTGGTAACACTCCACTGTCACACCGGCAAATCTGGACACAAGTAAATGTAATTAATTTCAGAACATTATTGTTACTGTTAATATTTGCCCTTTAAAAGCAACACATGAAGCTGTGTGACATGTGACATGAAGCTCTGATATACATTATAAAAATGACAGTGTAAAACTGTATGGCTAACTTTCCTATGGATAAATCTTGCAGCAGATGCAGTTCGTTTTTCGTTTCTGCAAATCCAAGACATACAATAACCTCCCACGATTCGCAGCAAATGCACCTTCCCTTTGCTAAATAAATTACCATACTGCAGAATTGGCCGCATCTGGAAGTTTAATAAGGTAAGAACAGTCTCGTGACACTCGCAGGCTTTTTTCGCATCTATATCAGTGACACACGCAGTTATATCTGCCAATCGCCCACCCACTAAGCCTTCAATCCGTGGCCCAATCTACCATACGGGTCTCGCTTTCCTAGCCACTCATAACCATTCTGCAATTAAAATCCTCTAAACAGAAATCGTATCCAGTTCAAACCAAATGGGCGTCTGCGATATAGTTTTCCTTAAGCCTGTTGAGTCCTTTTACGCCATACCCACTTGACGTGCCAATATGTCATTATACTCAAAAAGGTTATTCATTTACCACGACTGGTTTAGAGGAAGATATCATTATTCTCCTATTTCAAGGCCTAACTTGCTTATCATATGAAAATTATCTTCAACTTCGTATATATAGCTATCTCTCGCCTCCCGAGAACATGATCAATATTGTATTTACCCTTCACTAGTTTGTTCTCATTTAATATCTCATGCAATGTTGCGCAAGTGTAGTCAGTGATTATTTAACTTCAGAGGCATCCAGCACTTCTAAACAGAGAGGCATACAAGCCGTTCAACCTGTTCTCAACTTGTACATAATATATTGTCATAGATATGTATTAACTTGATTGTTTGATGACAATTACAATAAACACGCAAATATGTCAACAACAGTTTATTGATCTTGTGAAGGAAACTTTTACATTTCGTTCTTTTTTGCACCATTTTCTCTCCATTATGAGCTCTCTGCAAAAAAAGGAATACAATACTTTAGATGGGGGACAATGAACAGAACAGCAAATATACATGTGATGAAGGAATGATATTGTAATTGTAATATTGCTAGATAATCCACAGTATTTGAAAAGTGAGTTCAATTGCAGATGTTCCAGTCAACACTGGATGTCTACCAGCATGACAAATAGAGGCAAGAATAAGACTCACCATCCAGGTTGCCGAGGGCATCTTCCACTGACTGCAGGTTGCTCAGATCGACACCAGCCTGTCTCAGGTAGCTCTCCACGCTCTTCTTGACCAGATCTGCCGACAGAACCAGGCACATATTGTAAATGGTGTTCGACAGAAGGATAGCAAAGGCGTGGGAGGAAGTAGAATGCATTGGCCAGATTGAAGCAGTCAAGGCTATAATCTTTTAAAAATTGGGAACGTTACATCGTTTGAATTAAATCGACCTGGATACTTTTGAGACATGCATTTCCTGCCGCTTAAGGACATGTCACATGTCAGCATTCAATACAGTGAAAAGTGGAAATCTCTAGATGGGTTATTTACCTCGTCTGATTTCGATGCCTCGCCTGTCAATATTGAAGCGTCTGTTAAAGATTGCCTCGCCAGGGATAACCAGGAGGGTGACGACTGCGACGACCAACAGAAGGCGGAACTGAAATAATACAGCCAGTTAGTCTCAGAAGTTTTTACACATGTTCATTTTCATGGATGGTATAAATTGATCACTGTCTAAAAGGTTTGTGTCGTTGAACTTTGACTGACATTTGCGAGTTGTAAAACGGAAAACTACTGAATACGTTACCATGATGCTGGATACTTCGTTGAAATCAGAAGAATGACTACACACAGCGCAACCAAGTCCAAATATACAAAGTAGGTGTTGAAACTCGTTTACTGATCTGATTGAGTTTGGCAAGTCTGCTACACTAGCAGGTGCCATCCTCTGATGACACACAGCATGACTCCCCCGTTTCAATCACCTTTCCCCCACTATCAATGTATCAATGTGAACACCACAACATGATTCAGGAACTGCAGACTAGTTAACACAAGACAGTGGTTAAACACATCTACTCTCGGTTATCTCGACAGTGCATCGCCCTATCATGCCATTCCATCTCTTGTATCTCAATAACTGGAAGTTCATGACACCTGAGTTTAGCTGCTGGTCGCAGCTCTTTAGAAAGTTGGTGTTTACTCAATATTAAATGGTTTCAACATGTGGAGCCGACATTTGATAGCTATATATACCAAGAACGCACTTACACAGGCATCCTTCTGGCACTTGTCAACAAGCGATACACAGTCAACATGGTAGGTGCCTTGTGTAGTTTGGATAACTTGTTTCTGTTAAATTTTTAACTTCAGCACTTTTGATAGTACTAAGTTGTTCTTGAAATGTTAAGTAGAAAATCGTCGTTAAATAACTGGTTAAGAGGTCCATTAAAACAAACAAGGAGCACTTTTCAAGTACATCAATAACTAGTGTTGTAATGCTCGATTATGCTTTAACTCTGATAAAATGTATGGTTTTTTTTCTCCAAAGTTCCGACTCCTTTTGCTCGTCGCCGTCGTCACCCTCCTGGTTATCCCCAGTGAGGCAATCTTTAACAGACGCTTCAACATCGACAGGAGAGGTATCGAGATCAGACGAGGTGTGTATGATTTGCAACCAGTTGATTTGTTGCCTGTCTGTTATCAGCAGCTTTTGGTTTGCATATTGTCGTAATGAGAGTAAAACACTATGGCAATAGCGTTCTTTATTTACCTATATGTTGTTCCCTCTAGATAATTGATGGGTTTTTGCCTGCAGACCTGGTTAAGAAGAGTATGGAGGGTTACCTTAAACAACTCGGTATTGGTGATGAGCAACAGCAGGAGCTCTTCAGTCAGTTTTTGGCCGGTAAGTGAACAGAACGAATTTTCTTATCATAAATCCAAAGATTATGACAAAGAGAAAACTGTTTCCCTACCACATGTACATACCTGAAGTATGTAATCACAGATAAGAGTTTCAAATATTCAAATGTAACTAATGAACACGGTGTGTATATCCACACTCTGCCATACAAGTGATTGACCCTCTAGCGCTGATATACTCTAAAGAGTTCATTCGAGGCCAAATGCTAATTGCTCTATCAAGATACATAGAAATTAAATATTTTTTGATGCACTTATAGTTGATGATTTGAAAGCATTGAAATGCATGTTTTTGTATCTCTTGCAGACACTGAGCAATGAGGAAAATGTCCCGCAATTGAAACTGGCAAAATGCATGCACGGACGTTGAAAGAATACCTCATTTGTGAAAAATTGTTTGAATAAAAATTTGATAAACCTTACAAACATTTTTGTTGTTTCCAGTAGTCTATGTGTAAATTTGGGAATTCACACTGATGATGGAGGTATTATAACCAACGATCATTTGAGGTAGATCGAGTATTCACCTATGAAACATTTGTTTTCTATATGAAGTGGCAAATGATTTTAATTTCTTCATATGGTCTGCTGTACGTTTGTGCTAAATGATATTTGCAGGAAACAAATATCATGTATATAACGTTTTTATTAAAACGTTTTCTGTGTTATTGCATCAATCAATTAAAGAGCCTCTCCCTGAGTTGTTGTGCTCGCTTAACCTTACCAATGGTGTCATTTGATTGACAAGTACAGAATGTTGCTTGAAAATGTTGCTTGAAAGCTAAAAGGTTTTGAACAGTGATAATTTGCGATAATGATCACAGTGAGGTTTGTTAATCAGTCCTTTATAATTATTAAGACTTATAAAAAATCAGCCAAATGTACAGTTAGGAATTGATAATTATTGAATTGCGCTACTACTAGTATCCAAGTATAGTGGGCTTGTCATCTTGGCTTCTGTGCTTCTGTGCATATGTAAGGTTATTTTTCAATAGATATAGGTATATATATAAATCAACATTCATCATTTATTTGTGATCTTGGAAGAATAATATAGATGTTCTGTATAAACATACGCTTATATAGAAATAATGTTCCAATCTAAACAATACACAATGCATTTAAAATCACGGAGTGATTTTTTAAACAAAACTCCTCATAGGTGTGGTTAGACATGGCCATGATTAAGGCTTTAAAACAAACACTTCATTGGTAACACTCCACTGTCACACCGGCAAATCTGGACACAAGTAAATGTAATTAATTTCAGAACATTATTGTTACTGTTAATATTTGCCCTTTAAAAGCAACACATGAAGCTGTGTGACATGTGACATGAAGCTCTGATATACATTATAAAAATGACAGTGTAAAACTGTATGGCTAACTTTCCTATGGATAAATCTTGCAGCAGATGCAGTTCGTTTTTCGTTTCTGCAAATCCAAGACATACAATAACCTCCCACGATTCGCAGCAAATGCACCTTCCCTTTGCTAAATAAATTACCATACTGCAGAATTGGCCGCATCTGGAAGTTTAATAAGGTAAGAACAGTCTCGTGACACTCGCAGGCTTTTTTCGCATCTATATCAGTGACACACGCAGTTATATCTGCCAATCGCCCACCCACTAAGCCTTCAATCCGTGGCCCAATCTACCATACGGGTCTCGCTTTCCTAGCCACTCATAACCATTCTGCAATTAAAATCCTCTAAACAGAAATCGTATCCAGTTCAAACCAAATGGGCGTCTGCGATATAATTTTCCTTAAGCCTGTTGAGTCCTTTTACGCCATACCCACTTGACGTGCCAATATGTCATTATACTCAAAAAGGTTATTCATTTACCACGACTGGTTTAGAGGAAGATATCATTATTCTCCTATTTCAAGGCATAACTTGCTTATCATATGAAAATTATCTTCAACTTCGTATATATAGCTATCTCTCGCCTCCCGAGAACATGATCAATATTGTATTTACCCTTCACTAGTTTGTTCTCATTTAATATCTCATGCAATGTTGCGCAAGTGTAGTCAGTGATTATTTAACTTCAGAGGCATCCAGCACTTCTAAACAGAGAGGCATACAAGCCGTTCAACCTGTTCTCAACTTGTACATAATATATTGTCATAGATATGTATTAACTTGATTGTTTGATGACAATTACAATAAACACGCAAATATGTCAACAACAGTTTATTGATCTTGTGAAGGAAACTTTTACATTTCGTTCTTTTATGCACCATTTTCTCTCCATTATGAGCTCTCTGCAAAAAAAGGAATACAATACTTTAGATGGGGGACAATGAACAGAACAGCAAATATACATGTGATGAAGGAATGATATTGTAATTGTAATATTGCTAGATAATCCACAGTATTTGAAAAGTGAGTTCAATTGCAGATGTTCCAGTCAACACTGGATGTCTACCAGCATGACAAATGGAGGCAAGAATAAGACTCACCATCCAGGTTGCCGAGGGCATCTTCCACTGACTGCAGGTTGCTCAGATCGACACCAGCCTGTCTCAGGTAGCTCTCCACGCTCTTCTTGACCAGATCTGCCGACAGAACCAGGCACATATTGTAAATGGTGTTCGACAGAAGGATAGCAAAGGCGTGGGAGGAAGTAGAATGCATTGGCCAGATTGAAGCAGTCAAGGCTATAATCTTTTAAAAATTGGGAACGTTACATCGTTTGAATTAAATCGACCTGGATACTTTTGAGACATGCATTTCCTGCCGCTTAAGGACATGTCACATGTCAGCATTCAATACAGTGAAAAGTGGAAATCTCAAGATGGGTTATTTACCTCGTCTGATTTCGATGCCTCGCCTGTCAATATTGAAGCGTCTGTTAAAGATTGCCTCGCCAGGGATAACCAGGAGGGTGACGACTGCGACGACCAACAGAAGGCGGAACTGAAATAATACAGCCAGTTAGTCTCAGAAGTTTTTACACATGTTCATTTTCATGGATGGTATAAATTGATCACTGTCTAAAAGGTTTGTGTCGTTGAACTTTGACTGACATTTGCGAGTTGTAAAACGGAAAACTACTGAATACGTTACCATGATGCTGGATACTTCGTTGAAATCAGAAGAATGACTACACACAGCGCAACCAAGTCCAAATATACAAAGTAGGTGTTGAAACTCGTTTACTGATCTGATTGAGTTTGGCAAGTCTGCTACACTAGCAGGTGCCATCCTCTGATGACACACAGCATGACTCCCCCGTTTCAATCACCTTTCCCCCACTATCAATGTATTAATGTGAACACCACAACATGATTCAGGAACTGCAGACTAGTTAACACAAGACAGTGGTTAAACACATCTACTCTCGGTTATCTCGACAGTGCATCGCCCTATCATGCCATTCCATCTCTTGTATCTCAATAACTGGAAGTTCATGACACCTGAGTTTAGCTGCTGGTCGCAGCTCTTTAGAAAGTTGGTGTTTACTCAATATTAAATGGTTTCAACATGTGGAGCCGACATTTGATAGCTATATATACCAAGAACGCACTGACACAGGCATCCTTCTGGCACTTGTCAACAAGCGATACACAGTCAACATGGTAGGTGCCTTGTGTAGTTTGGATAACTTGTTTCTGTTAAATTTTTAACTTCAGCACTTTTGATAGTACTAAGTTGTTCTTGAAATGTTAAGTAGAAAATCGTCGTTAAATAACTGGTTAAGAGGTCCATTAAAACAAACAAGGAGCACTTTTCAAGTACATCAATAACTAGTGTTGTAATGCTCGATTATGCTTTAACTCTGATAAAATGTATGGTTTTTTTTCTCCAAAGTTCCGACTCCTTTTGCTCGTCGCCGTCGTCACCCTCCTGGTTATCCCCAGTGAGGCAATCTTTAACAGACGCTTCAACATCGACAGGAGAGGTATCGAGATCAGACGAGGTGTGTATGATTTGCAACCAGTTGATTTGTTGCCTGTCTGTTATCAGCAGCTTTTGGTTTGCATATTGTCGTAATGAGAGTAAAACACTATGGCAATAGCGTTCTTTATTTACCTATATGGTGTTCCCTCTAGATAATTGATGAGTTTTTGCCTGCAGACCTGGTTAAGAAGAGTATGGAGGGTTACCTTAAACAACTCGGTATTGGTGATGAGCAACAGCAGGAGCTCTTCAGTCAGTTTTTGGCCGGTAAGTGAACAGAACGAATTTTCTTATCATAAATCCAAAGATTATGACAAAGAGAAAACTGTTTCCCTACCACATGTACATACCTGAAGTATGTAATCACAGATAAGAGTTTCAAATATTCAAATGTAACTAATGAACACGGTGTGTATATCCACACTCTGCCATACAAGTGATTGACCCTCTAGCGCTGATTGACTCTAAAGAGTTCATTCGAGGCCAAATGCTAATTGCTCTATCAAGATACATAGAAATTAAATATTTTTTGATGCACTTATAGTTGATGATTTGAAAGCATTGAAATGCATGTTTTTGTATCTCTTGCAGACACTGAGCAATGAGGAAAATGTCCCGCAATTGAAACTGGCAAAATGCATGCACGGACGTTGAAAGAATACCTCATTTGTGAAAATTTGTTTGAATAAAAATTTGATAAACCTTACAAACATTTTTGTTGTTTCCAGTAGTCTATGTGTAAATTTGGGAATTCACACTGATGATGGAGGTATTATAACCAACGATCATTTGAGGTAGATCGAGTATTCACCTATGAAACATTTGTTTTCTATATGAAGTGGCAAATGATTTTAATTTCTTCATATGGTCTGCTGTACGTTTGTGCTAAATGATATTTGCAGGAAACAAATATCATGTATATAACGTTTTTATTAAAACGTTTTCTGTGTTATTGCATCAATCAATTAAAGAGCCTCTCCCTGAGTTGTTGTGCTCGCTTAACCTTACCAATGGTGTCATTTGATTGACAAGTACAGAATGTTGCTTGAAAATGTTGCTTGAAAGCTAAAGGGTTTTGAACAGTGATAATTTGCGATAATGATCACAGTGAGGTTTGTTAATCAGTCCTTTATAATTATTAAGACTTATAAAAAATCAGCCAAATGTACAGTTAGGAATTGATAATTATTGAATTGCGCTACTACTAGTATCCAAGTATAGTGGGCTTGTCATCTTGGCTTCTGTGCTTCTGTGCATATGTAAGGTTATTTTTCAATAGATATAGGTATATATATAAATCAACATTCATCATTTATTTGTGATCTTGGAAGAATAATATAGATGTTCTGTATAAACATACGCTTATATAGAAATAATGTTCCAATCTAAACAATACACAATGCATTTAAAATCACAAAGTGATTTTTTAAACAAAACTCCTCATAGGTGTGGTTAGACATGGCCATGATTAAGGCTTTAAAACAAACACTTCATTGGTAACACTCCACTGTCACACCGGCAAATCTGGACACAAGTAAATGTAATTAATTTCAGAACATTATTGTTACTGTTAATATTTGCCCTTTAAAAGCAACACATGAAGCTGTGTGACATGTGACATGAAGCTCTGATATACATTATAAAAATGACAGTGTAAAACTGTATGGCTAACTTTCCTATGGATAAATCTTGCAGCAGATGCAGTTCGTTTTTCGTTTCTGCAAATCCAAGACATACAATAACCTCCCACGATTCGCAGCAAATGCACCTTCCCTTTGCTAAATAAATTACCATACTGCAGAATTGGCCGCATCTGGAAGTTTAATAAGGTAAGAACAGTCTCGTGACACTCGCAGGCTTTTTTCGCATCTATATCAGTGACACACGCAGTTATATCTGCCAATCGCCCACCCACTAAGCCTTCAATCCGTGGCCCAATCTACCATACGGGTTTCGCTTTCCTAGCCACTCATAACCATTCTGCAATTAAAATCCTCTAAACAGAAATCGTATCCAGTTCAAACCAAATGGGCGTCTGCGATATAATTTTCCTTAAGCCTGTTGAGTCCTTTTACGCCATACCCACTTGACGTGCCAATATGTCATTATACTCAAAAAGGTTATTCATTTACCACGACTGGTTTAGAGGAAGATATCATTATTCTCCTATTTCAAGGCATAACTTGCTTATCATATGAAAATTATCTTCAACTTCGTATATATAGCTATCTCTCGCCTCCCGAGAACATGATCAATATTGTATTTACCCTTCACTAGTTTGTTCTCATTTAATATCTCATGCAATGTTGCGCAAGTGTAGTCAGTGATTATTTAACTTCAGAGGCATCCAGCACTTCTAAACAGAGAGGCATACAAGCCGTTCAACCTGTTCTCAACTTGTACATAATATATTGTCATAGATATGTATTAACTTGATTGTTTGATGACAATTACAATAAACACGCAAATATGTCAACAACAGTTTATTGATCTTGTGAAGGAAACTTTTACATTTCGTTCTTTTATGCACCATTTTCTCTCCATTATGAGCTCTCTGCAAAAAAAGGAATACAATACTTTAGATGGGGGACAATGAACAGAACAGCAAATATACATGTGATGAAGGAATGATATTGTAATTGTAATATTGCTAGATAATCCACAGTATTTGAAAAGTGAGTTCAATTGCAGATGTTCCAGTCAACACTGGATGTCTACCAGCATGACAAATGGAGGCAAGAATAAGACTCACCATCCAGGTTGCCGAGGGCATCTTCCACTAACTGCAGGTTGCTCAGATCGACACCAGCCTGTCTCAGGTAGCTCTCCACGCTCTTCTTGACCAGATCTGCCGACAGAACCAGGCACATATTGTAAATGGTGTTCGACAGAAGGATAGCAAAGGCGTGGGAGGAAGTAGAATGCATTGGCCAGATTGAAGCAGTCAAGGCTATAATCTTTTAAAAATTGGGAACGTTACATCGTTTGAATTAAATCGACCTGGATACTTTTGAGACATGCATTTCCTGCCGCTTAAGGACATGTCACATGTCAGCATTCAATACAGTGAAAAGTGGAAATCTCAAGATGGGTTATTTACCTCGTCTGATTTCGATGCCTCGCCTGTCAATATTGAAGCGTCTGTTAAAGATTGCCTCGCCAGGGATAACCAGGAGGGTGACGACTGCGACGACCAACAGAAGGCGGAACTGAAATAATACAGCCAGTTAGTCTCAGAAGTTTTTACACATGTTCATTTTCATGGATGGTATAAATTGATCACTGTCTAAAAGGTTTGTGTCGTTGAACTTTGACTGACATTTGCGAGTTGTAAAACGGAAAACTACTGAATACGTTACCATGATGCTGGATACTTCGTTGAAATCAGAAGAATGACTACACACAGCGCAACCAAGTCCAAATATACAAAGTAGGTGTTGAAACTCGTTTACTGATCTGATTGAGTTTGGCAAGTCTGCTACACTAGCAGGTGCCATCCTCTGATGACACACAGCATGACTCCCCCGTTTCAATCACCTTTCCCCCACTATCAATGTATCAATGTGAACACCACAACATGATTCAGGAACTGCAGACTAGTTAACACAAGACAGTGGTTAAACACATCTACTCTCGGTTATCTCGACAGTGCATCGCCCTATCATGCCATTCCATCTCTTGTATCTCAATAACTGGAAGTTCATGACACCTGAGTTTAGCTGCTGGTCGCAGCTCTTTAGAAAGTTGGTGTTTACTCAATATTAAATGGTTTCAACATGTGGAGCCGACATTTGATAGCTATATATACCAAGAACGCACTTACACAGGCATCCTTCTGGCACTTGTCAACAAGCGATACACAGTCAACATGGTAGGTGCCTTGTGTAGTTTGGATAACTTGTTTCTGTTAAATTTTTAACTTCAGCACTTTTGATAGTACTAAGTTGTTCTTGAAATGTTAAGTAGAAAATCGTCGTTAAATAACTGGTTAAGAGGTCCATTAAAACAAACAAGGAGCACTTTTCAAGTACATCAATAACTAGTGTTGTAATGCTCGATTATGCTTTAACTCTGATAAAATGTATGTTTTTTTTTCTCCAAAGTTCCGACTCCTTTTGCTCGTCGCCGTCGTCACCCTCCTGGTTATCCCCAGTGAGGCAATCTTTAACAGACGCTTCAACATCGACAGGAGAGGTATCGAGATCAGACGAGGTGTGTATGATTTGCAACCAGTTGATTTGTTGCCTGTCTGTTATCAGCAGCTTTTGGTTTGCATATTGTCGTAATGAGAGTAAAACACTATGGCAATAGCGTTCTTTATTTACCTATATGGTGTTCCCTCTAGATAATTGATGGGTTTTTGCCTGCAGACCTGGTTAAGAAGAGTATGGAGGGTTACCTTAAACAACTCGGTATTGGTGATGAGCAACAGCAGGAGCTCTTCAGTCAGTTTTTGGCCGGTAAGTGAACAGAACGAATTTTCTTATCATAAATCCAAAGATTATGACAAAGAGAAAACTGTTTCCCTACCACATGTACATACCTGAAGTATGTAATCACAGATAAGAGTTTCAAATATTCAAATGTAACTAATGAACACGGTGTGTATATCCACACTCTGCCATACAAGTGATTGACCCTCTAGCGCTGATTGACTCTAAAGAGTTCATTCGAGGCCAAATGCTAATTGCTCTATCAAGATACATAGAAATTAAATATTTTTTGATGCACTTATAGTTGATGATTTGAAAGCATTGAAATGCATGTTTTTGTATCTCTTGCAGACACTGAGCAATGAGGAAAATGTCCCGCAATTGAAACTGGCAAAATGCATGCACGGACGTTGAAAGAATACCTCATTTGTGAAAAATTGTTTGAATAAAAATTTGATAAACCTTACAAACATTTTTGTTGTTTCCAGTAGTCTATGTGTAAATTTGGGAATTCACACTGATGATGGAGGTATTATAACCAACGATCATTTGAGGTAGATCGAGTATTCACCTATGAAACATTTGTTTTCTATATGAAGTGGCAAATGATTTTAATTTCTTCATATGGTCTGCTGTACGTTTGTGCTAAATGATATTTGCAGGAAACAAATATCATGTATATAACGTTTTTATTAAAACGTTTTCTGTGTTATTGCATCAATCAATTAAAGAGCCTCTCCCTGAGTTGTTGTGCTCGCTTAACCTTACCAATGGTGTCATTTGATTGACAAGTACAGAATGTTGCTTGAAAATGTTGCTTGAAAGCTAAAAGGTTTTGAACAGTGATAATTTGCGATAATGATCACAGTGAGGTTTGTTAATCAGTCCTTTATAATTATTAAGACTTATAAAAAATCAGCCAAATGTACAGTTAGGAATTGATAATTATTGAATTGCGCTACTACTAGTATCCAAGTATAGTGGGCTTGTCATCTTGGCTTCTGTGCTTCTGTGCATATGTAAGGTTATTTTTCAATAGATATAGGTATATATATAAATCAACATTCATCATTTATTTGTGATCTTGGAAGAATAATATAGATGTTCTGTATAAACATACGCTTATATAGAAATAATGTTCCAATCTAAACAATACACAATGCATTTAAAATCACGGAGTGATTTTTTAAACAAAACTCCTCATAGGTGTGGTTAGACATGGCCATGATTAAGGCTTTAAAACAAACACTTCATTGGTAACACTCCACTGTCACACCGGCAAATCTGGACACAAGTAAATGTAATTAATTTCAGAACATTATTGTTACTGTTAATATTTGCCCTTTAAAAGCAACACATGAAGCTGTGTGACATGTGACATGAAGCTCTGATATACATTATAAAAATGACAGTGTAAAACTGTATGGCTAACTTTCCTATGGATAAATCTTGCAGCAGATGCAGTTCGTTTTTCGTTTCTGCAAATCCAAGACATACAATAACCTCCCACGATTCGCAGCAAATGCACCTTCCCTTTGCTAAATAAATTACCATACTGCAGAATTGGCCGCATCTGGAAGTTTAATAAGGTAAGAACAGTCTCGTGACACTCGCAGGCTTTTTTCGCATCTATATCAGTGACACACGCAGTTATATCTGCCAATCGCCCACCCACTAAGCCTTCAATCCGTGGCCCAATCTACCATACGGGTCTCGCTTTCCTAGCCACTCATAACCATTCTGCAATTAAAATCCTCTAAACAGAAATCGTATCCAGTTCAAACCAAATGGGCGTCTGCGATATAATTTTCCTTAAGCCTGTTGAGTCCTTTTACGCCATACCCACTTGACTTGCCAATATGTCATTATCCTCAAAAAAGTTAGTCATTAACCACGACTGGTTTAGAGGAAGATATCATTATTCTCCTATTTCAAGGCCTAACTTGCTTATCATATGAAAATTATCTTCAACTTCGTATATATATCTATCTCTCGATCTCTCGATCTCTCGCCTCCCGAGAACATGATCAATATTGTATTTACCCTTCACTAGTTTGTTCTCATTTAATATCTCATGCAATGTTGCGCAAGTGTAGTCAGTGATTATTTAACTTCAGAGGCATCCAGCACTTCTAAACAGAGAGGCATACAAGCCGTTCAACCTGTTCTCAACTTGTACATAATATATTGTCATAGATATGTATTAACTTGATTGTTTGATGACAATTACAATAAACACGCAAATATGTCAACAACAGTTTATTGATCTTGTGAAGGAAACTTTTACATTTCGTTCTTTTATGCACCATTTTCTCTCCATTATGAGCTCTCTGCAAAAAAAGGAATACAATACTTTAGATGGGGGACAATGAACAGAACAGCAAATATACATGTGATGAAGGAATGATATTGTAATTGTAATATTGCTAGATAATCCACAGTATTTGAAAAGTGAGTTCAATTGCAGATGTTCCAGTCAACACTGGATGTCTACCAGCATGACAAATGGAGGCAAGAATAAGACTCACCATCCAGGTTGCCGAGGGCATCTTCCACTGACTGCAGGTTGCTCAGATCGACACCAGCCTGTCTCAGGTAGCTCTCCACGCTCTTCTTGACCAGATCTGCCGACAGAACCAGGCACATATTGTAAATGGTGTTCGACAGAAGGATAGCAAAGGCGTGGGAGGAAGTAGAATGCATTGGCCAGATTGAAGCAGTCAAGGCTATAATCTTTTAAAAATTGGGAACGTTACATCGTTTGAATTAAATCGACCTGGATACTTTTGAGACATGCATTTCCTGCCGCTTAAGGACATGTCACATGTCAGCATTCAATACAGTGAAAAGTGGAAATCTCAAGATGGGTTATTTACCTCGTCTGATTTCGATGCCTCGCCTGTCAATATTGAAGCGTCTGTTAAAGATTGCCTCGCCAGGGATAACCAGGAGGGTGACGACTGCGACGACCAACAGAAGGCGGAACTGAAATAATACAGCCAGTTAGTCTCAGAAGTTTTTACACATGTTCATTTTCATGGATGGTATAAATTGATCACTGTCTAAAAGGTTTGTGTCGTTGAACTTTGACTGACATTTGCGAGTTGTAAAACGGAAAACTACTGAATACGTTACCATGATGCTGGATACTTCGTTGAAATCAGAAGAATGACTACACACAGCGCAACCAAGTCCAAATATACAAAGTAGGTGTTGAAACTCGTTTACTGATCTGATTGAGTTTGGCAAGTCTGCTACACTAGCAGGTGCCATCCTCTGATGACACACAGCATGACTCCCCCGTTTCAATCACCTTTCCCCCACTATCAATGTATTAATGTGAACACCACAACATGATTCAGGAACTGCAGACTAGTTAACACAAGACAGTGGTTAAACACATCTACTCTCGGTTATCTCGACAGTGCATCGCCCTATCATGCCATTCCATCTCTTGTATCTCAATAACTGGAAGTTCATGACACCTGAGTTTAGCTGCTGGTCGCAGCTCTTTAGAAAGTTGGTGTTTACTCAATATTAAATGGTTTCAACATGTGGAGCCGACATTTGATAGCTATATATACCAAGAACGCACTTACACAGGCATCCTTCTGGCACTTGTCAACAAGCGATACACAGTCAACATGGTAGGTGCCTTGTGTAGTTTGGATAACTTGTTTCTGTTAAATTTTTAACTTCAGCACTTTTGATAGTACTAAGTTGTTCTTGAAATGTTAAGTAGAAAATCGTCGTTAAATAACTGGTTAAGAGGTCCATTAAAACAAACAAGGAGCACTTTTCAAGTACATCAATAACTAGTGTTGTAATGCTCGATTATGCTTTAACTCTGATAAAATGTATGGTTTTTTTTCTCCAAAGTTCCGACTCCTTTTGCTCGTCGCCGTCGTCACCCTCCTGGTTATCCCCAGTGAGGCAATCTTTAACAGACGCTTCAACATCGACAGGAGAGGTATCGAGATCAGACGAGGTGTGTATGATTTGCAACCAGTTGATTTGTTGCCTGTCTGTTATCAGCAGCTTTTGGTTTGCATATTGTCGTAATGAGAGTAAAACACTATGGCAATAGCGTTCTTTATTTACCTATATGGTGTTCCCTCTAGATAATTGATGGGTTTTTGCCTGCAGACCTGGTTAAGAAGAGTATGGAGGGTTACCTTAAACAACTCGGTATTGGTGATGAGCAACAGCAGGAGCTCTTCAGTCAGTTTTTGGCCGGTAAGTGAACAGAACGAATTTTCTTATCATAAATCCAAAGATTATGACAAAGAGAAAACTGTTTCCCTACCACATGTACATACCTGAAGTATGTAATCACAGATAAGAGTTTCAAATATTCAAATGTAACTAATGAACACGGTGTGTATATCCACACTCTGCCATACAAGTGATTGACCCTCTAGCGCTGATTGACTCTAAAGAGTTCATTCGAGGCCAAATGCTAATTGCTCTATCAAGATACATAGAAATTAAATATTTTTTGATGCACTTATAGTTGATGATTTGAAAGCATTGAAATGCATGTTTTTGTATCTCTTGCAGACACTGAGCAATGAGGAAAATGTCCCGCAATTGAAACTGGCAAAATGCATGCACGGACGTTGAAAGAATACCTCATTTGTGAAAAATTGTTTGAATAAAAATTTGATAAACCTTACAAACATTTTTGTTGTTTCCAGTAGTCTATGTGTAAATTTGGGAATTCACACTGATGATGGAGGTATTATAACCAACGATCATTTGAGGTAGATCGAGTATTCACCTATGAAACATTTGTTTTCTATATGAAGTGGCAAATGATTTTAATTTCTTCATATGGTCTGCTGTACGTTTGTGCTAAATGATATTTGCAGGAAACAAATATCATGTATATAACGTTTTTATTAAAACGTTTTCTGTGTTATTGCATCAATCAATTAAAGAGCCTCTCCCTGAGTTGTTGTGCTCGCTTAACCTTACCAATGGTGTCATTTGATTGACAAGTACAGAATGTTGCTTGAAAATGTTGCTTGAAAGCTAAAAGGTTTTGAACAGTGATAATTTGCGATAATGATCACAGTGCGGTTTGTTAATCAGTCCTTTATAATTATTAAGACTTATAAAAAATCAGCCAAATGTACAGTTAGGAATTGATAATTATTGAATTGCGCTACTACTAGTATCCAAGTATAGTGGGCTTGTCATCTTGGCTTCTGTGCTTCTGTGCATATGTAAGGTTATTTTTCAATAGATATAGGTATATATATAAATCAACATTCATCATTTATTTGTGATCTTGGAAGAATAATATAGATGTTCTGTATAAACATACGCTTATATAGAAATAATGTTCCAATCTAAACAATACACAATGCATTTAAAATCACGGAGTGATTTTTTAAACAAAACTCCTCATAGGTGTGGTTAGACATGGCCATGATTAAGGCTTTAAAACAAACACTTCATTGGTAACACTCCACTGTCACACCGGCAAATCTGGACACAAGTAAATGTAATTAATTTCAGAACATTATTGTTACTGTTAATATTTGCCCTTTAAAAGCAACACATGAAGCTGTGTGACATGTGACATGAAGCTCTGATATACATTATAAAAATGACAGTGTAAAACTGTATGGCTAACTTTCCTATGGATAAATCTTGCAGCAGATGCAGTTCGTTTTTCGTTTCTGCAAATCCAAGACATACAATAACCTCCCACGATTCGCAGCAAATGTACCTTCCCTTTGCTAAATAAATTACCATACTGCAGAATTGGCCGCATCTGGAAGTTTAATAAGGTAAGAACAGTCTCGTGACACTCGCAGGCTTTTTTCGCATCTATATCAGTGACACACGCAGTTATATCTGCCAATCGCCCACCCACTAAGCCTTCAATCCGTGGCCCAATCTACCATACGGGTCTCGCTTTCCTAGCCACTCATAACCATTCTGCAATTAAAATCCTCTAAACAGAAATCGTATCCAGTTCAAACCAAATGGGCGTCTGCGATATAATTTTCCTTAAGCCTGTTGAGTCCTTTTACGCCATACCCACTTGACGTGCCAATATGTCATTATACTCAAAAAGGTTATTCATTTACCACGACTGGTTTAGAGGAAGATATCATTATTCTCCTATTTCAAGGCATAACTTGCTTATCATATGAAAATTATCTTCAACTTCGTATATATAGCTATCTCTCGCCTCCCGAGAACATGATCAATATTGTATTTACCCTTCACTAGTTTGTTCTCATTTAATATCTCATGCAATGTTGCGCAAGTGTAGTCAGTGATTATTTAACTTCAGAGGCATCCAGCACTTCTAAACAGAGAGGCATACAAGCCGTTCAACCTGTTCTCAACTTGTACATAATATATTGTCATAGATATGTATTAACTTGATTGTTTGATGACAATTACAATAAACACGCAAATATGTCAACAACAGTTTATTGATCTTGTGAAGGAAACTTTTACATTTCGTTCTTTTATGCACCATTTTCTCTCCATTATGAGCTCTCTGCAAAAAAAGGAATACAATACTTTAGATGGGGGACAATGAACAGAACAGCAAATATACATGTGATGAAGGAATGATATTGTAATTGTAATATTGCTAGATAATCCACAGTATTTGAAAAGTGAGTTCAATTGCAGATGTTCCAGTCAACACTGGATGTCTACCAGCATGACAAATGGAGGCAAGAATAAGACTCACCATCCAGGTTGCCGAGGGCATCTTCCACTGACTGCAGGTTGCTCAGATCGACACCAGCCTGTCTCAGGTAGCTCTCCACGCTCTTCTTGACCAGATCTGCCGACAGAACCAGGCACATATTGTAAATGGTGTTCGACAGAAGGATAGCAAAGGCGTGGGAGGAAGTAGAATGCATTGGCCAGATTGAAGCAGTCAAGGCTATAATCTTTTAAAAATTGGGAACGTTACATCGTTTGAATTAAATCGACCTGGATACTTTTGAGACATGCATTTCCTGCCGCTTAAGGACATGTCACATGTCAGCATTCAATACAGTGAAAAGTGGAAATCTCAAGATGGGTTATTTACCTCGTCTGATTTCGATGCCTCGCCTGTCAATATTGAAGCGTCTGTTAAAGATTGCCTCGCCAGGGATAACCAGGAGGGTGACGACGGCGACGACCAACAGAAGGCGGAACTGAAATAATACAGCCAGTTAGTCTCAGAAGTTTTTACACATGTTCATTTTCATGGATGGTATAAATTGATCACTGTCTAAAAGGTTTGTGTCGTTGAACTTTGACTGACATTTGCGAGTTGTAAAACGGAAAACTACTGAATACGTTACCATGATGCTGGATACTTCGTTGAAATCAGAAGAATGACTACACACAGCGCAACCAAGTCCAAATATACAAAGTAGGTGTTGAAACTCGTTTACTGATCTGATTGAGTTTGGCAAGTCTGCTACACTAGCAGGTGCCATCCTCTGATGACACACAGCATGACTCCCCCGTTTCAATCACCTTTCCCCCACTATCAATGTATTAATGTGAACACCACAACATGATTCAGGAACTGCAGACTAGTTAACACAAGACAGTGGTTAAACACATCTACTCTCGGTTATCTCGACAGTGCATCGCCCTATCATGCCATTCCATCTCTTGTATCTCAATAACTGGAAGTTCATGACACCTGAGTTTAGCTGCTGGTCGCAGCTCTTTAGAAAGTTGGTGTTTACTCAATATTAAATGGTTTCAACATGTGGAGCCGACATTTGATAGCTATATATACCAAGAACGCACTTACACAGGCATCCTTCTGGCACTTGTCAACAAGCGATACACAGTCAACATGGTTGGTGCCTTGTGTAGTTTGGATAATGTGTTACTGTTAAATTTTTAACTTCAGCACTTTTGATAGTACTAAGTTGTTCTTGAAATGTTAAGTAGAAAATCGTCGTTAAATAACTGGTTAAGAGGTCCATTAAAACAAACAAGGAGCACTTTTCAAGTACATCAATAACTAGTGTTGTAATGCTCGATTATGCTTTAACTCTGATAAAATGTATGGTTTTTTTTCTCCTAAGTTCCGACTCCTTTTGCTCGTCGCCGTCGTCACCCTCCTGGTTATCCCCAGTGAGGCAATCTTTAACAGACGCTTCAACATCGACAGGAGAGGTATCGAGATCAGACGAGGTGTGTATGATTTGCAACCAGTTGATTTGTTGCCTGTCTGTTATCAGCAGCTTTTGGTTTGCATATTGTCGTAATGAGAGTAAAACACTATGGCAATAGCGTTCTTTATTTACCTATATGGTGTTCCCTCTAGATAATTGATGGGTTTTTGCCTGCAGACCTGGTTAAGAAGAGTATGGAGGGTTACCTTAAACAACTCGGTATTGGTGATGAGCAACAGCAGGAGCTCTTCAGTCAGTTTTTGGCCGGTAAGTGAACAGAACGAATTTTCTTATCATAAATCCAAAGATTATGACAAAGAGAAAACTGTTTCCCTACCACATGTACATACCTGAAGTATGTAATCACAGATAAGAGTTTCAAATATTCAAATGTAACTAATGAACACGGTGTGTATATCCCCACTCTGCCATACAAGTGATTGACCCTCTAGCGCTGATTGACTCTAAAGAGTTCATTCGAGGCCAAATGCTAATTGCTCTATCAAGATACATAGAAATTAAATATTTTTTGATGCACTTATAGTTGATGATTTGAAAGCATTGAAATGCATGTTTTTGTATCTCTTGCAGACACTGAGCAATGAGGAAAATGTCCCGCAATTGAAACTGGCAAAATGCATGCACGGACGTTGAAAGAATACCTCATTTGTGAAAAATTGTTTGAATAAAAATTTGATAAACCTTACAAACATTTTTGTTGTTTCCAGTAGTCTATGTGTAAATTTGGGAATTCACACTGATGATGGAGGTATTATAACCAACGATCATTTGAGGTAGATCGAGTATTCACCTATGAAACATTTGTTTTCTATATGAAGTGGCAAATGATTTTAATTTCTTCATATGGTCTGCTGTACGTTTGTGCTAAATGATATTTGCAGGAAACAAATATCATGTATATAACGTTTTTATTCAAACGTTTTCTGTGTTATTGCATCAATCAATTAAAGAGCCTCTCCCTGAGTTGTTGTGCTCGCTTAACCTTACCAATGGTGTCATTTGATTGACAAGTACAGAATGTTGCTTGAAAATGTTGCTTGAAAGCTAAAAGGTTTTGAACAGTGATAATTTGCGATAATGATCACAGTGAGGTTTGTTAATCAGTCCTTTATAATTATTAAGACTTATAAAAAATCAGCCAAATGTACAGTTAGGAATTGATAATTATTGAATTGCGCTACTACTAGTATCCAAGTATAGTGGGCTTGTCATCTTGGCTTCTGTGCTTCTGTGCATATGTAAGGTTATTTTTCAATAGATATAGGTATATATATAAATCAACATTCATCATTTATTTGTGATCTTGGAAGAATAATATAGATGTTCTGTATAAACATACGCTTATATAGAAATAATGTTCCAATCTAAACAATACACAATGCATTTAAAATCACGGAGTGATTTTTTAAACAAAACTCCTCATAGGTGTGGTTAGACATGGCCATGATTAAGGCTTTAAAACAAACACTTCATTGGTAACACTCCACTGTCACACCGGCAAATCTGGACACAAGTAAATGTAATTAATTTCAGAACATTATTGTTACTGTTAATATTTGCCCTTTAAAAGCAACACATGAAGCTGTGTGACATGTGACATGAAGCTCTGATATACATTATAAAAATGACAGTGTAAAACTGTATGGCTAACTTTCCTATGGATAAATCTTGCAGCAGATGCAGTTCGTTTTTCGTTTCTGCAAATCCAAGACATACAATAACCTCCCACGATTCGCAGCAAATGCACCTTCCCTTTGCTAAATAAATTACCATACTGCAGAATTGGCCGCATCTGGAAGTTTAATAAGGTAAGAACAGTCTCGTGACACTCGCAGGCTTTTTTCGCATCTATATCAGTGACACACGCAGTTATATCTGCCAATCGCCCACCCACTAAGCCTTCAATCCGTGGCCCAATCTACCATACGGGTCTCGCTTTCCTAGCCACTCATAACCATTCTGCAATTAAAATCCTCTAAACAGAAATCGTATCCAGTTCAAACCAAATGGGCGTCTGCGATATAATTTTCCTTAAGCCTGTTGAGTCCTTTTACGCCATACCCACTTGACGTGCCAATATGTCATTATACTCAAAAAGGTTATTCATTTACCACGACTGGTTTAGAGGAAGATATCATTATTCTCCTATTTCAAGGCATAACTTGCTTATCATATGAAAATTATCTTCAACTTCGTATATATAGCTATCTCTCGCCTCCCGAGAACATGATCAATATTGTATTTACCCTTCACTAGTTTGTTCTCATTTAATATCTCATGCAATGTTGCGCAAGTGTAGTCAGTGATTATTTAACTTCAGAGGCATCCAGCACTTCTAAACAGAGAGGCATACAAGCCGTTCAACCTGTTCTCAACTTGTACATAATATATTGTCATAGATATGTATTAACTTGATTGTTTGATGACAATTACAATAAACACGCAAATATGTCAACAACAGTTTATTGATCTTGTGAAGGAAACTTTTACATTTCGTTCTTTTATGCACCATTTTCTCTCCATTATGAGCTCTCTGCAAAAAAAGGAATACAATACTTTAGATGGGGGACAATGAACAGAACAGCAAATATACATGTGATGAAGGAATGATATTGTAATTGTAATATTGCTAGATAATCCACAGTATTTGAAAAGTGAGTTCAATTGCAGATGTTCCAGTCAACACTGGATGTCTACCAGCATGACAAATGGAGGCAAGAATAAGACTCACCATCCAGGTTGCCGAGGGCATCTTCCACTGACTGCAGGTTGCTCAGATCGACACCAGCCTGTCTCAGGTAGCTCTCCACGCTCTTCTTGACCAGATCTGCCGACAGAACCAGGCACATATTGTAAATGGTGTTCGACAGAAGGATAGCAAAGGCGTGGGAGGAAGTAGAATGCATTGGCCAGATTGAAGCAGTCAAGGCTATAATCTTTTAAAAATTGGGAACGTTACATCGTTTGAATTAAATCGACCTGGATACTTTTGAGACATGCATTTCCTGCCGCTTAAGGACATGTCACATGTCAGCATTCAATACAGTGAAAAGTGGAAATCTCAAGATGGGTTATTTACCTCGTCTGATTTCGATGCCTCGCCTGTCAATATTGAAGCGTCTGTTAAAGATTGCCTCGCCAGGGATAACCAGGAGGGTGACGACTGCGACGACCAACAGAAGGCGGAACTGAAATAATACAGCCAGTTAGTCTCAGAAGTTTTTACACATGTTCATTTTCATGGATGGTATAAATTGATCACTGTCTAAAAGGTTTGTGTCGTTGAACTTTGACTGACATTTGCGAGTTGTAAAACGGAAAACTACTGAATACGTTACCATGATGCTGGATACTTCGTTGAAATCAGAAGAATGACTACACACAGCGCAACCAAGTCCAAATATACAAAGTAGGTGTTGAAACTCGTTTACTGATCTGATTGAGTTTGGCAAGTCTGCTACACTAGCAGGTGCCATCCTCTGATGACACACAGCATGACTCCCCCGTTTCAATCACCTTTCCCCCACTATCAATGTATTAATGTGAACACCACAACATGATTCAGGAACTGCAGACTAGTTAACACAAGACAGTGGTTAAACACATCTACTCTCGGTTATCTCGACAGTGCATCGCCCTATCATGCCATTCCATCTCTTGTATCTCAATAACTGGAAGTTCATGACACCTGAGTTTAGCTGCTGGTCGCAGCTCTTTAGAAAGTTGGTGTTTACTCAATATTAAATGGTTTCAACATGTGGAGCCGACATTTGATAGCTATATATACCAAGAACGCACTTACACAGGCATCCTTCTGGCACTTGTCAACAAGCGATACACAGTCAACATGGTAGGTGCCTTGTGTAGTTTGGATAACTTGTTTCTGTTAAATTTTTAACTTCAGCACTTTTGATAGTACTAAGTTGTTCTTGAAATGTTAAGTAGAAAATCGTCGTTAAATAACTGGTTAAGAGGTCCATTAAAACAAACAAGGAGCACTTTTCAAGTACATCAATAACTAGTGTTGTAATGCTCGATTATGCTTTAACTCTGATAAAATGTATGGTTTTTTTTCTCCAAAGTTCCGACTCCTTTTGCTCGTCGCCGTCGTCACCCTCCTGGTTATCCCCAGTGAGGCAATCTTTAACAGACGCTTCAACATCGACAGGAGAGGTATCGAGATCAGACGAGGTGTGTATGATTTGCAACCAGTTGATTTGTTGCCTGTCTGTTATCAGCAGCTTTTGGTTTGCATATTGTCGTAATGAGAGTAAAACACTATGGCAATAGCGTTCTTTATTTACCTATATGGTGTTCCCTCTAGATAATTGATGAGTTTTTGCCTGCAGACCTGGTTAAGAAGAGTATGGAGGGTTACCTTAAACAACTCGGTATTGGTGATGAGCAACAGCAGGAGCTCTTCAGTCAGTTTTTGGCCGGTAAGTGAACAGAACGAATTTTCTTATCATAAATCCAAAGATTATGACAAAGAGAAAACTGTTTCCCTACCACATGTACATACCTGAAGTATGTAATCACAGATAAGAGTTTCAAATATTCAAATGTAACTAATGAACACGGTGTGTATATCCACACTCTGCCATACAAGTGATTGACCCTCTAGCGCTGATTGACTCTAAAGAGTTCATTCGAGGCCAAATGCTAATTGCTCTATCAAGATACATAGAAATTAAATATTTTTTGATGCACTTATAGTTGATGATTTGAAAGCATTGAAATGCATGTTTTTGTATCTCTTGCAGACACTGAGCAATGAGGAAAATGTCCCGCAATTGAAACTGGCAAAATGCATGCACGGACGTTGAAAGAATACCTCATTTGTGAAAAATTGTTTGAATAAAAATTTGATAAACCTTACAAACATTTTTGTTGTTTCCAGTAGTCTATGTGTAAATTTGGGAATTCACACTGATGATGGAGGTATTATAACCAACGATCATTTGAGGTAGATCGAGTATTCACCTATGAAACATTTGTTTTCTATATGAAGTGGCAAATGATTTTAATTTCTTCATATGGTCTGCTGTACGTTTGTGCTAAATGATATTTGCAGGAAACAAATATCATGTATATAACGTTTTTATTAAAACGTTTTCTGTGTTATTGCATCACTCAATTAAAGAGCCTCTCCCTGAGTTGTTGTGCTCGCTTAACCTTACCAATGGTGTCATTTGATTGACAAGTACAGAATGTTGCTTGAAAATGTTGCTTGAAAGCTAAAGGGTTTTGAACAGTGATAATTTGCGATAATGATCACAGTGAGGTTTGTTAATCAGTCCTTTATAATTATTAAGACTTATAAAAAATCAGCCAAATGTACAGTTAGGAATTGATAATTATTGAATTGCGCTACTACTAGTATCCAAGTATAGTGGGCTTGTCATCTTGGCTTCTGTGCTTCTGTGCATATGTAAGGTTATTTTTCAATAGATATAGGTATATATATAAATCAACATTCATCATTTATTTGTGATCTTGGAAGAATAATATAGATGTTCTGTATAAACATACGCTTATATAGAAATAATGTTCCAATCTAAACAATACACAATGCATTTAAAATCACGGAGTGATTTTTTAAACAAAACTCCTCATAGGTGTGGTTAGACATGGCCATGATTAAGGCTTTAAAACAAACACTTCATTGGTAACACTCCACTGTCACACCGGCAAATCTGGACACAAGTAAATGTAATTAATTTCAGAACATTATTGTTACTGTTAATATTTGCCCTTTAAAAGCAACACATGAAGCTGTGTGACATGTGACATGAAGCTCTGATATACATTATAAAAATGACAGTGTAAAACTGTATGGCTAACTTTCCTATGGATAAATCTTGCAGCAGATGCAGTTCGTTTTTCGTTTCTGCAAATCCAAGACATACAATAACCTCCCACGATTCGCAGCAAATGTACCTTCCCTTTGCTAAATAAATTACCATACTGCAGAATTGGCCGCATCTGGAAGTTTAATAAGGTAAGAACAGTCTCGTGACACTCGCAGGCTTTTTTCGCATCTATATCAGTGACACACGCAGTTATATCTGCCAATCGCCCACCCACTAAGCCTTCAATCCGTGGCCCAATCTACCATACGGGTCTCGCTTTCCTAGCCACTCATAACCATTCTGCAATTAAAATCCTCTAAACAGAAATCGTATCCAGTTCAAACCAAATGGGCGTCTGCGATATAATTTTCCTTAAGCCTGTTGAGTCCTTTTACGCCATACCCACTTGACGTGCCAATATGTCATTATACTCAAAAAGGTTATTCATTTACCACGACTGGTTTAGAGGAAGATATCATTATTCTCCTATTTCAAGGCATAACTTGCTTATCATATGAAAATTATCTTCAACTTCGTATATATAGCTATCTCTCGCCTCCCGAGAACATGATCAATATTGTATTTACCCTTCACTAGTTTGTTCTCATTTAATATCTCATGCAATGTTGCGCAAGTGTAGTCAGTGATTATTTAACTTCAGAGGCATCCAGCACTTCTAAACAGAGAGGCATACAAGCCGTTCAACCTGTTCTCAACTTGTACATAATATATTGTCATAGATATGTATTAACTTGATTGTTTGATGACAATTACAATAAACACGCAAATATGTCAACAACAGTTTATTGATCTTGTGAAGGAAACTTTTACATTTCGTTCTTTTATGCACCATTTTCTCTCCATTATGAGCTCTCTGCAAAAAAAGGAATACAATACTTTAGATGGGGGACAATGAACAGAACAGCAAATATACATGTGATGAAGGAATGATATTGTAATTGTAATATTGCTAGATAATCCACAGTATTTGAAAAGTGAGTTCAATTGCAGATGTTCCAGTCAACACTGGATGTCTACCAGCATGACAAATGGAGGCAAGAATAAGACTCACCATCCAGGTTGCCGAGGGCATCTTCCACTGACTGCAGGTTGCTCAGATCGACACCAGCCTGTCTCAGGTAGCTCTCCACGCTCTTCTTGACCAGATCTGCCGACAGAACCAGGCACATATTGTAAATGGTGTTCGACAGAAGGATAGCAAAGGCGTGGGAGGAAGTAGAATGCATTGGCCAGATTGAAGCAGTCAAGGCTATAATCTTTTAAAAATTGGGAACGTTACATCGTTTGAATTAAATCGACCTGGATACTTTTGAGACATGCATTTCCTGCCGCTTAAGGACATGTCACATGTCAGCATTCAATACAGTGAAAAGTGGAAATCTCAAGATGGGTTATTTACCTCGTCTGATTTCGATGCCTCGCCTGTCAATATTGAAGCGTCTGTTAAAGATTGCCTCGCCAGGGATAACCAGGAGGGTGACGACTGCGACGACCAACAGAAGGCGGAACTGAAATAATACAGCCAGTTAGTCTCAGAAGTTTTTACACATGTTCATTTTCATGGATGGTATAAATTGATCACTGTCTAAAAGGTTTGTGTCGTTGAACTTTGACTGACATTTGCGAGTTGTAAAACGGAAAACTACTGAATACGTTACCATGATGCTGGATACTTCGTTGAAATCAGAAGAATGACTACACACAGCGCAACCAAGTCCAAATATACAAAGTAGGTGTTGAAACTCGTTTACTGATCTGATTGAGTTTGGCAAGTCTGCTACACTAGCAGGTGCCATCCTCTGATGACACACAGCATGACTCCCCCGTTTCAATCACCTTTCCCCCACTATCAATGTATTAATGTGAACACCACAACATGATTCAGGAACTGCAGACTAGTTAACACAAGACAGTGGTTAAACACATCTACTCTCGGTTATCTCGACAGTGCATCGCCCTATCATGCCATTCCATCTCTTGTATCTCAATAACTGGAAGTTCATGACACCTGAGTTTAGCTGCTGGTCGCAGCTCTTTAGAAAGTTGGTGTTTACTCAATATTAAATGGTTTCAACATGTGGAGCCGACATTTGATAGCTATATATACCAAGAACGCACTTACACAGGCATCCTTCTGGCACTTGTCAACAAGCGATACACAGTCAACATGGTAGGTGCCTTGTGTAGTTTGGATAACTTGTTTCTGTTAAATTTTTAACTTCAGCACTTTTGATAGTACTAAGTTGTTCTTGAAATGTTAAGTAGAAAATCGTCGTTAAATAACTGGTTAAGAGGTCCATTAAAACAAACAAGGAGCACTTTTCAAGTACATCAATAACTAGTGTTGTAATGCTCGATTATGCTTTAACTCTGATAAAATGTATGGTTTTTTTTCTCCAAAGTTCCGACTCCTTTTGCTCGTCGCCGTCGTCACCCTCCTGGTTATCCCCAGTGAGGCAATCTTTAACAGACGCTTCAACATCGACAGGAGAGGTATCGAGATCAGACGAGGTGTGTATGATTTGCAACCAGTTGATTTGTTGCCTGTCTGTTATCAGCAGCTTTTGGTTTGCATATTGTCGTAATGAGAGTAAAACACTATGGCAATAGCGTTCTTTATTTACCTATATGGTGTTCCCTCTAGATAATTGATGAGTTTTTGCCTGCAGACCTGGTTAAGAAGAGTATGGAGGGTTACCTTAAACAACTCGGTATTGGTGATGAGCAACAGCAGGAGCTCTTCAGTCAGTTTTTGGCCGGTAAGTGAACAGAACGAATTTTCTTATCATAAATCCAAAGATTATGACAAAGAGAAAACTGTTTCCCTACCACATGTACATACCTGAATTATGTAATCACAGATAAGAGTTTCAAATATTCAAATGTAACTAATGAACACGGTGTGTATATCCACACTCTGCCATACAAGTGATTGACCCTCTAGCGCTGATTGACTCTAAAGAGTTCATTCGAGGCCAAATGCTAATTGCTCTATCAAGATACATAGAAATTAAATATTTTTTGATGCACTTATAGTTGATGATTTGAAAGCTTTGAAATGCATGTTTTTGTATCTCTTGCAGACACTGAGCAATGAGGAAAATTTCCCGCAATTGAAACTGGCAAAATGCATGCACGGACGTTGAAAGAATACCTCATTTGTGAAAAATTGTTTGAATAAAAATTTGATAAACCTTACAAACATTTTTGTTGTTTCCAGTAGTCTATGTGTAAATTTGGGAATTCACACTGATGATGGAGGTATTATAACCAACGATCATTTGAGGTAGATCGAGTATTCACCTATGAAACATTTGTTTTCTATATGAAGTGGCAAATGATTTTAATTTCTTCATATGGTCTGCTGTACGTTTGTGCTAAATGATATTTGCAGGAAACAAATATCATGTATATAACGTTTTTATTAAAACGTTTTCTGTGTTATTGCATCAATCAATTAAAGAGCCTCTCCCTGAGTTGTTGTGCTCGCTTAACCTTACCAATGGTGTCATTTGATTGACAAGTACAGAATGTTGCTTGAAAATGTTGCTTGAAAGCTAAAGGGTTTTGAACAGTGATAATTTGCGATAATGATCACAGTGAGGTTTGTTAATCAGTCCTTTATAATTATTAAGACTTATAAAATATCAGCCAAATGTACAGTTAGGAATTGATAATTATTGAATTGCGCTACTACTAGTATCCAAGTATAGTGGGCTTGTCATCTTGGCTTCTGTGCTTCTGTGCATATGTAAGGTTATTTTTCAATAGATATAGGTATATATATAAATCAACATTCATCATTTATTTGTGATCTTTGAAGAATAATATAGATGTTCTGTATAAACATACGCTTATATAGAAATAATGTTCCAATCTAAACAATACACAATGCATTTAAAATCACGGAGTGATTTTTTAAACAAAACTCCTCATAGGTGTGGTTAGACATGGCCATGATTAAGGCTTTAAAACAAACACTTCATTGGTAACACTCCACTGTCACACCGGCAAATCTGGACACAAGTAAATGTAATTAATTTCAGAACATTATTGTTACTGTTAATATTTGCCCTTTAAAAGCAACACATGAAGCTGTGTGACATGTGACATGAAGCTCTGATATACATTATAAAAATGACAGTGTAAAACTGTATGGCTAACTTTCCTATGGATAAATCTTGCAGCAGATGCAGTTCGTTTTTCGTTTCTGCAAATCCAAGACATACAATAACCTCCCACGATTCGCAGCAAATGCACCTTCCCTTTGCTAAATAAATTACCATACTGCAGAATTGGCCGCATCTGGAAGTTTAATAAGGTAAGAACAGTCTCGTGACACTCACAGGCTTTTTTCGCATCTATATCAGTGACACACGCAGTTATATCTGCCAATGGCCCACCCACTAAGCCTTCAATCCGTGGCCCAATCTACCATACGGGTCTCGCTTTCCTAGCCACTCATAACTATTCTGCAATTAAAATCCTCTAAACAGAAATCGTATCCAGTTCAAACCAAATGGGCGTCTGCGATATAATTTTCCTTAAGCCTGTTGAGTCCTTTTACGCCATACCCACTTGACGTGCCAATATGTCATTATACTAAAAAAGGTTATTCATTTACCACGACTGGTTTAGAGGAAGATATCATTATTCTCCAATTTCAAGGCATAACTTGCTTATCATATGAAAATTATCTTCAACTTCGTATATATAGCTATCTCTCGCCTCCCGAGAACATGATCAATATTGTATTTACCCTTCACTAGTTTGTTCTCATTTAATATCTCATGCAATGTTGCGCAAGTGTAGTCAGTGATTATTTAACTTCAGAGGCATCCAGCACTTCTAAACAGAGAGGCATACAAGCCGTTCAACCTGTTCTCAACTTGTACATAATATATTGTCATAGATATGTATTAACTTGATTGTTTGATGACAATTACAATAAACACGCAAATATGTCAACAACAGTTTATTGATCTTGTGAAGGAAACTTTTACATTTCGTTCTTTTATGCACCATTTTCTCTCCATTATGAGCTCTCTGCAAAAAAAGGAATACAATACTTTAGATGGGGGACAATGAACAGAACAGCAAATATACATGTGGTGAAGGAATGATATTGTAATTGTAATATTGCTAGATAATCCACAGTATTTGAAAAGTGAGTTCAATTGCAGATGTTCCAGTCAACACTGGATGTCTACCAGCATGACAAATGGAGGCAAGAATAAGACTCACCATCCAGGTTGCCGAGGGCATCTTCCACTGACTGCAGGTTGCTCAGATCGACACCAGCCTGTCTCAGGTAGCTCTCCACGCTCTTCTTGACCAGATCTGCCGACAGAACCAGGCACATATTGTAAATGGTGTTCGACAGAAGGATAGCAAAGGCGTGGGAGGAAGTAGAATGCATTGGCCAGATTGAAGCAGTCAAGGCTATAATCTTTTAAAAATTGGGAACGTTACATCGTTTGAATTAAATCGACCTGGATACTTTTGAGACATGCATTTCCTGCCGCTTAAGGACATGTCACATGTCAGCATTCAATACAGTGAAAAGTGGAAATCTCAAGATGGGTTATTTACCTCGTCTGATTTCGATGCCTCGCCTGTCAATATTGAAGCGTCTGTTAAAGATTGCCTCGCCAGGGATAACCAGGAGGGTGACGACTGCGACGACCAACAGAAGGCGGAACTGAAATAATACAGCCAGTTAGTCTCAGAAGTTTTTACACATGTTCATTTTCATGGATGGTATAAATTGATCACTGTCTAAAAGGTTTGTGTCGTTGAACTTTGACTGACATTTGCGAGTTGTAAAACGGAAAACTACTGAATACGTTACCATGATGCTGGATACTTCGTTGAAATCAGAAGAATGACTACACACAGCGCAACCAAGTCCAAATATACAAAGTAGGTGTTGAAACTCGTTTACTGATCTGATTGAGTTTGGCAAGTCTGCTACACTAGCAGGTGCCATCCTCTGATGACACACAGCATGACTCCCCCGTTTCAATCACCTTTCCCCCACTATCAATGTATTAATGTGAACACCACAACATGATTCAGGAACTGCAGACTAGTTAACACAAGACAGTGGTTAAACACATCTACTCTCGGTTATCTCGACAGTGCATCGCCCTATCATGCCATTCCATCTCTTGTATCTCAATAACTGGAAGTTCATGACACCTGAGTTTAGCTGCTGGTCGCAGCTCTTTAGAAAGTTGGTGTTTACTCAATATTAAATGGTTTCAACATGTGGAGCCGACATTTGATAGCTATATATACCAAGAACGCACTTACACAGGCATCCTTCTGGCACTTGTCAACAAGCGATACACAGTCAACATGGTAGGTGCCTTGTGTAGTTTGGATAACTTGTTTCTGTTAAATTTTTAACTTCAGCACTTTTGATAGTACTAAGTTGTTCTTGAAATGTTAAGTAGAAAATCGTCGTTAAATAACTGGTTAAGAGGTCCATTAAAACAAACAAGGAGCACTTTTCAAGTACATCAATAACTAGTGTTGTAATGCTCGATTATGCTTTAACTCTGATAAAATGTATGGTTTTTTTTCTCCAAAGTTCCGACTCCTTTTGCTCGTCGCCGTCGTCACCCTCCTGGTTATCCCCAGTGAGGCAATCTTTAACAGACGCTTCAACATCGACAGGAGAGGTATCGAGATCAGACGAGGTGTGTATGATTTGCAACCAGTTGATTTGTTGCCTGTCTGTTATCAGCAGCTTTTGGTTTGCATATTGTCGTAATGAGAGTAAAACACTATGGCAATAGCGTTCTTTATTTACCTATATGGTGTTCCCTCTAGATAATTGATGAGTTTTTGCCTGCAGACCTGGTTAAGAAGAGTATGGAGGGTTACCTTAAACAACTCGGTATTGGTGATGAGCAACAGCAGGAGCTCTTCAGTCAGTTTTTGGCCGGTAAGTGAACAGAACGAATTTTCTTATCATAAATCCAAAGATTATGACAAAGAGAAAACTGTTTCCCTACCACATGTACATACCTGAAGTATGTAATCACAGATAAGAGTTTCAAATATTCAAATGTAACTAATGAACACGGTGTGTATATCCACACTCTGCCATACAAGTGATTGACCCTCTAGCGCTGATTGACTCTAAAGAGTTCATTCGAGGCCAAATGCTAATTGCTCTATCAAGATACATAGAAATTAAATATTTTTTGATGCACTTATAGTTGATGATTTGAAAGCATTGAAATGCATGTTTTTGTATCTCTTGCAGACACTGAGCAATGAGGAAAATGTCCCGCAATTGAAACTGGCAAAATGCATGCACGGACGTTGAAAGAATACCTCATTTGTGAAAAATTGTTTGAATAAAAATTTGATAAACCTTACAAACATTTTTGTTGTTTCCAGTAGTCTATGTGTAAATTTGGGAATTCACACTGATGATGGAGGTATTATAACCAACGATCATTTGAGGTAGATCGAGTATTCACCTATGAAACATTTGTTTTCTATATGAAGTGGCAAATGATTTTAATTTCTTCATATGGTCTGCTGTACGTTTGTGCTAAATGATATTTGCAGGAAACAAATATCATGTATATAACGTTTTTATTAAAACGTTTTCTGTGTTATTGCATCAATCAATTAAAGAGCCTCTCCCTGAGTTGTTGTGCTCGCTTAACCTTACCAATGGTGTCATTTGATTGACAAGTACAGAATGTTGCTTGAAAATGTTGCTTGAAAGCTAAAGGGTTTTGAACAGTGATAATTTGCGATAATGATCACAGTGAGGTTTGTTAATCAGTCCTTTATAATTATTAAGACTTATAAAAAATCAGCCAAATGTACAGTTAGGAATTGATAATTATTGAATTGCGCTACTACTAGTATCCAAGTATAGTGGGCTTGTCATCTTGGCTTCTGTGCTTCTGTGCATATGTAAGGTTATTTTTCAATAGATATAGGTATATATATAAATCAACATTCATCATTTATTTGTGATCTTGGAAGAATAATATAGATGTTCTGTATAAACATACGCTTATATAGAAATAATGTTCCAATCTAAACAATACACAATGCATTTAAAATCACGGAGTGATTTTTTAAACAAAACTCCTCATAGGTGTGGTTAGACATGGCCATGATTAAGGCTTTAAAACAAACACTTCATTGGTAACACTCCACTGTCACACCGGCAAATCTGGACACAAGTAAATGTAATTAATTTCAGAACATTATTGTTACTGTTAATATTTGCCCTTTAAAAGCAACACATGAAGCTGTGTGACATGTGACATGAAGCTCTGATATACATTATAAAAATGACAGTGTAAAACTGTATGGCTAACTTTCCTATGGATAAATCTTGCAGCAGATGCAGTTCGTTTTTCGTTTCTGCAAATCCAAGACATACAATAACCTCCCACGATTCGCAGCAAATGCACCTTCCCTTTGCTAAATAAATTACCATACTGCAGAATTGGCCGCATCTGGAAGTTTAATAAGGTAAGAACAGTCTCGTGACACTCGCAGGCTTTTTTCGCATCTATATCAGTGACACACGCAGTTATATCTGCCAATCGCCCACCCACTAAGCCTTCAATCCGTGGCCCAATCTACCATACGGGTCTCGCTTTCCTAGCCACTCATAACCATTCTGCAATTAAAATCCTCTAAACAGAAATCGTATCCAGTTCAAACCAAATGGGCGTCTGCGATATAATTTTCCTTAAGCCTGTTGAGTCCTTTTACGCCATACCAACTTGACGTGCCAATATGTCATTATACTCAAAAAGGTTATTCATTTACCACGACTGGTTTAGAGGAAGATATCATTATTCTCCAATTCAAGGCATAACTTGCTTATCATATGAAAATTATCTTCAACTTCGTATATATAGCTATCTCTCGCCTCCCGAGAACATGATCAATATTGTATTTACCCTTCACTAGTTTGTTCTCATTTAATATCTCATGCAATGTTGCGCAAGTGTAGTCAGTGATTATTTAACTTCAGAGGCATCCAGCACTTCTAAACAGAGAGGCATACAAGCCGTTCAACCTGTTCTCAACTTGTACATAATATATTGTCATAGATATGTATTAACTTGATTGTTTGATGACAATTACAATAAACACGCAAATATGTCAACAACAGTTTATTGATCTTGTGAAGGAAACTTTTACATTTCGTTCTTTTATGCACCATTTTCTCTCCATTATGAGCTCTCTGCAAAAAAAGGAATACAATACTTTAGATGGGGGACAATGAACAGAACAGCAAATATACATGTGATGAAGGAATGATATTGTAATTGTAATATTGCTAGATAATCCACAGTATTTGAAAAGTGAGTTCAATTGCAGATGTTCCAGTCAACACTGGATGTCTACCAGCATGACAAATGGAGGCAAGAATAAGACTCACCATCCAGGTTGCCGAGGGCATCTTCCACTAACTGCAGGTTGCTCAGATCGACACCAGCCTGTCTCAGGTAGCTCTCCACGCTCTTCTTGACCAGATCTGCCGACAGAACCAGGCACATATTGTAAATGGTGTTCGACAGAAGGATAGCAAAGGCGTGGGAGGAAGTAGAATGCATTGGCCAGATTGAAGCAGTCAAGGCTATAATCTTTTAAAAATTGGGAACGTTACATCGTTTGAATTAAATCGACCTGGATACTTTTGAGACATGCATTTCCTGCCGCTTAAGGACATGTCACATGTCAGCATTCAATACAGTGAAAAGTGGAAATCTCAAGATGGGTTATTTACCTCGTCTGATTTCGATGCCTCGCCTGTCAATATTGAAGCGTCTGTTAAAGATTGCCTCGCCAGGGATAACCAGGAGGGTGACGACTGCGACGACCAACAGAAGGCGGAACTGAAATAATACAGCCAGTTAGTCTCAGAAGTTTTTACACATGTTCATTTTCATGGATGGTATAAATTGATCACTGTCTAAAAGGTTTGTGTCGTTGAACTTTGACTGACATTTGCGAGTTGTAAAACGGAAAACTACTGAATACGTTACCATGATGCTGGATACTTCGTTGAAATCAGAAGAATGACTACACACAGCGCAACCAAGTCCAAATATACAAAGTAGGTGTTGAAACTCGTTTACTGGTCTGATTGAGTTTGGCAAGTCTGCTACACTAGCAGGTGCCATCCTCTGATGACACACAGCATGACTCCCCCGTTTCAATCACCTTTCCCCCACTATCAATGTATTAATGTGAACACCACAACATGATTCAGGAACTGCAGACTAGTTAACACAAGACAGTGGTTAAACACATCTACTCTCGGTTATCTCGACAGTGCATCGCCCTATCATGCCATTCCATCTCTTGTATCTCAATAACTGGAAGTTCATGACACCTGAGTTTAGCTGCTGGTCGCAGCTCTTTAGAAAGTTGGTGTTTACTCAATATTAAATGGTTTCAACATGTGGAGCCGACATTTGATAGCTATATATACCAAGAACGCACTTACACAGGCATCCTTCTGGCACTTGTCAACAAGCGATACACAGTCAACATGGTAGGTGCCTTGTGTAGTTTGGATAACTTGTTTCTGTTAAATTTTTAACTTCAGCACTTTTGATAGTACTAAGTTGTTCTTGAAATGTTAAGTAGAAAATCGTCGTTAAATAACTGGTTAAGAGGTCCATTAAAACAAACAAGGAGCACTTTTCAAGTACATCAATAACTAGTGTTGTAATGCTCGATTATGCTTTAACTCTGATAAAATGTATGGTTTTTTTTCTCCAAAGTTCCGACTCCTTTTGCTCGTCGCCGTCGTCACCCTCCTGGTTATCCCCAGTGAGGCAATCTTTAACAGACGCTTCAACATCGACAGGAGAGGTATCGAGATCAGACGAGGTGTGTATGATTTGCAACCAGTTGATTTGTTGCCTGTCTGTTATCAGCAGCTTTTGGTTTGCATATTGTCGTAATGAGAGTAAAACACTATGGCAATAGCGTTCTTTATTTACCTATATGGTGTTCCCTCTAGATAATTGATGAGTTTTTGCCTGCAGACCTGGTTAAGAAGAGTATGGAGGGTTACCTTAAACAACTCGGTATTGGTGATGAGCAACAGCAGGAGCTCTTCAGTCAGTTTTTGGCCGGTAAGTGAACAGAACGAATTTTCTTATCATAAATCCAAAGATTATGACAAAGAGAAAACTGTTTCCCTACCACATGTACATACCTGAAGTATGTAATCACAGATAAGAGTTTCAAATATTCAAATGTAACTAATGAACACGGTGTGTATATCCACACTCTGCCATACAAGTGATTGACCCTCTAGCGCTGATTGACTCTAAAGAGTTCATTCGAGGCCAAATGCTAATTGCTCTATCAAGATACATAGAAATTAAATATTTTTTGATGCACTTATAGTTGATGATTTGAAAGCATTGAAATGCATGTTTTTGTATCTCTTGCAGACACTGTGCAATGAGGAAAATGTCCCGCAATTGAAACTGGCAAAATGCATGCACGGACGTTGAAAGAATACCTCATTTGTGAAAAATTGTTTGAATAAAAATTTGATAAACCTTACAAACATTTTTGTTGTTTCCAGTAGTCTATGTGTAAATTTGGGAATTCACACTGATGATGGAGGTATTATAACCAACGATCATTTGAGGTAGATCGAGTATTCACCTATGAAACATTTGTTTTCTATATGAAGTGGCAAATGATTTTAATTTCTTCATATGGTCTGCTGTACGTTTGTGCTAAATGATATTTGCAGGAAACAAATATCATGTATATAACGTTTTTATTAAAACGTTTTCTGTGTTATTGCATCAATCAATTAAAGAGCCTCTCCCTGAGTTGTTGTGCTCGCTTAACCTTACCAATGGTGTCATTTGATTGACAAGTACAGAATGTTGCTTGAAAATGTTGCTTGAAGCTAAAGGGTTTTGAACAGTGATAATTTGCGATAATGATCACAGTGAGGTTTGTTAATCAGTCCTTTATAATTATTAAGATTTATAAAAAATCAGCCAAATGTACAGTTAGGAATTGATAATTATTGAATTGCGCTACTACTAGTATCCAAGTATAGTGGGCTTGTCATCTTGGCTTCTGTGCTTCTGTGCATATGTAAGGTTATTTTTCAATAGATATAGGTATATATATAAATCAACATTCATCATTTATTTGTGATCTTGGAAGAATAATATAGATGTTCTGTATAAACATACGCTTATATAGAAATAATGTTCCAATCTAAACAATACACAATGCATTTAAAATCACGGAGTGATTTTTTAAACAAAACTCCTCATAGGTGTGGTTAGACATGGCCATGATTAAGGCTTTAAAACAAACACTTCATTGGTAACACTCCACTGTCACACCGGCAAATCTGGACACAAGTAAATGTAATTAATTTCAGAACATTATTGTTACTGTTAATATTTGCCCTTTAAAAGCAACACATGAAGCTGTGTGACATGTGACATGAAGCTCTGATATACATTATAAAAATGACAGTGTAAAACTGTATGGCTAACTTTCCTATGGATAAATCTTGCAGCAGATGCAGTTCGTTTTTCGTTTCTGCAAATCCAAGACATACAATAACCTCCCACGATTCGCAGCAAATGCACCTTCCCTTTGCTAAATAAATTACCATACTGCAGAATTGGCCGCATCTGGAAGTTTAATAAGGTAAGAACAGTCTCGTGACACTCGCAGGCTTTTTTCGCATCTATATCAGTGACACACGCAGTTATATCTGCCAATCGCCCACCCACTAAGCCTTCAATCCGTGGCCCAATCTACCATACGGGTCTCGCTTTCCTAGCCACTCATAACCATTCTGCAATTAAAATCCTCTAAACAGAAATCGTATCCAGTTCAAACCAAATGGGCGTCTGCGATATAATTTTCCTTAAGCCTGTTGAGTCCTTTTACGCCATACCCACTTGACGTGCCAATATGTCATTATACTCAAAAAGGTTATTCATTTACCACGACTGGTTTAGAGGAAGATATCATTATTCTCCAATTTCAAGGCATAACTTGCTTATCATATGAAAATTATCTTCAACTTCGTATATATAGCTATCTCTCGCCTCCCGAGAACATGATCAATATTGTATTTACCCTTCACTAGTTTGTTCTCATTTAATATCTCATGCAATGTTGCGCAAGTGTAGTCAGTGATTATTTAACTTCAGAGGCATCCAGCACTTCTAAACAGAGAGGCATACAAGCCGTTCAACCTGTTCTCAACTTGTACATAATATATTGTCATAGATATGTATTAACTTGATTGTTTGATGACAATTACAATAAACACGCAAATATGTCAACAACAGTTTATTGATCTTGTGAAGGAAACTTTTACATTTCGTTCTTTTATGCACCATTTTCTCTCCATTATGAGCTCTCTGCAAAAAAAGGAATACAATACTTTAGATGGGGGACAATGAACAGAACAGCAAATATACATGTGATGAAGGAATGATATTGTAATTGTAATATTGCTAGATAATCCACAGTTTTTGAAAAGTGAGTTCAATTGCAGATGTTCCAGTCAACACTGGATGTCTACCAGCATGACAAATGGAGGCAAGAATAAGACTCACCATCCAGGTTGCCGAGGGCATCTTCCACTGACTGCAGGTTGCTCAGATCGACACCAGCCTGTCTCAGGTAGCTCTCCACGCTCTTCTTGACCAGATCTGCCGACAGAACCAGGCACATATTGTAAATGGTGTTCGACAGAAGGATAGCAAAGGCGTGGGAGGAAGTAGAATGCATTGGCCAGATTGAAGCAGTCAAGGCTATAATCTTTTAAAAATTGGGAACGTTACATCGTTTGAATTAAATCGACCTGGATACTTTTGAGACATGCATTTCCTGCCGCTTAAGGACATGTCACATGTCAGCATTCAATACAGTGAAAAGTGGAAATCTCAAGATGGGTTATTTACCTCGTCTGATTTCGATGCCTCGCCTGTCAATATTGAAGCGTCTGTTAAAGATTGCCTCGCCAGGGATAACCAGGAGGGTGACGACTGCGACGACCAACAGAAGGCGGAACTGAAATAATACAGCCAGTTAGTCTCAGAAGTTTTTACACATGTTCATTTTCATGGATGGTATAAATTGATCACTGTCTAAAAGGTTTGTGTCGTTGAACTTTGACTGACATTTGCGAGTTGTAAAACGGAAAACTACTGAATACGTTACCATGATGCTGGATACTTCGTTGAAATCAGAAGAATGACTACACACAGCGCAACCAAGTCCAAATATACAAAGTAGGTGTTGAAACTCGTTTACTGATCTGATTGAGTTTGGCAAGTCTGCTACACTAGCAGGTGCCATCCTCTGATGACACACAGCATGACTCCCCCGTTTCAATCACCTTTCCCCCACTATCAATGTATTAATGTGAACACCACAACATGATTCAGGAACTGCAGACTAGTTAACACAAGACAGTGGTTAAACACATCTACTCTCGGTTATCTCGACAGTGCATCGCCCTATCATGCCATTCCATCTCTTGTATCTCAATAACTGGAAGTTCATGACACCTGAGTTTAGCTGCTGGTCGCAGCTCTTTAGAAAGTTGGTGTTTACTCAATATTAAATGGTTTCAACATGTGGAGCCGACATTTGATAGCTATATATACCAAGAACGCACTTACACAGGCATCCTTCTGGCACTTGTCAACAAGCGATACACAGTCAACATGGTAGGTGCCTTGTGTAGTTTGGATAACTTGTTTCTGTTAAATTTTTAACTTCAGCACTTTTGATAGTACTAAGTTGTTCTTGAAATGTTAAGTAGAAAATCGTCGTTAAATAACTGGTTAAGAGGTCCATTAAAACAAACAAGGAGCACTTTTCAAGTACATCAATAACTAGTGTTGTAATGCTCGATTATGCTTTAACTCTGATAAAATGTATGGTTTTTTTTCTCCAAAGTTCCGACTCCTTTTGCTCGTCGCCGTCGTCACCCTCCTGGTTATCCCCAGTGAGGCAATCTTTAACAGACGCTTCAACATCGACAGGAGAGGTATCGAGATCAGACGAGGTGTGTATGATTTGCAACCAGTTGATTTGTTGCCTGTCTGTTATCAGCAGCTTTTGGTTTGCATATTGTCGTAATGAGAGTAAAACACTATGGCAATAGCGTTCTTTATTTACCTATATGGTGTTCCCTCTAGATAATTGATGAGTTTTTGCCTGCAGACCTGGTTAAGAAGAGTATGGAGGGTTACCTTAAACAACTCGGTATTGGTGATGAGCAACAGCAGGAGCTCTTCAGTCAGTTTTTGGCCAGTAAGTGAACAGAACGAATTTTCTTATCATAAATCCAAAGATTATGACAAAGAGAAAACTGTTTCCCTACCACATGTACATACCTGAAGTATGTAATCACAGATAAGAGTTTCAAATATTCAAATGTAACTAATGAACACGGTGTGTATATCCACACTCTGCCATACAAGTGATTGACCCTCTAGCGCTGATTGACTCTAAAGAGTTCATTCGAGGCCAAATGCTAATTGCTCTATCAAGATACATAGAAATTAAATATTTTTTGATGCACTTATAGTTGATGATTTGAAAGCATTGAAATGCATGTTTTTGTATCTCTTGCAGACACTGAGCAATGAGGAAAATGTCCCGCAATTGAAACTGGCAAAATGCATGCACGGACGTTGAAAGAATACCTCATTTGTGAAAAATTGTTTGAATAAAAATTTGATAAACCTTACAAACATTTTTGTTGTTTCCAGTAGTCTAAGTGTAAATTTGGGAATTCACACTGATGATGGAGGTATTATAACCAACGATCATTTGAGGTAGATCGAGTATTCACCTATGAAACATTTGTTTTCTATATGAAGTGGCAAATGATTTTAATTTCTTCATATGGTCTGCTGTACGTTTGTGCTAAATGATATTTGCAGGAAACAAATATCATGTATATAACGTTTTTATTAAAACGTTTTCTGTGTTATTGCATCAATCAATTAAAGAGCCTCTCCCTGAGTTGTTGTGCTCGCTTAACCTTACCAATGGTGTCATTTGATTGACAAGTACAGAATGTTGCTTGAAAATGTTGCTTGAAAGCTAAAGGGTTTTGAACAGTGATAATTTGCGATAATGATCACAGTGAGGTTTGTTAATCAGTCCTTTATAATTATTAAGACTTATAAAAAATCAGCCAAATGTACAGTTAGGAATTGATAATTATTGAATTGCGCTACTACTAGTATCCAAGTATAGTGGGCTTGTCATCTTGGCTTCTGTGCTTCTGTGCATATGTAAGGTTATTTTTCAATAGATATAGGTATATATATAAATCAACATTCATCATTTATTTGTGATCTTGGAAGAATAATATAGATGTTCTGTATAAACATACGCTTATATAGAAATAATGTTCCAATCTAAACAATACACAATGCATTTAAAATCACGGAGTGATTTTTTAAACAAAACTCCTCATAGGTGTGGTTAGACATGGCCATGATTAAGGCTTTAAAACAAACACTTCATTGGTAACACTCCACTGTCACACCGGCAAATCTGGACACAAGTAAATGTAATTAATTTCAGAACATTATTGTTACTGTTAATATTTGCCCTTTAAAAGCAACACATGAAGCTGTGTGACATGTGACATGAAGCTCTGATATACATTATAAAAATGACAGTGTAAAACTGTATGGCTAACTTTCCTATGGATAAATCTTGCAGCAGATGCAGTTCGTTTTTCGTTTCTGCAAATCCAAGACATACAATAACCTCCCACGATTCGCAGCAAATGCACCTTCCCTTTGCTAAATAAATTACCATACTGCAGAATTGGCCGCATCTGGAAGTTTAATAAGGTAAGAACAGTCTCGTGACACTCGCAGGCTTTTTTCGCATCTATATCAGTGACACACGCAGTTATATCTGCCAATCGCCCACCCACTAAGCCTTCAATCCGTGGCCCAATCTACCATACGGGTCTCGCTTTCCTAGCCACTCATAACCATTCTGCAATTAAAATCCTCTAAACAGAAATCGTATCCAGTTCAAACCAAATGGGCGTCTGCGATATAATTTTCCTTAAGCCTGTTGAGTCCTTTTACGCCATACCCACTTGACGTGCCAATATGTCATTATACTCAAAAAGGTTATTCATTTACCACGACTGGTTTAGAGGAAGATATCATTATTCTCCAATTTCAAGGCATAACTTGCTTATCATATGAAAATTATCTTCAACTTCGTATATATAGCTATCTCTCGCCTCCCGAGAACATGATCAATATTGTATTTACCCTTCACTAGTTTGTTCTCATTTAATATCTCATGCAATGTTGCGCAAGTGTAGTCAGTGATTATTTAACTTCAGAGGCATCCAGCACTTCTAAACAGAGAGGCATACAAGCCGTTCAACCTGTTCTCAACTTGTACATAATATATTGTCATAGATATGTATTAACTTGATTGTTTGATGACAATTACAATAAACACGCAAATATGTCAACAACAGTTTATTGATCTTGTGAAGGAAACTTTTACATTTCGTTCTTTTATGCACCATTTTCTCTCCATTATGAGCTCTCTGCAAAAAAAGGAATACAATACTTTAGATGGGGGACAATGAACAGAACAGCAAATATACATGTGATGAAGGAATGATATTGTAATTGTAATATTGCTAGATAATCCACAGTTTTTGAAAAGTGAGTTCAATTGCAGATGTTCCAGTCAACACTGGATGTCTACCAGCATGACAAATGGAGGCAAGAATAAGACTCACCATCCAGGTTGCCGAGGGCATCTTCCACTGACTGCAGGTTGCTCAGATCGACACCAGCCTGTCTCAGGTAGCTCTCCACGCTCTTCTTGACCAGATCTGCCGACAGAACCAGGCACATATTGTAAATGGTGTTCGACAGAAGGATAGCAAAGGCGTGGGAGGAAGTAGAATGCATTGGCCAGATTGAAGCAGTCAAGGCTATAATCTTTTAAAAATTGGGAACGTTACATCGTTTGAATTAAATCGACCTGGATACTTTTGAGACATGCATTTCCTGCCGCTTAAGGACATGTCACATGTCAGCATTCAATACAGTGAAAAGTGGAAATCTCAAGATGGGTTATTTACCTCGTCTGATTTCGATGCCTCGCCTGTCAATATTGAAGCGTCTGTTAAAGATTGCCTCGCCAGGGATAACCAGGAGGGTGACGACTGCGACGACCAACAGAAGGCGGAACTGAAATAATACAGCCAGTTAGTCTCAGAAGTTTTTACACATGTTCATTTTCATGGATGGTATAAATTGATCACTGTCTAAAAGGTTTGTGTCGTTGAACTTTGACTGACATTTGCGAGTTGTAAAACGGAAAACTACTGAATACGTTACCATGATGCTGGATACTTCGTTGAAATCAGAAGAATGACTACACACAGCGCAACCAAGTCCAAATATACAAAGTAGGTGTTGAAACTCGTTTACTGATCTGATTGAGTTTGGCAAGTCTGCTACACTAGCAGGTGCCATCCTCTGATGACACACAGCATGACTCCCCCGTTTCAATCACCTTTCCCCCACTATCAATGTATTAATGTGAACACCACAACATGATTCAGGAACTGCAGACTAGTTAACACAAGACAGTGGTTAAACACATCTACTCTCGGTTATCTCGACAGTGCATCGCCCTATCATGCCATTCCATCTCTTGTATCTCAATAACTGGAAGTTCATGACACCTGAGTTTAGCTGCTGGTCGCAGCTCTTTAGAAAGTTGGTGTTTACTCAATATTAAATGGTTTCAACATGTGGAGCCGACATTTGATAGCTATATATACCAAGAACGCACTTACACAGGCATCCTTCTGGCACTTGTCAACAAGCGATACACAGTCAACATGGTAGGTGCCTTGTGTAGTTTGGATAACTTGTTTCTGTTAAATTTTTAACTTCAGCACTTTTGATAGTACTAAGTTGTTCTTGAAATGTTAAGTAGAAAATCGTCGTTAAATAACTGGTTAAGAGGTCCATTAAAACAAACAAGGAGCACTTTTCAAGTACATCAATAACTAGTGTTGTAATGCTCGATTATGCTTTAACTCTGATAAAATGTATGGTTTTTTTTCTCCAAAGTTCCGACTCCTTTTGCTCGTCGCCGTCGTCACCCTCCTGGTTATCCCCAGTGAGGCAATCTTTAACAGACGCTTCAACATCGACAGGAGAGGTATCGAGATCAGACGAGGTGTGTATGATTTGCAACCAGTTGATTTGTTGCCTGTCTGTTATCAGCAGCTTTTGGTTTGCATATTGTCGTAATGAGAGTAAAACACTATGGCAATAGCGTTCTTTATTTACCTATATGGTGTTCCCTCTAGATAATTGATGAGTTTTTGCCTGCAGACCTGGTTAAGAAGAGTATGGAGGGTTACCTTAAACAACTCGGTATTGGTGATGAGCAACAGCAGGAGCTCTTCAGTCAGTTTTTGGCCGGTAAGTGAACAGAACGAATTTTCTTATCATAAATCCAAAGATTATGACAAAGAGAAAACTGTTTCCCTACCACATGTACATACCTGAAGTATGTAATCACAGATAAGAGTTTCAAATATTCAAATGTAACTAATGAACACGGTGTGTATATCCACACTCTGCCATACAAGTGATTGACCCTCTAGCGCTGATTGACTCTAAAGAGTTCATTCGAGGCCAAATGCTAATTGCTCTATCAAGATACATAGAAATTAAATATTTTTTGATGCACTTATAGTTGATGATTTGAAAGCATTGAAATGCATGTTTTTGTATCTCTTGCAGACACTGAGCAATGAGGAAAATGTCCCGCAATTGAAACTGGCAAAATGCATGCACGGACGTTGAAAGAATACCTCATTTGTGAAAAATTGTTTGAATAAAAATTTGATAAACCTTACAAACATTTTTGTTGTTTCCAGTAGTCTATGTGTAAATTTGGGAATTCACACTGATGATGGAGGTATTATAACCAACGATCATTTGAGGTAGATCGAGTATTCACCTATGAAACATTTGTTTTCTATATGAAGTGGCAAATGATTTTAATTTCTTCATATGGTCTGCTGTACGTTTGTGCTAAATGATATTTGCAGGAAACAAATATCATGTATATAACGTTTTTATTAAAACGTTTTCTGTGTTATTGCATCAATCAATTAAAGAGCCTCTCCCTGAGTTGTTGTGCTCGCTTAACCTTACCAATGGTGTCATTTGATTGACAAGTACAGAATGTTGCTTGAAAATGTTGCTTGAAAGCTAAAGGGTTTTGAACAGTGATAATTTGCGATAATGATCACAGTGAGGTTTGTTAATCAGTCCTTTATAATTATTAAGACTTATAAAAAATCAGCCAAATGTACAGTTAGGAATTGATAATTATTGAATTGCGCTACTACTAGTATCCAAGTATAGTGGGCTTGTCATCTTGGCTTCTGTGCTTCTGTGCATATGTAAGGTTATTTTTCAATAGATATAGGTATATATATAAATCAACATTCATCATTTATTTGTGATCTTGGAAGAATAATATAGATGTTCTGTATAAACATACGCTTATATAGAAATAATGTTCCAATCTAAACAATACACAATGCATTTAAAATCACGGAGTGATTTTTTAAACAAAACTCCTCATAGGTGTGGTTAGACATGGCCATGATTAAGGCTTTAAAACAAACACTTCATTGGTAACACTCCACTGTCACACCGGCAAATCTGGACACAAGTAAATGTAATTAATTTCAGAACATTATTGTTACTGTTAATATTTGCCCTTTAAAAGCAACACATGAAGCTGTGTGACATGTGACATGAAGCTCTGATATACATTATAAAAATGACAGTGTAAAACTGTATGGCTAACTTTCCTATGGATAAATCTTGCAGCAGATGCAGTTCGTTTTTCGTTTCTGCAAATCCAAGACATACAATAACCTCCCACGATTCGCAGCAAATGCACCTTCCCTTTGCTAAATAAATTACCATACTGCAGAATTGGCCGCATCTGGAAGTTTAATAAGGTAAGAACAGTCTCGTGACACTCACAGGCTTTTTTCGCATCTATATCAGTGACACACGCAGTTATATCTGCCAATCGCCCACCCACTAAGCCTTCAATCCGTGGCCCAATCTACCATACGGGTCTCGCTTTCCTAGCCACTCATAACCATTCTGCAATTAAAATCCTCTAAACAGAAATCGTATCCAGTTCAAACCAAATGGGCGTCTGCGATATAATTTTCCTTAAGCCTGTTGAGTCCTTTTACGCCATACCCACTTGACGTGCCAATATGTCATTATACTCAAAAAGGTTATTCATTTACCACGACTGGTTTAGAGGAAGATATCATTATTCTCCTATTTCAAGGCATAACTTGCTTATCATATGAAAATTATCTTCAACTTCGTATATATAGCTATCTCTCGCCTCCCGAGAACATGATCAATATTGTATTTACCCTTCACTAGTTTGTTCTCATTTAATATCTCATGCAATGTTGCGCAAGTGTAGTCAGTGATTATTTAACTTCAGAGGCATCCAGCACTTCTAAACAGAGAGGCATACAAGCCGTTCAACCTGTTCTCAACTTGTACATAATATATTGTCATAGATATGTATTAACTTGATTGTTTGATGACAATTACAATAAACACGCAAATATGTCAACAACAGTTTATTGATCTTGTGAAGGAAACTTTTACATTTCGTTCTTTTATGCACCATTTTCTCTCCATTATGAGCTCTCTGCAAAAAAAGGAATACAATACTTTAGATGGGGGACAATGAACAGAACAGCAAATATACATGTGATGAAGGAATGATATTGTAATTGTAATATTGCTAGATAATCCACAGTATTTGAAAAGTGAGTTCAATTGCAGATGTTCCAGTCAACACTGGATGTCTACCAGCATGACAAATGGAGGCAAGAATAAGACTCACCATCCAGGTTGCCGAGGGCATCTTCCACTGACTGCAGGTTGCTCAGATCGACACCAGCCTGTCTCAGGTAGCTCTCCACGCTCTTCTTGACCAGATCTGCCGACAGAACCAGGCACATATTGTAAATGGTGTTCGACAGAAGGATAGCAAAGGCGTGGGAGGAAGTAGAATGCATTGGCCAGATTGAAGCAGTCAAGGCTATAATCTTTTAAAAATTGGGAACGTTACATCGTTTGAATTAAATCGACCTGGATACTTTTGAGACATGCATTTCCTGCCGCTTAAGGACATGTCACATGTCAGCATTCAATACAGTGAAAAGTGGAAATCTCAAGATGGGTTATTTACCTCGTCTGATTTCGATGCCTCGCCTGTCAATATTGAAGCGTCTGTTAAAGATTGCCTCGCCAGGGATAACCAGGAGGGTGACGACTGCGACGACCAACAGAAGGCGGAACTGAAATAATACAGCCAGTTAGTCTCAGAAGTTTTTACACATGTTCATTTTCATGGATGGTATAAATTGATCACTGTCTAAAAGGTTTGTGTCGTTGAACTTTGACTGACATTTGCGAGTTGTAAAACGGAAAACTACTGAATACGTTACCATGATGCTGGATACTTCGTTGAAATCAGAAGAATGACTACACACAGCGCAACCAAGTCCAAATATACAAAGTAGGTGTTGAAACTCGTTTACTGATCTGATTGAGTTTGGCAAGTCTGCTACACTAGCAGGTGCCATCCTCTGATGACACACAGCATGACTCCCCCGTTTCAATCACCTTTCCCCCACTATCAATGTATTAATGTGAACACCACAACATGATTCAGGAACTGCAGACTAGTTAACACAAGACAGTGGTTAAACACATCTACTCTCGGTTATCTCGACAGTGCATCGCCCTATCATGCCATTCCATCTCTTGTATCTCAATAACTGGAAGTTCATGACACCTGAGTTTAGCTGCTGGTCGCAGCTCTTTAGAAAGTTGGTGTTTACTCAATATTAAATGGTTTCAACATGTGGAGCCGACATTTGATAGCTATATATACCAAGAACGCACTTACACAGGCATCCTTCTGGCACTTGTCAACAAGCGATACACAGTCAACATGGTAGGTGCCTTGTGTAGTTTGGATAACTTGTTTCTGTTAAATTTTTAACTTCAGCACTTTTGATAGTACTAAGTTGTTCTTGAAATGTTAAGTAGAAAATCGTCGTTAAATAACTGGTTAAGAGGTCCATTAAAACAAACAAGGAGCACTTTTCAAGTACATCAATAACTAGTGTTGTAATGCTCGATTATGCTTTAACTCTGATAAAATGTATGGTTTTTTTTCTCCAAAGTTCCGACTCCTTTTGCTCGTCGCCGTCGTCACCCTCCTGGTTATCCCCAGTGAGGCAATCTTTAACAGACGCTTCAACATCGACAGGAGAGGTATCGAGATCAGACGAGGTGTGTATGATTTGCAACCAGTTGATTTGTTGCCTGTCTGTTATCAGCAGCTTTTGGTTTGCATATTGTCGTAATGAGAGTAAAACACTATGGCAATAGCGTTCTTTATTTACCTATATGGTGTTCCCTCTAGATAATTGATGAGTTTTTGCCTGCAGACCTGGTTAAGAAGAGTATGGAGGGTTACCTTAAACAACTCGGTATTGGTGATGAGCAACAGCAGGAGCTCTTCAGTCAGTTTTTGGCCGGTAAGTGAACAGAACGAATTTTCTTATCATAAATCCAAAGATTATGACAAAGAGAAAACTGTTTCCCTACCACATGTACATACCTGAAGTATGTAATCACAGATAAGAGTTTCAAATATTCAAATGTAACTAATGAACACGGTGTGTATATCCACACTCTGACCCTCTAGCGCTGATTGACTCTAAAGAGTTCATTCGAGGCCAAATGCTAATTGCTCTATCAAGATACATAGAAATTAAATATTTTTTGATGCACTTATAGTTGATGATTTGAAAGCATTGAAATGCATGTTTTTGTATCTCTTGCAGACACTGAGCAATGAGGAAAATGTCCCGCAATTGAAACTGGCAAAATGCATGCACGGACGTTGAAAGAATACCTCATTTGTGAAAAATTGTTTGAATAAAAATTTGATAAACCTTACAAACATTTTTGTTGTTTCCAGTAGTCTATGTGTAAATTTGGGAATTCACACTGATGATGGAGGTATTATAACCAACGATCATTTGAGGTAGATCGAGTATTCACCTATGAAACATTTGTTTTCTATATGAAGTGGCAAATGATTTTAATTTCTTCATATGGTCTGCTGTACGTTTGTGCTAAATGATATTTGCAGGAAACAAATATCATGTATATAACGTTTTTATTAAAACGTTTTCTGTGTTATTGCATCAATCAATTAAAGAGCCTCTCCCTGAGTTGTTGTGCTCGCTTAACCTTACCAATGGTGTCATTTGATTGACAAGTACAGAATGTTGCTTGAAAATGTTGCTTGAAAGCTAAAGGGTTTTGAACAGTGATAATTTGCGATAATGATCACAGTGAGGTTTGTTAATCAGTCCTTTATAATTATTAAGACTTATAAAAAATCAGCCAAATGTACAGTTAGGAATTGATAATTATTGAATTGCGCTACTACTAGTATCCAAGTATAGTGGGCTTGTCATCTTGGCTTCTGTGCTTCTGTGCATATGTAAGGTTATTTTTCAATAGATATAGGTATATATATAAATCAACATTCATCATTTATTTGTGATCTTGGAAGAATAATATAGATGTTCTGTATAAACATACGCTTATATAGAAATAATGTTCCAATCTAAACAATACACAATGCATTTAAAATCACGGAGTGATTTTTTAAACAAAACTCCTCATAGGTGTGGTTAGACATGGCCATGATTAAGGCTTTAAAACAAACACTTCATTGGTAACACTCCACTGTCACACCGGCAAATCTGGACACAAGTAAATGTAATTAATTTCAGAACATTATTGTTACTGTTAATATTTGCCCTTTAAAAGCAACACATGAAGCTGTGTGACATGTGACATGAAGCTCTGATATACATTATAAAAATGACAGTGTAAAACTGTATGGCTAACTTTCCTATGGATAAATCTTGCAGCAGATGCAGTTCGTTTTTCGTTTCTGCAAATCCAAGACATACAATAACCTCCCACGATTCGCAGCAAATGCACCTTCCCTTTGCTAAATAAATTACCATACTGCAGAATTGGCCGCATCTGGAAGTTTAATAAGGTAAGAACAGTCTCGTGACACTCGCAGGCTTTTTTCGCATCTATATCAGTGACACACGCAGTTATATCTGCCAATCGCCCACCCACTAAGCCTTCAATCCGTGGCCCAATCTACCATACGGGTCTCGCTTTCCTAGCCACTCATAACCATTCTGCAATTAAAATCCTCTAAACAGAAATCGTATCCAGTTCAAACCAAATGGGCGTCTGCGATATAATTTTCCTTAAGCCTGTTGAGTCCTTTTACGCCATACCCACTTGACGTGCCAATATGTCATTATACTCAAAAAGGTTATTCATTTACCACGACTGGTTTAGAGGAAGATATCATTATTCTCCAATTTCAAGGCATAACTTGCTTATCATATGAAAATTATCTTCAACTTCGTATATATAGCTATCTCTCGCCTCCCGAGAACATGATCAATATTGTATTTACCCTTCACTAGTTTGTTCTCATTTAATATCTCATGCAATGTTGCGCAAGTGTAGTCAGTGATTATTTAACTTCAGAGGCATCCAGCACTTCTAAACAGAGAGGCATACAAGCCGTTCAACCTGTTCTCAACTTGTACATAATATATTGTCATAGATATGTATTAACTTGATTGTTTGATGACAATTACAATAAACACGCAAATATGTCAACAACAGTTTATTGATCTTGTGAAGGAAACTTTTACATTTCGTTCTTTTATGCACCATTTTCTCTCCATTATGAGCTCTCTGCAAAAAAAGGAATACAATACTTTAGATGGGGGACAATGAACAGAACAGCAAATATACATGTGATGAAGGAATGATATTGTAATTGTAATATTGCTAGATAATCCACAGTATTTGAAAAGTGAGTTCAATTGCAGATGTTCCAGTCAACACTGGATGTCTACCAGCATGACAAATGGAGGCAAGAATAAGACTCACCATCCAGGTTGCCGAGGGCATCTTCCACTGACTGCAGGTTGCTCAGATCGACACCAGCCTGTCTCAGGTAGCTCTCCACGCTCTTCTTGACCAGATCTGCCGACAGAACCAGGCACATATTGTAAATGGTGTTCGACAGAAGGATAGCAAAGGCGTGGGAGGAAGTAGAATGCATTGGCCAGATTGAAGCAGTCAAGGCTATAATCTTTTAAAAATTGGGAACGTTACATCGTTTGAATTAAATCGACCTGGATACTTTTGAGACATGCATTTCCTGCCGCTTAAGGACATGTCACATGTCAGCATTCAATACAGTGAAAAGTGGAAATCTCAAGATGGGTTATTTACCTCGTCTGATTTCGATGCCTCGCCTGTCAATATTGAAGCGTCTGTTAAAGATTGCCTCGCCAGGGATAACCAGGAGGGTGACGACTGCGACGACCAACAGAAGGCGGAACTGAAATAATACAGCCAGTTAGTCTCAGAAGTTTTTACACATGTTCATTTTCATGGATGGTATAAATTGATCACTGTCTAAAAGGTTTGTGTCGTTGAACTTTGACTGACATTTGCGAGTTGTAAAACGGAAAACTACTGAATACGTTACCATGATGCTGGATACTTCGTTGAAATCAGAAGAATGACTACACACAGCGCAACCAAGTCCAAATATACAAAGTAGGTGTTGAAACTCGTTTACTGATCTGATTGAGTTTGGCAAGTCTGCTACACTAGCAGGTGCCATCCTCTGATGACACACAGCATGACTCCCCCGTTTCAATCACCTTTCCCCCACTATCAATGTATTAATGTGAACACCACAACATGATTCAGGAACTGCAGACTAGTTAACACAAGACAGTGGTTAAACACATCTACTCTCGGTTATCTCGACAGTGCATCGCCCTATCATGCCATTCCATCTCTTGTATCTCAATAACTGGAAGTTCATGACACCTGAGTTTAGCTGCTGGTCGCAGCTCTTTAGAAAGTTGGTGTTTACTCAATATTAAATGGTTTCAACATGTGGAGCCGACATTTGATAGCTATATATACCAAGAACGCACTTACACAGGCATCCTTCTGGCACTTGTCAACAAGCGATACACAGTCAACATGGTAGGTGCCTTGTGTAGTTTGGATAACTTGTTTCTGTTAAATTTTTAACTTCAGCACTTTTGATAGTACTAAGTTGTTCTTGAAATGTTAAGTAGAAAATCGTCGTTAAATAACTGGTTAAGAGGTCCATTAAAACAAACAAGGAGCACTTTTCAAGTACATCAATAACTAGTGTTGTAATGCTCGATTATGCTTTAACTCTGATAAAATGTATGGTTTTTTTTCTCCAAAGTTCCGACTCCTTTTGCTCGTCGCCGTCGTCACCCTCCTGGTTATCCCCAGTGAGGCAATCTTTAACAGACGCTTCAACATCGACAGGAGAGGTATCGAGATCAGACGAGGTGTGTATGATTTGCAACCAGTTGATTTGTTGCCTGTCTGTTATCAGCAGCTTTTGGTTTGCATATTGTCGTAATGAGAGTAAAACACTATGGCAATAGCGTTCTTTATTTACCTATATGGTGTTCCCTCTAGATAATTGATGAGTTTTTGCCTGCAGACCTGGTTAAGAAGAGTATGGAGGGTTACCTTAAACAACTCGGTATTGGTGATGAGCAACAGCAGGAGCTCTTCAGTCAGTTTTTGGCCGGTAAGTGAACAGAACGAATTTTCTTATCATAAATCCAAAGATTATGACAAAGAGAAAACTGTTTCCCTACCACATGTACATACCTGAAGTATGTAATCACAGATAAGAGTTTCAAATATTCAAATGTAACTAATGAACACGGTGTGTATATCCACACTCTGCCATACAAGTGATTGACCCTCTAGCGCTGATTGACTCTAAAGAGTTCATTCGAGGCCAAATGCTAATTGCTCTATCAAGATACATAGAAATTAAATATTTTTTGATGCACTTATAGTTGATGATTTGAAAGCATTGAAATGCATGTTTTTGTATCTCTTGCAGACACTGAGCAATGAGGAAAATGTCCCGCAATTGAAACTGGCAAAATGCATGCACGGACGTTGAAAGAATACCTCATTTGTGAAAAATTGTTTGAATAAAAATTTGATAAACCTTACAAACATTTTTGTTGTTTCCAGTAGTCTATGTGTAAATTTGGGAATTCACACTGATGATGGAGGTATTATAACCAACGATCATTTGAGGTAGATCGAGTATTCACCTATGAAACATTTGTTTTCTATATGAAGTGGCAAATGATTTTAATTTCTTCATATGGTCTGCTGTACGTTTGTGCTAAATGATATTTGCAGGAAACAAATATCATGTATATAACGTTTTTATTAAAACGTTTTCTGTGTTATTGCATCAATCAATTAAAGAGCCTCTCCCTGAGTTGTTGTGCTCGCTTAACCTTACCAATGGTGTCATTTGATTGACAAGTACAGAATGTTGCTTGAAAATGTTGCTTGAAAGCTAAAGGGTTTTGAACAGTGATAATTTGCGATAATGATCACAGTGAGGTTTGTTAATCAGTCCTTTATAATTATTAAGACTTATAAAAAATCAGCCAAATGTACAGTTAGGAATTGATAATTATTGAATTGCGCTACTACTAGTATCCAAGTATAGTGGGCTTGTCATCTTGGCTTCTGTGCTTCTATGCATATGTAAGGTTATTTTTCAATAGATATAGGTATATATATAAATCAACATTCATCATTTATTTGTGATCTTGGAAGAATAATATAGATGTTCTGTATAAACATACGCTTATATAGAAATAATGTTCCAATCTAAACAATACACAATGCATTTAAAATCACGGAGTGATTTTTTAAACAAAACTCCTCATAGGTGTGGTTAGACATGGCCATGATTAAGGCTTTAAAACAAACACTTCATTGGTAACACTCCACTGTCACACCGGCAAATCTGGACACAAGTAAATGTAATTAATTTCAGAACATTATTGTTACTGTTAATATTTGCCCTTTAAAAGCAACACATGAAGCTGTGTGACATGTGACATGAAGCTCTGATATACATTATAAAAATGACAGTGTAAAACTGTATGGCTAACTTTCCTATGGATAAATCTTGCAGCAGATGCAGTTCGTTTTTCGTTTCTGCAAATCCAAGACATACAATAACCTCCCACGATTCGCAGCAAATGCACCTTCCCTTTGCTAAATAAATTACCATACTGCAGAATTGGCCGCATCTGGAAGTTTAATAAGGTAAGAACAGTCTCGTGACACTCGCAGGCTTTTTTCGCATCTATATCAGTGACACACGCAGTTATATCTGCCAATCGCCCACCCACTAAGCCTTCAATCCGTGGCCCAATCTACCATACGGGTCTCGCTTTCCTAGCCACTCATAACCATTCTGCAATTAAAATCCTCTAAACAGAAATCGTATCCAGTTCAAACCAAATGGGCGTCTGCGATATAATTTTCCTTAAGCCTGTTGAGTCCTTTTACGCCATACCCACTTGACGTGCCAATATGTCATTATACTCAAAAAGGTTATTCATTTACCACGACTGGTTTAGAGGAAGATATCATTATTCTCCAATTTCAAGGCATAACTTGCTTATCATATGAAAATTATCTTCAACTTCGTATATATAGCTATCTCTCGCCTCCCGAGAACATGATCAATATTGTATTTACCCTTCACTAGTTTGTTCTCATTTAATATCTCATGCAATGTTGCGCAAGTGTAGTCAGTGATTATTTAACTTCAGAGGCATCCAGCACTTCTAAACAGAGAGGCATACAAGCCGTTCAACCTGTTCTCAACTTGTACATAATATATTGTCATAGATATGTATTAACTTGATTGTTTGATGACAATTACAATAAACACGCAAATATGTCAACAACAGTTTATTGATCTTGTGAAGGAAACTTTTACATTTCGTTCTTTTATGCACCATTTTCTCTCCATTATGAGCTCTCTGCAAAAAAAGGAATACAATACTTTAGATGGGGGACAATGAACAGAACAGCAAATATACATGTGATGAAGGAATGATATTGTAATTGTAATATTGCTAGATAATCCACAGTATTTGAAAAGTGAGTTCAATTGCAGATGTTCCAGTCAACACTGGATGTCTACCAGCATGACAAATGGAGGCAAGAATAAGACTCACCATCCAGGTTGCCGAGGGCATCTTCCACTGACTGCAGGTTGCTCAGATCGACACCAGCCTGTCTCAGGTAGCTCTCCACGCTCTTCTTGACCAGATCTGCCGACAGAACCAGGCACATATTGTAAATGGTGTTCGACAGAAGGATAGCAAAGGCGTGGGAGGAAGTAGAATGCATTGGCCAGATTGAAGCAGTCAAGGCTATAATCTTTTAAAAATTGGGAACGTTACATCGTTTGAATTAAATCGACCTGGATACTTTTGAGACATGCATTTCCTGCCGCTTAAGGACATGTCACATGTCAGCATTCAATACAGTGAAAAGTGGAAATCTCAAGATGGGTTATTTACCTCGTCTGATTTCGATGCCTCGCCTGTCAATATTGAAGCGTCTGTTAAAGATTGCCTCGCCAGGGATAACCAGGAGGGTGACGACTGCGACGACCAACAGAAGGCGGAACTGAAATAATACAGCCAGTTAGTCTCAGAAGTTTTTACACATGTTCATTTTCATGGATGGTATAAATTGATCACTGTCTAAAAGGTTTGTGTCGTTGAACTTTGACTGACATTTGCGAGTTGTAAAACGGAAAACTACTGAATACGTTACCATGATGCTGGATACTTCGTTGAAATCAGAAGAATGACTACACACAGCGCAACCAAGTCCAAATATACAAAGTAGGTGTTGAAACTCGTTTACTGATCTGATTGAGTTTGGCAAGTCTGCTACACTAGCAGGTGCCATCCTCTGATGACACACAGCATGACTCCCCCGTTTCAATCACCTTTCCCCCACTATCAATGTATTAATGTGAACACCACAACATGATTCAGGAACTGCAGACTAGTTAACACAAGACAGTGGTTAAACACATCTACTCTCGGTTATCTCGACAGTGCATCGCCCTATCATGCCATTCCATCTCTTGTATCTCAATAACTGCAAGTTCATGACACCTGAGTTTAGCTGCTGGTCGCAGCTCTTTAGAAAGTTGGTGTTTACTCAATATTAAATGGTTTCAACATGTGGAGCCGACATTTGATAGCTATATATACCAAGAACGCACTTACACAGGCATCCTTCTGGCACTTGTCAACAAGCGATACACAGTCAACATGGTAGGTGCCTTGTGTAGTTTGGATAACTTGTTTCTGTTAAATTTTTAACTTCAGCACTTTTGATAGTACTAAGTTGTTCTTGAAATGTTAAGTAGAAAATCGTCGTTAAATAACTGGTTAAGAGGTCCATTAAAACAAACAAGGAGCACTTTTCAAGTACATCAATAACTAGTGTTGTAATGCTCGATTATGCTTTAACTCTGATGAAATGTATGGTTTTTTTTCTCCAAAGTTCCGACTCCTTTTGCTCGTCGCCGTCGTCACCCTCCTGGTTATCCCCAGTGAGGCAATCTTTAACAGACGCTTCAACATCGACAGGAGAGGTATCGAGATCAGACGAGGTGTGTATGATTTGCAACCAGTTGATTTGTTGCCTGTCTGTTATCAGCAGCTTTTGGTTTGCATATTGTCGTAATGAGAGTAAAACACTATGGCAATAGCGTTCTTTATTTACCTATATGGTGTTCCCTCTAGATAATTGATGAGTTTTTGCCTGCAGACCTGGTTAAGAAGAGTATGGAGGGTTACCTTAAACAACTCGGTATTGGTGATGAGCAACAGCAGGAGCTCTTCAGTCAGTTTTTGGCCGGTAAGTGAACAGAACGAATTTTCTTATCATAAATCCAAAGATTATGACAAAGAGAAAACTGTTTCCCTACCACATGTACATACCTGAAGTATGTAATCACAGATAAGAGTTTCAAATATTCAAATGTAACTAATGAACACGGTGTGTATATCCACACTCTGCCATACAAGTGATTGACCCTCTAGCGCTGATTGACTCTAAAGAGTTCATTCGAGGCCAAATGCTAATTGCTCTATCAAGATACATAGAAATTAAATATTTTTTGATGCACTTATAGTTGATGATTTGAAAGCATTGAAATGCATGTTTTTGTATCTCTTGCAGACACTGAGCAATGAGGAAAATGTCCCGCAATTGAAACTGGCAAAATGCATGCACGGACGTTGAAAGAATACCTCATTTGTGAAAAATTGTTTGAATAAAAATTTGATAAACCTTACAAACATTTTTGTTGTTTCCAGTAGTCTATGTGTAAATTTGGGAATTCACACTGATGATGGAGGTATTATAACCAACGATCATTTGAGGTAGATCGAGTATTCACCTATGAAACATTTGTTTTCTATATGAAGTGGCAAATGATTTTAATTTCTTCATATGGTCTGCTGTACGTTTGTGCTAAATGATATTTGCAGGAAACAAATATCATGTATATAACGTTTTTATTAAAACGTTTTCTGTGTTATTGCATCAATCAATTAAAGAGCCTCTCCCTGAGTTGTTGTGCTCGCTTAACCTTACCAATGGTGTCATTTGATTGACAAGTACAGAATGTTGCTTGAAAATGTTGCTTGAAAGCTAAAGGGTTTTGAACAGTGATAATTTGCGATAATGATCACAGTGAGGTTTGTTAATCAGTCCTTTATAATTATTAAGACTTATAAAAAATCAGCCAAATGTACAGTTAGGAATTGATAATTATTGAATTGCGCTACTACTAGTATCCAAGTATAGTGGGCTTGTCATCTTGGCTTCTGTGCTTCTATGCATATGTAAGGTTATTTTTCAATAGATATAGGTATATATATAAATCAACATTCATCATTTATTTGTGATCTTGGAAGAATAATATAGATGTTCTGTATAAACATACGCTTATATAGAAATAATGTTCCAATCTAAACAATACACAATGCATTTAAAATCACGGAGTGATTTTTTAAACAAAACTCCTCATAGGTGTGGTTAGACATGGCCATGATTAAGGCTTTAAAACAAACACTTCATTGGTAACACTCCACTGTCACACCGGCAAATCTGGACACAAGTAAATGTAATTAATTTCAGAACATTATTGTTACTGTTAATATTTGCCCTTTAAAAGCAACACATGAAGCTGTGTGACATGTGACATGAAGCTCTGATATACATTATAAAAATGACAGTGTAAAACTGTATGGCTAACTTTCCTATGGATAAATCTTGCAGCAGATGCAGTTCGTTTTTCGTTTCTGCAAATCCAAGACATACAATAACCTCCCACGATTCGCAGCAAATGCACCTTCCCTTTGCTAAATAAATTACCATACTGCAGAATTGGCCGCATCTGGAAGTTTAATAAGGTAAGAACAGTCTCGTGACACTCGCAGGCTTTTTTCGCATCTATATCAGTGACACACGCAGTTATATCTGCCAATCGCCCACCCACTAAGCCTTCAATCCGTGGCCCAATCTACCATACGGGTCTCGCTTTCCTAGCCACTCATAACCATTCTGCAATTAAAATCCTCTAAACAGAAATCGTATCCAGTTCAAACCAAATGGGCGTCTGCGATATAATTTCCCTTAAGCCTGTTGAGTCCTTTTACGCCATACCCACTTGACGTGCCAATATGTCATTATACTCAAAAAGGTTATTCATTTACCACGACTGGTTTAGAGGAAGATATCATTATTCTCCAATTTCAAGGCATAACTTGCTTATCATATGAAAATTATCTTCAACTTCGTATATATAGCTATCTCTCGCCTCCCGAGAACATGATCAATATTGTATTTACCCTTCACTAGTTTGTTCTCATTTAATATCTCATGCAATGTTGCGCAAGTGTAGTCAGTGATTATTTAACTTCAGAGGCATCCAGCACTTCTAAACAGAGAGGCATACAAGCCGTTCAACCTGTTCTCAACTTGTACATAATATATTGTCATAGATATGTATTAACTTGATTGTTTGATGACAATTACAATAAACACGCAAATATGTCAACAACAGTTTATTGATCTTGTGAAGGAAACTTTTACATTTCGTTCTTTTATGCACCATTTTCTCTCCATTATGAGCTCTCTGCAAAAAAAGGAATACAATACTTTAGATGGGGGACAATGAACAGAACAGCAAATATACATGTGATGAAGGAATGATATTGTAATTGTAATATTGCTAGATAATCCACAGTATTTGAAAAGTGAGTTCAATTGCAGATGTTCCAGTCAACACTGGATGTCTACCAGCATGACAAATGGAGGCAAGAATAAGACTCACCATCCAGGTTGCCGAGGGCATCTTCCACTGACTGCAGGTTGCTCAGATCGACACCAGCCTGTCTCAGGTAGCTCTCCACGCTCTTCTTGACCAGATCTGCCGACAGAACCAGGCACATATTGTAAATGGTGTTCGACAGAAGGATAGCAAAGGCGTGGGAGGAAGTAGAATGCATTGGCCAGATTGAAGCAGTCAAGGCTATAATCTTTTAAAAATTGGGAACGTTACATCGTTTGAATTAAATCGACCTGGATACTTTTGAGACATGCATTTCCTGCCGCTTAAGGACATGTCACATGTCAGCATTCAATACAGTGAAAAGTGGAAATCTCAAGATGGGTTATTTACCTCGTCTGATTTCGATGCCTCGCCTGTCAATATTGAAGCGTCTGTTAAAGATTGCCTCGCCAGGGATAACCAGGAGGGTGACGACTGCGACGACCAACAGAAGGCGGAACTGAAATAATACAGCCAGTTAGTCTCAGAAGTTTTTACACATGTTCATTTTCATGGATGGTATAAATTGATCACTGTCTAAAAGGTTTGTGTCGTTGAACTTTGACTGACATTTGCGAGTTGTAAAACGGAAAACTACTGAATACGTTACCATGATGCTGGATACTTCGTTGAAATCAGAAGAATGACTACACACAGCGCAACCAAGTCCAAATATACAAAGTAGGTGTTGAAACTCGTTTACTGATCTGATTGAGTTTGGCAAGTCTGCTACACTAGCAGGTGCCATCCTCTGATGACACACAGCATGACTCCCCCGTTTCAATCACCTTTCCCCCACTATCAATGTATTAATGTGAACACCACAACATGATTCAGGAACTGCAGACTAGTTAACACAAGACAGTGGTTAAACACATCTACTCTCGGTTATCTCGACAGTGCATCGCCCTATCATGCCATTCCATCTCTTGTATCTCAATAACTGCAAGTTCATGACACCTGAGTTTAGCTGCTGGTCGCAGCTCTTTAGAAAGTTGGTGTTTACTCAATATTAAATGGTTTCAACATGTGGAGCCGACATTTGATAGCTATATATACCAAGAACGCACTTACACAGGCATCCTTCTGGCACTTGTCAACAAGCGATACACAGTCAACATGGTAGGTGCCTTGTGTAGTTTGGATAACTTGTTTCTGTTAAATTTTTAACTTCAGCACTTTTGATAGTACTAAGTTGTTCTTGAAATGTTAAGTAGAAAATCGTCGTTAAATAACTGGTTAAGAGGTCCATTAAAACAAACAAGGAGCACTTTTCAAGTACATCAATAACTAGTGTTGTAATGCTCGATTATGCTTTAACTCTGATAAAATGTATGGTTTTTTTTCTCCAAAGTTCCGACTCCTTTTGCTCGTCGCCGTCGTCACCCTCCTGGTTATCCCCAGTGAGGCAATCTTTAACAGACGCTTCAACATCGACAGGAGAGGTATCGAGATCAGACGAGGTGTGTATGATTTGCAACCAGTTGATTTGTTGCCTGTCTGTTATCAGCAGCTTTTGGTTTGCATATTGTCGTAATGAGAGTAAAACACTATGGCAATAGCGTTCTTTATTTACCTATATGGTGTTCCCTCTAGATAATTGATGAGTTTTTGCCTGCAGACCTGGTTAAGAAGAGTATGGAGGGTTACCTTAAACAACTCGGTATTGGTGATGAGCAACAGCAGGAGCTCTTCAGTCAGTTTTTGGCCGGTAAGTGAACAGAACGAATTTTCTTATCATAAATCCAAAGATTATGACAAAGAGAAAACTGTTTCCCTACCACATGTACATACCTGAAGTATGTAATCACAGATAAGAGTTTCAAATATTCAAATGTAACTAATGAACACGGTGTGTATATCCACACTCTGCCATACAAGTGATTGACCCTCTAGCGCTGATTGACTCTAAAGAGTTCATTCGAGGCCAAATGCTAATTGCTCTATCAAGATACATAGAAATTAAATATTTTTTGATGCACTTATAGTTGATGATTTGAAAGCATTGAAATGCATGTTTTTGTATCTCTTGCAGACACTGAGCAATGAGGAAAATGTCCCGCAATTGAAACTGGCAAAATGCATGCACGGACGTTGAAAGAATACCTCATTTGTGAAAAATTGTTTGAATAAAAATTTGATAAACCTTACAAACATTTTTGTTGTTTCCAGTAGTCTATGTGTAAATTTGGGAATTCACACTGATGATGGAGGTATTATAACCAACGATCATTTGAGGTAGATCGAGTATTCACCTATGAAACATTTGTTTTCTATATGAAGTGGCAAATGATTTTAATTTCTTCATATGGTCTGCTGTACGTTTGTGCTAAATGATATTTGCAGGAAACAAATATCATGTATATAACGTTTTTATTAAAACGTTTTCTGTGTTATTGCATCAATCAATTAAAGAGCCTCTCCCTGAGTTGTTGTGCTCGCTTAACCTTACCAATGGTGTCATTTGATTGACAAGTACAGAATGTTGCTTGAAAATGTTGCTTGAAAGCTAAAGGGTTTTGAACAGTGATAATTTGCGATAATGATCACAGTGAGGTTTGTTAATCAGTCCTTTATAATTATTAAGACTTATAAAAAATCAGCCAAATGTACAGTTAGGAATTGATAATTATTGAATTGCGCTACTACTAGTATCCAAGTATAGTGGGCTTGTCATCTTGGCTTCTGTGCTTCTGTGCATATGTAAGGTTATTTTTCAATAGATATAGGTATATATATAAATCAACATTCATCATTTATTTGTGATCTTGGAAGAATAATATAGATGTTCTGTATAAACATACGCTTATATAGAAATAATGTTCCAATCTAAACAATACACAATGCATTTAAAATCACGGAGTGATTTTTTAAACAAAACTCCTCATAGGTGTGGTTAGACATGGCCATGATTAAGGCTTTAAAACAAACACTTCATTGGTAACACTCCACTGTCACACCGGCAAATCTGGACACAAGTAAATGTAATTAATTTCAGAACATTATTGTTACTGTTAATATTTGCCCTTTAAAAGCAACACATGAAGCTGTGTGACATGTGACATGAAGCTCTGATATACATTATAAAAATGACAGTGTAAAACTGTATGGCTAACTTTCCTATGGATAAATCTTGCAGCAGATGCAGTTCGTTTTTCGTTTCTGCAAATCCAAGACATACAATAACCTCCCACGATTCGCAGCAAATGCACCTTCCCTTTGCTAAATAAATTACCATACTGCAGAATTGGCCGCATCTGGAAGTTTAATAAGGTAAGAACAGTCTCGTGACACTCGCAGGCTTTTTTCGCATCTATATCAGTGACACACGCAGTTATATCTGCCAATCGCCCACCCACTAAGCCTTCAATCCGTGGCCCAATCTACCATACGGGTCTCGCTTTCCTAGCCACTCATAACCATTCTGCAATTAAAATCCTCTAAACAGAAATCGTATCCAGTTCAAACCAAATGGGCGTCTGCGATATAATTTTCCTTAAGCCTGTTGAGTCCTTTTACGCCATACCCACTTGACGTGCCAATATGTCATTATACTCAAAAAGGTTATTCATTTACCACGACTGGTTTAGAGGAAGATATCATTATTCTCCAATTTCAAGGCATAACTTGCTTATCATATGAAAATTATCTTCAACTTCGTATATATAGCTATCTCTCGCCTCCCGAGAACATGATCAATATTGTATTTACCCTTCACTAGTTTGTTCTCATTTAATATCTCATGCAATGTTGCGCAAGTGTAGTCAGTGATTATTTAACTTCAGAGGCATCCAGCACTTCTAAACAGAGAGGCATACAAGCCGTTCAACCTGTTCTCAACTTGTACATAATATATTGTCATAGATATGTATTAACTTGATTGTTTGATGACAATTACAATAAACACGCAAATATGTCAACAACAGTTTATTGATCTTGTGAAGGAAACTTTTACATTTCGTTCTTTTATGCACCATTTTCTCTCCATTATGAGCTCTCTGCAAAAAAAGGAATACAATACTTTAGATGGGGGACAATGAACAGAACAGCAAATATACATGTGATGAAGGAATGATATTGTAATTGTAATATTGCTAGATAATCCACAGTATTTGAAAAGTGAGTTCAATTGCAGATGTTCCAGTCAACACTGGATGTCTACCAGCATGACAAATGGAGGCAAGAATAAGACTCACCATCCAGGTTGCCGAGGGCATCTTCCACTGACTGCAGGTTGCTCAGATCGACACCAGCCTGTCTCAGGTAGCTCTCCACGCTCTTCTTGACCAGATCTGCCGACAGAACCAGGCACATATTGTAAATGGTGTTCGACAGAAGGATAGCAAAGGCGTGGGAGGAAGTAGAATGCATTGGCCAGATTGAAGCAGTCAAGGCTATAATCTTTTAAAAATTGGGAACGTTACATCGTTTGAATTAAATCGACCTGGATACTTTTGAGACATGCATTTCCTGCCGCTTAAGGACATGTCACATGTCAGCATTCAATACAGTGAAAAGTGGAAATCTCAAGATGGGTTATTTACCTCGTCTGATTTCGATGCCTCGCCTGTCAATATTGAAGCGTCTGTTAAAGATTGCCTCGCCAGGGATAACCAGGAGGGTGACGACTGCGACGACCAACAGAAGGCGGAACTGAAATAATACAGACAGTTAGTCTCAGAAGTTTTTACACATGTTCATTTTCATGGATGGTATAAATTGATCACTGTCTAAAAGGTTTGTGTCGTTGAACTTTGACTGACATTTGCGAGTTGTAAAACGGAAAACTACTGAATACGTTACCATGATGCTGGATACTTCGTTGAAATCAGAAGAATGACTACACACAGCGCAACCAAGTCCAAATATACAAAGTAGGTGTTGAAACTCGTTTACTGATCTGATTGAGTTTGGCAAGTCTGCTACACTAGCAGGTGCCATCCTCTGATGACACACAGCATGACTCCCCCGTTTCAATCACCTTTCCCCCACTATCAATGTATTAATGTGAACACCACAACATGATTCAGGAACTGCAGACTAGTTAACACAAGACAGTGGTTAAACACATCTACTCTCGGTTATCTCGACAGTGCATCGCCCTATCATGCCATTCCATCTCTTGTATCTCAATAACTGCAAGTTCATGACACCTGAGTTTAGCTGCTGGTCGCAGCTCTTTAGAAAGTTGGTGTTTACTCAATATTAAATGGTTTCAACATGTGGAGCCGACATTTGATAGCTATATATACCAAGAACGCACTTACACAGGCATCCTTCTGGCACTTGTCAACAAGCGATACACAGTCAACATGGTAGGTGCCTTGTGTAGTTTGGATAACTTGTTTCTGTTAAATTTTTAACTTCAGCACTTTTGATAGTACTAAGTTGTTCTTGAAATGTTAAGTAGAAAATCGTCGTTAAATAACTGGTTAAGAGGTCCATTAAAACAAACAAGGAGCACTTTTCAAGTACATCAATAACTAGTGTTGTAATGCTCGATTATGCTTTAACTCTGATAAAATGTATGGTTTTTTTTCTCCAAAGTTCCGACTCCTTTTGCTCGTCGCCGTCGTCACCCTCCTGGTTATCCCCAGTGAGGCAATCTTTAACAGACGCTTCAACATCGACAGGAGAGGTATCGAGATCAGACGAGGTGTGTATGATTTGCAACCAGTTGATTTGTTGCCTGTCTGTTATCAGCAGCTTTTGGTTTGCATATTGTCGTAATGAGAGTAAAACACTATGGCAATAGCGTTCTTTATTTACCTATATGGTGTTCCCTCTAGATAATTGATGAGTTTTTGCCTGCAGACCTGGTTAAGAAGAGTATGGAGGGTTACCTTAAACAACTCGGTATTGGTGATGAGCAACAGCAGGAGCTCTTCAGTCAGTTTTTGGCCGGTAAGTGAACAGAACGAATTTTCTTATCATTAATCCAAAGATTATGACAAAGAGAAAACTGTTTCCCTACCACATGTACATACCTGAAGTATGTAATCACAGATAAGAGTTTCAAATATTCAAATGTAACTAATGAATACGGTGTGTATATCCACACTCTGCCATACAAGTGATTGACCCTCTAGCGCTGATTGACTCTAAAGAGTTCATTCGAGGCCAAATGCTAATTGCTCTATCAAGATACATAGAAATTAAATATTTTTTGATACACTTATAGTTGATGATTTGAAAGCATTGAAATGCATGTTTTTGTATCTCTTGCAGACACTGAGCAATGAGGAAAATGTCCCGCAATTGAAACTGGCAAAATGCATGCACGGACGTTGAAAGAATACCTCATTTGTGAAAAATTGTTTGAATAAAAATTTGATAAACCTTACAAACATTTTTGTTGTTTCCAGTAGTCTATGTGTAAATTTGGGAATTCACACTGATGATGGAGGTATTATAACCAACGATCATTTGAGGTAGATCGAGTATTCACCTATGAAACATTTGTTTTCTATATGAAGTGGCAAATGATTTTAATTTCTTCATATGGTCTGCTGTACGTTTGTGCTAAATGATATTTGCAGGAAACAAATATCATGTATATAACGTTTTTATTAAAACGTTTTCTGTGTTATTGCATCAATCAATTAAAGAGCCTCTCCCTGAGTTGTTGTGCTCGCTTAACCTTACCAATGGTGTCATTTGATTGACAAGTACAGAATGTTGCTTGAAAATGTTGCTTGAAAGCTAAAGGGTTTTGAACAGTGATAATTTGCGATAATGATCACAGTGAGGTTTGTTAATCAGTCCTTTATAATCATTAAGACTTATAAAAAATCAGCCAAATGTACAGTTAGGAATTGATAATTATTGAATTGCGCTACTACTAGTATCCAAGTATAGTGGGCTTGTCATCTTGGCTTCTGTGCTTCTGTGCATATGTAAGGTTATTTTTCAATAGATATAGGTATATATATAAATCAACATTCATCATTTATTTGTGATCTTGGAAGAATAATATAGATGTTCTGTATAAACATACGCTTATATAGAAATAATGTTCCAATCTAAACAATACACAATGCATTTAAAATCACGGAGTGATTTTTTAAACAAAACTCCTCATAGGTGTGGTTAGACATGGCCATGATTAAGGCTTTAAAACAAACACTTCATTGGTAACACTCCACTGTCACACCGGCAAATCTGGACACAAGTAAATGTAATTAATTTCAGAACATTATTGTTACTGTTAATATTTGCCCTTTAAAAGCAACACATGAAGCTGTGTGACATGTGACATGAAGCTCTGATATACATTATAAAAATGACAGTGTAAAACTGTATGGCTAACTTTCCTATGGATAAATCTTGCAGCAGATGCAGTTCGTTTTTCGTTTCTGCAAATCCAAGACATACAATAACCTCCCACGATTCGCAGCAAATGCACCTTCCCTTTGCTAAATAAATTACCATACTGCAGAATTGGCCGCATCTGGAAGTTTAATAAGGTAAGAACAGTCTCGTGACACTCGCAGGCTTTTTTCGCATCTATATCAGTGACACACGCAGTTATATCTGCCAATCGCCCACCCACTAAGCCTTCAATCCGTGGCCCAATCTACCATACGGGTCTCGCTTTCCTAGCCACTCATAACCATTCTGCAATTAAAATCCTCTAAACAGAAATCGTATCCAGTTCAAACCAAATGGGCGTCTGCGATATAATTTCCCTTAAGCCTGTTGAGTCCTTTTACGCCATACCCACTTGACGTGCCAATATGTCATTATACTCAAAAAGGTTATTCATTTACCACGACTGGTTTAGAGGAAGATATCATTATTCTCCAATTTCAAGGCATAACTTGCTTATCATATGAAAATTATCTTCAACTTCGTATATATAGCTATCTCTCGCCTCCCGAGAACATGATCAATATTGTATTTACCCTTCACTAGTTTGTTCTCATTTAATATCTCATGCAATGTTGCGCAAGTGTAGTCAGTGATTATTTAACTTCAGAGGCATCCAGCACTTCTAAACAGAGAGGCATACAAGCCGTTCAACCTGTTCTCAACTTGTACATAATATATTGTCATAGATATGTATTAACTTGATTGTTTGATGACAATTACAATAAACACGCAAATATGTCAACAACAGTTTATTGATCTTGTGAAGGAAACTTTTACATTTCGTTCTTTTATGCACCATTTTCTCTCCATTATGAGCTCTCTGCAAAAAAAGGAATACAATACTTTAGATGGGGGACAATGAACAGAACAGCAAATATACATGTGATGAAGGAATGATATTGTAATTGTAATATTGCTAGATAATCCACAGTATTTGAAAAGTGAGTTCAATTGCAGATGTTCCAGTCAACACTGGATGTCTACCAGCATGACAAATGGAGGCAAGAATAAGACTCACCATCCAGGTTGCCGAGGGCATCTTCCACTGACTGCAGGTTGCTCAGATCGACACCAGCCTGTCTCAGGTAGCTCTCCACGCTCTTCTTGACCAGATCTGCCGACAGAACCAGGCACATATTGTAAATGGTGTTCGACAGAAGGATAGCAAAGGCGTGGGAGGAAGTAGAATGCATTGGCCAGATTGAAGCAGTCAAGGCTATAATCTTTTAAAAATTGGGAACGTTACATCGTTTGAATTAAATCGACCTGGATACTTTTGAGACATGCATTTCCTGCCGCTTAAGGACATGTCACATGTCAGCATTCAATACAGTGAAAAGTGGAAATCTCAAGATGGGTTATTTACCTCGTCTGATTTCGATGCCTCGCCTGTCAATATTGAAGCGTCTGTTAAAGATTGCCTCGCCAGGGATAACCAGGAGGGTGACGACTGCGACGACCAACAGAAGGCGGAACTGAAATAATACAGCCAGTTAGTCTCAGAAGTTTTTACACATGTTCATTTTCATGGATGGTATAAATTGATCACTGTCTAAAAGGTTTGTGTCGTTGAACTTTGACTGACATTTGCGAGTTGTAAAACGGAAAACTACTGAATACGTTACCATGATGCTGGATACTTCGTTGAAATCAGAAGAATGACTACACACAGCGCAACCAAGTCCAAATATACAAAGTAGGTGTTGAAACTCGTTTACTGATCTGATTGAGTTTGGCAAGTCTGCTACACTAGCAGGTGCCATCCTCTGATGACACACAGCATGACTCCCCCGTTTCAATCACCTTTCCCCCACTATCAATGTATTAATGTGAACACCACAACATGATTCAGGAACTGCAGACTAGTTAACACAAGACAGTGGTTAAACACATCTACTCTCGGTTATCTCGACAGTGCATCGCCCTATCATGCCATTCCATCTCTTGTATCTCAATAACTGCAAGTTCATGACACCTGAGTTTAGCTGCTGGTCGCAGCTCTTTAGAAAATTGGTGTTTACTCAATGTTAAATGGTTTCAACATGTGGAGCCGACATTTGATAGCTATATATACCAAGAACGCACTTACACAGGCATCCTTCTGGCACTTGTCAACAAGCGATACACAGTCAACATGGTAGGTGACTTGTGTAGTTTGGATAACTTGTTTCTCTTAAATTTTTAACTTCAGCACTTTTGATAGTACTAAGTTGTTCTTGAAATGTTAACTAGAAAATCATCGTTGAATAACTGGTAAAGAGGTCCACTAAAACCAACAAGGAGCACTTTTCAAGTACATCAATAACTAGTGTTGTAATGTTCCCTCTAGATAATTGATGAGTTTTTGCCTGCAGACCTGGTTAAGAAGAGTATGGAGGGTTACCTTAAACAACTCGGTATTGGTGATGACCAACAGCAGGAGCTCTTCAGTCAGTTTTTGGCCGGTAAGTGAACAGAACGAATTTTCTTATCATAAATCCAAAGATTATGACAAAGAGAAAACTGTTTCCCTACCACATGTACATACCTGAAGTATGTAATCACAGATATGAGTTTCAAATATTCAAATGTAACTAATGAACACCATGTGTATATCCACACTCTGCCATACAAGTGATTGACCCTCTAGCGCTGATTGACTCTAAAGGGTTCATTCGAGGCCAAATGCTAATTGCTCTATCAAGATACATAGAAATTAAATATTTTTTGATGCACTTAGTTTATGATTTGAAAGCATTGTAATGCATGTTTTTGTATCTCTTGCAGACACTGAGCAATGAGGAAAATGTCCCGCAATTGAAACTGGCAAAATGCACGCACGGACGTTGAAAGAATACCTCATTTGTGAAAAATTGTTTGAATAAAAATTTAATAAACCTTAAAAAAACTTTTTTGTTGTTTCCAGTAGTCTATGTGTAAATTTGGGAATTCACACTGATGATGAAGGTATTATAACCAACGATCATTTGAGGTAGATCGAGTATTCACCTATGAAACATTTGTTTTCTATATGAAGTGGCAAATGATTTTAATTTCTTCATATGGTCTGCTGTACGTTTGTGCTAAATGATATTTGCAGGAAACAAATATCATGTTTATAACGTTTTTATTCAAACGTTTTCTGTGTTATTGCATCAATCAATTAAAGAGCCTCTCCCTGAGTTGTTGTGCTCGCTTAACCTTACCAATGGTGTCATTTGATTGACAAGTACAGAATGTTGCTAGAAAATGTTGCTTGAAAGCTAAAGGGTTTTGAACAGTGATAATTTGCGATAATGATCACAGTGAGGTTTGTTAATCAGTCCCTAATAATTATTAAGACTTATAAAAGATCAGCCAAATGTACAGTTAGGAATTGATAATTATTGAATTGCGCTACTACTAGTATCCAAGTATAGTGGGCTTGTCATCTTGGCTTCTGTGCATATGTAAGGTTATTTTTCAATAGATATAGGTATATATATAAATCAACATTCATCATTTATTTGTGATCTTGGAAGAATAATATAGATGTTCTGTATTAACATACGCTTATATAGAAATAATGTTCCTATCTAAACAATACACAATGCATTTAAAATCACGGAGTGATTTTTAAAACAAAACTCCTCATAGGTGTGGTTAGACATGACCATGACTAAAGCTTTAAAACAAACACTTCATTGGTAACACTCCACTGTCACACCGGCAAATCTGGACACAAGTAAATGTAATTAATTTCAGAACATTATTGTTACTGTTAATATTTTCCCCTTAAAAGCAACACATGAAGTTGTGTGACATGTGACATGAAGCTCTGATATACATTATAAAAATGACAGTGTAAAACTGTATGGCTAACTTTCCTATGGATAAATGCCTTGCAGCAGATGCAGTTCGTTTTTCGTTTCTGCAAATCCAAGACATACAATAACCTCCCACGATTCGCAGCAAATGCACCTTCCCTTTGCTAAATAAATTACCATACTGCAGAATTGGCCGCATCTGGAAGTTTAATAAGGTAAGAACAGTCTCGTTACACTCGCAGGCTTTTATCGCATCTATATCAGTGACACACGCAGTTATATCTGCCAATCGCCCACCCACTAAGCCTTCAATCCGTGGCCCAATCTACCATACGGGTCCCTCTTTCCTAGCCACTCATAACCATTCTGCAATTAAAATCCTCTTAACATAAATCTTATCAAGTTCAAACCAATTGGGCTTCTGCAATATAGTTTTCCATGAGCCTGTTGAGTCTTTTTATGCCATACCCACTTGACTTGCCAATATGTCATTATACTCAAAAAAGTTATTCACTTACCAGGACTGGTGTAGAGGAAGATATTATTATCATATTTTCATGCCTATCATGTGAAAATTATCTTCAACTTCGTATATGTATCTATCTCTCGCCTCCCGAGAACATTATCAATATTATGTTGACCCTTCACTAGTTTGTTCTCATTTAAAACCCCATGCAATGTTGCTTAAGTGTAGTTAGTGATTATTTAACTTCAAAGGCATCCAGCACTTCTAAACAGAGAGGCACACAAGCCGTTCGACCTGATCCCAACTTGTACATAATATATTGTCATAGATATGTATTAACTTGATTGTTAGATGACAATTAACAAAAAACGCGCAAATATGTCAACAACAGTTTATTGATCTTGTGAAGGAAACTGTAACATCTCGTTCTTGTATGCACCATTTTCTCTCCATTATGAGCTCTCTGCAAAAGAAATGAATGCAATACTTTAGATGGGACCAACGAACAGAACAGCAAATATACAAGTGATGAAGGAATGATATTGTAATTGTAATATTGCTAGATAATCCACAGTATTTGAAAAGTGAGTTCACTTGCAGATGTTCCAGTCAACACTGGATGTCTACCAGCATGACAAATGGAGGCAAGAATAAGACTCACCATCCAGGTTGCCGAGGGCGTCTTCCACCGACTGCAGGTTGCTCAGATCGACACCAGCCTGCCTCAGGTAGCTCTCCACGCTCTTCTTGACCAGATCTGCCGACAGAACCAGGCACATATCGTCAATGGTGTTAGACAGAAGGATGGCAAAGGCGAGGGAGGGAAGTAGAATGCATTGGCCAGATTGAAGCAGTCAAGGCTATACTCTTTTAAAAATTGGGAACGTGACATCGTTTGAATTAAATCGACCTGGATACTTTTGAGACATGCATTTCCTGCCGCTTAAGGACATGTCACATGTCAGCATTCAATACAGTAAAAAGTGGAAATCTTTGGATGGGTTATTTACCTCGTCTGATTTCGATGCCTCGCCTGTCAATATTGAAGCGTCTGTTAAAGATTGCCTCGCCAGGGATAACCAGGAGGGTGACGACTGCGACGACCAACAGAAGGCGGAACTGAAATAATACAGCCAGTAAGTCTCAGAAGTTTTTACACATATTCATTTTCATGGATGGTATAAATTGATCACTGTCTAAAAGGTTTGTGTCGTTGAACTTTGACTGACATTTGCGAGTTGTAAAACGGAAAACTACTGAATACGTTACCATGATGCTGGATACTTCGTGGAAATCAGAAGAATGACTACACACAGCGGAACCAAGTCCAAATATACACAGTAGGTGTTGAAACTCGTTTACTGATCTGATTGAGTTTGGCAAGTCTGCTACACTAGCAGGTGCCATCCTCTGATGACACACAGCATGACTCCCCCGTTTCAATCACCTTTCCCCCACTATCAATGTATTAATGTGAACACCACAACATGATTCAGGAACTGCAGACTAGTTAACACAAGGCAGTGGTTAAACACATCTACTCTCGGTTATCTCGACAGTGCATCGCCCTATCATGCCATTCCATCTCTTGTATCTCAATAACTGGAAGTTCATGACACCTGAGTTTAGCTGCTGGTCGCAGCTCTTTAGAAAATTGGTGTTTACTCAATGTTAAATGGTTTCAACATGTGGAGCCGACATTTGATAGCTATATATACCAAGAACGCACTTACACAGGCATCCTTCTGGCACTTGTCAACAAGCGATACACAGTCAACATGGTAGGTGACTTGTGTAGTTTGGATAACTTGTTTCTCTTAAATTTTTAACTTCAGCACTTTTGATAGTACTAAGTTGTTCTTGAAATGTTAACTAGAAAATCATCGTTGAATAACTGGTAAAGAGGTCCACTAAAACCAACAAGGAGCACTTTTCAAGTACATCAATAACTAGTGTTGTAATGCTCGATTATGCTTTAACTCTGATAAAATGTATGTTGTTTTTTTCTCCAAAGTTCCGTCTTCTTTTGCTTGTCGCCGTCGTCACCCTCCTGGTTATCCCCAGTGAGGCAATCTTTAACAGACGCTTCAACATCGACAGGAGAGGTATCGAGATCAGACGAGGTGTGTATGATTTGCAGCCAGTTGGTTTGTTGCTTGTCTGTTATCTCCAGATTTTAGTTTGCATATTGTCGTAATGAGAGTAAAACACTATGGCAATAGCGTTCTTTATTTATCTATATGGTGTTCCCTGTAAATAATTGATGGGTTTTTGCCTGCAGACCTGGTTAAGAAGAGTATGGAGGGTTACCTTAAACAACTCGGTATTGGTGATGACCAACAGCAGGAGCTCTTCAGTCAGTTTTTGGCCGGTAAGTGAACAGAACGAATTTTCTTATCATAAATCCAAAGATTATGACAAAGAGAAAACTGTTTCCCTACCACATGTACATACCTGAAGTATGTAATCACAGATATGAGTTTCAAATATTCAAATGTAACTAATGAACACCATGTGTATATCCACACTCTGCCATACAAGTGATTGACCCTCTAGCGCTGATTGACTCTAAAGGGTTCATTCGAGGCCAAATGCTAATTGCTCTATCAAGATACATAGAAA